>OX465559.1:12223070-12741070 GCA_950022955.1 Xestia ashworthii | reverse complement strand
GCTTTACGATCCGGTCTTAGTGTCGATACTATAAGAAAATGTGCAGGTTGGTCCAACCAGTCAGCGGTTTTTGCAAACTTTTATAATCGCCCTGTTGTTGATTATAGTCCTAACTTAATCAATAATTTGTCTACAGAATAGTAATTCTACTTTCCTTTTTAAATAAATGAATAATATGTACAACAAAAAGTAATTTTTTGTTTTCATTCACCGTATCTTCTGTTCCCCCTTTTATCTTGATAGTTCTCTGAACATCTACATAGTAAGTAATAATAAATCTCGGAAGACGAAGACAAGATAATTACATGATCAAACGAACTTACCTGAAGTGAAGTTCGATCTTGATTATCTTGTCTTCGTCGAAGAGATTTAAGATCCCACCCATCCCATGACTGAATAAATGTCGCACTTCTCTAAAACAATGAGCTGTAAGAGGCGCGCGCGCCTAGCGTTATCGTTGCGGGAAAGAAACGGCTGTTTTTTTCTCCTATAACGCTAAACATACGTGCGGATACTGTTCGTGTTGCCAAGACAACTACATAGTAAGTAATAATAAATCTCTTCGACGAAGACAAGATAATCAAGATCGAACTTCACTTCAGGTAAGTTCGTTTGATCATGTAATTATACAAAATGAAATGTCATACAAAAATTTGGTAATCGTTAGTTGGCAAGTGAAAATCTGGCAAACAATTTTCGGCGAAAAGGCAGGATACCATTTCAAACAACTCCATGTTCAAAACACAGAAACCTAAAAATAATAGAAACAAAATTAACATAAAAGCTCCAACACCTGCGACTGACAACGGATATGTTCCTTTCAACCAATAAATTGAACTATATAGATATTATAAAACCATTATGTGGGTAGATTTTAAGCGCACCATTAATAAAAATATCGGTTTTCCCAATTCTAATTTCGCTAACTAATGAATCTATTAAATTCCGAGATAGATATCAAGCTGTTTTTCGCATACAACTTGAGACAAGGGACATAAAATTCATTGTTATCATTGAGACTTCCGTCGGCAGCATATTAAGTAATATAAATTAATATTATTATCAAAGAAACAACACTTTTATTTAGTATTCAGGCTCCGCAGATACACAGTTCGAAGAGAAGCTGTCAGAAAGAAACAGACCGGTTGGTAAGTAGACTTCTCTGTATATACGATGCCGAGATAAAAATACCCACTGACAGTCAGGTTGATATACAAATTCAAGATTCAGACTCAGCGGACTACGAGTGAGATTTGCTCTTCTGTTTAAGAAAGTTATCAGGAAATCATCTGGAGTGAAAGGACCTTCAGAGTTTTAAGCTTTAGTGAATGTGACCCAGCCCAGTCATTTCTTTCGGAAGAAGACGAAACCTGAACTGGAGTCTGTATATTGGCAAGTGTAAAGCGGGACACATCCCAGCTAGATGGACCATCGGTGGAGACAGATGGATGACGATGGCGGAAAACTTATAGCTTGTGGAGCAATTTGGGAGTGGCCCATGTCTAGGAGTGGATTATGATAAGCAAAATTGATGTGGAGATTTAAAGTTTTACGTTCTGTTTATATTAGAAGACTTTATCGGTTCAATGTAGGTGCACATATACTTAGTACTAATCTGATGATGTCGAAATAGTAGAGCTATCAACATCGTCGCCTGGTTGGAGACTTACAACTTTGACATACTATCCCAACAGTGAATAACAGTTTTAAAGCTCTTCTGTAACTGTTATTAGTATAAGTACATACTTGAAATAAATAAAATTTATATTACCTGTTAATATCAGATCTTCTATTTGTTTTTTTGATGAAAGTTGCACTTCATCCTATGGATTAAACATTTCTGAGGTAATATAACAGGATGCAGGACCATCTTATGACATATTCCAGGTTCGCGATCAACTGGCAGGTCCAGCTTGGGATTATTTATTAAAAGTGCGTGTAAACGCGCATAAATTCGACATCAATTAATATTCCCTGCATAACTCTTGAAGACGTTAAGGTGATAGCGAACTGACTTCTACTTGTGTGCGAGAACCGCTGATATTATATTACGATATGTAAACCGATAATCTCAATTCAGATTCCCTTCACCCTTTTATGGCTCTACTTAATGTTCGCGATGTAAAATCGTCGTTAAAATCGAGCTTATATTATTACACTCGATACCTTTTGATATTCAACTAAGCTACTAGATCTTTATGGCAATGGTTTAGGAAGTTTACTGCTACTTATGAAAACTTTAAATGTTACGTTTGTTAGAAAAGAGGCACTTAAAGATGGGAAGCGTGAAATCTTATCCGTAGCTGTACCTATTAAATAATAATCTTCCATTTCCTCGAGCAAAGTGGCTCGCAAAATATCAATACCGAGGTCAATGTGAAGGAAAAAATTTCCCATTCATGCAGAATTTCATATCGAGTTACAAGAATACCTCGGCGTAAATCATACATAAGTAAGTAGGTAATCTAGATTGATCAGACATGAACGAAATCAATATTAGGAAGGCAGATTAGTCTAGGTACTGGTTTCGTAGAATTTTAAAACGGATTATGCTAGACAAACATTCAACGTGGGCTAGTCGGGTGCTCCATATAATGGGAATTATGAGCTTTAAGTAACAACAGACATACCATTAAAGCCTTTATTTGTGAATGAACATTACGGAACACGAGCTGCTAGAATTCGCGTCTTCTGGTGAAATAGTGACAAGCATTGCGGAAGGCTGTTAGTGTTTCGAATGAAGGTCTCGCCGGGTGTGCAGGCGGCGGGGGGAGGTGGTGGAGGGCCAAGCATGCGCGTTGCGCAACCAGCGGCGCCGGTGAATGGAGCCTCCGCGACGCGAGTGGGCGTCGGTTTTTATCAATGAACGGCGAATTTGTGGCGTACGCACGACGGCAACGCGCGTGTCACGGCCGTCGCATCGCGCCGCACCGCATCGGCGCGGCGCCGGCTCCGGGCGCCGGCACATCCAACCTTGCTAATGGAGAATGTCAACACACGCTCACATACTGTTGCGTTACTTCACTTCCCAACCTTTCATTGAGATGGCACAGGATTCCACAGTAGCGCTGCGCTGTTGCGAAGCGTCTACTGGGCAATCAAAGCGAGTGACATGAACCTACGCACATTTATGAATGTCGTAACAATGGCTACTGCTAAATGTTCAGCAACATGATTTAGCGTCCCTATGGTTGATGCCTATAAACAGTTTCTACCTAATGGTTAAATGACCGGCTTCCATAGCAATTGGGAGTCACGAGACGAAACTTTGCAATAATAATAATTTTTCAAACTTATTACAGTTCCACCACAAATCGACATTAATTGATTACGACTTCACCATTACGCATAATATAGTGTAATCGATTACCGATATAATTAATAATTTAATCAATATAATTCGGCTCGTCTTGCCATACGGCGCGTTCCCTATAAAAAAGAGCATTATATTTATTGATGTATTTAAGCGAATTTGAAAGGAAATAATTAATTAATTTAATTGCTTCGGCACCGCTAACGCCTCCAGTTAGCCTTCGTTCAGATTTAACCATGACGTCGCTCGCGCAGTTATCTCGGCCATTGAGAAACAGGCCGCGCTTGCGCCGCGCTGTATTTGGCGATGACTGCATTAGAAACTCTCTTAATGTAACTTTATCTAACGCACTTGGCCTTATTTACTTAACAATAAAGCACACGCTGATAATGTTTACTTGATTATTTTCGAGTTATTAGATATTGTTTTGTTTGTAATCGGGAGCGGTACCCTTATTGGTATGTAAAGCCGTAAGGTGGATAATAGCAATAGGTAATATTTGCAGGCATAGAACTTGTTAAGATTTCCTAGTTATGGTAAACTTACAATCTATAGGATTTTGCTGTAGTTGATGTTGTATGGAGGCAGTTTGGAATGGGTATAATGACCAAGGCACCATACTTTGGAATTTTGAATCAATATTTGGCTCGGAACCCCGTTGTACCAAACATTGTTCTACCAATAGAATCAGGAATTCAAATCAAGTAAATCCTGAGGACATGTAGTTGTAATTTCTTTACCCCTAGTTGGGTGCGTGGGATCAATTAGATTATTTATATAGAGATTTCTTTTACTTCCTGATTTGAATCACAAGGTAATCCCATAAGTAAGGTGTATTAGTTTGCTGAACCAGAAGACATTTAGCTTTAGACATGGACCTCCTCGTAGATCAAAGTGGTTTTCGGACATTAAAATCGCCTTGTGAAATTAACATTGGGGAATTTTACAGAAATGTAACGTATAAATAAACTATAAGCGCTCCTGCCCAAACAGGGTTGTGGTGCCTGTTCCCTCAGTCATGCTCACACTTGTTTTTTTGCGACCAAGGTGAATCTTTCAAAAGGCCTTTGTGGATAAGAGGAGTAGTGCATTACCTCTTAAAAGACCGATCCATAACCCTCTCTGTGTAACGCCTGTTAAGGTACATCTCTGAGGAGTCATAGGTACCTACTCATATCTCACACACTCTGGGAGAAGGGGATCTTACCAAGAATTGCATGACGCTGAAGTTTCAAAATAGAGTCTTTTGTTTTTAGTATTTAGTACCTACCTACTAATCAAATTACAAAATATTGAGTCGTATCACTAATTAACCTGTTCTAAAACCGCAAAAGCTATGATTTCGCGATGGCCAAAAATAAGAGAGTTTGTGTCGAAGTTCGAAATTAGATGTGTTGCAATATAAACTTGAAACTATTGCATTATCATAGAAGTGGATTTAGCCAATTGATTGATATTATACCGTGGCGTGGGATGGCCACGCGTGGGCCGGGCGTGGGCGACCGGA
The DNA here is from genome assembly GCA_950022955.1 of Xestia ashworthii. NCBI lineage: Eukaryota > Metazoa > Arthropoda > Insecta > Lepidoptera > Noctuidae > Xestia > Xestia ashworthii. Next base: position 12,736,250 of record OX465559.1, on the reverse strand, counting down.
AGGAAGCCGTAGCTTTTGGCTTTTCACATAGGTACCTATAACAGCAGTTGCGACACGTGAATAATATTGATGTTGCTGAATAAATCATTTAGTGCAGGCCTCGGGAAGGGACAGTTTTAAGGGTTTTTAAAGACCATCAATCTGAGAGGTCTCAAATATATGACAGAAAACGAATACTTGTTTCCAGTTACAGCCATTGTAGTCGCCAGCACATATTTTCTTTTACTGTATTTTTTTGAGATGTAAAGGTGCAGAAGAGCGATTTACCACTCCCCATCATCATTGAATGGCATCACATACACTTCATGCCTCTCCTTCTTCGCTTTCGGAGGAGACGGTATTTTAGAGTTACTTTTAAACTATAAGGCTGATACGGCGATTTATCTGAGCACATAAGAAAAAATGGTCCAAAATCATCTTCTTCTATGACTGCCAAGGGGATAGGTACAAAGTTATTTTTCGCATCAGATTTCAAGTTAGAAAAACCTAAAATCAATCATCATCATCATCGGCCTATTAATGTTCCCACTGCTGGGACAGGCCTCCTCTCTATGAGAGGGAATGGGCTACATAATCCACCACGCGGGCCCAGTGTGGATTGGTAGATGTCACATGTCTTCGAATTTATGGTTCTAGGACATGCCGGTTTACTCACGATGTTTTCCTTCACCGTTTTGACAGCAGCGGTGATGTATTAAATTACACAAAATCAATCAATTTCTAATAATAGCATTTACCATAAATGTAAATCGTCGACGCATACTTACAATTCTTGATAATTGGTATAATCTTGATGCTTCATGTCCCCAAGCCAAACTTCATTAAGTACACATAATGTTTTTATTAAGTCAATTACAAGTTTATCAAATGTATGTAATTCAATAACCAAACGTTTTGGCCATAGAGTGTAATCATAGGTAATAAGGAAAAATAGCGGGTATTGCCATGGCTTGTTCGACGCTAGATGTTGCCCGCAGCGCGGCTTGCTTAGCCTGTGTTAATCGGTCAATGTTTTTTGCTGTTCCTTATGTTCCATGGTAGTAATAATGTGTTCATTTTTTGCATTGTCCATAAGCTCATTCAAAATGTAGGTATGACCACATAAGTTCTTAGTAGGTACCTACTTTTAAAACTTGATTGTTTTTTATTACACGAAAATATTATAGGATCAGTGAAAATACGAAAATGTTATAAGTACCTATGTAAAGTGGCATTATACCAAAATAAGTTGAAGTACCTACCTACATTGGTGCTCGAATTGTATTTTCATGAACTATAATACGGCTCTTGAAACATCCATATGATAGGTATTACTATTACCTACTTTATATTCTGGTGAAGCTGTGTATTGTGTTACTGTAAACTGTTTATTGCCCCCGATACCTAAATGAAGATACCATTTATAATTTGTTTTGTCGATCTTAAAATACGAGTATACAACGAATAACGTTAAATGCGCCAAACCTGAAAATAGTTTGATCAGAATCACGAGCAGAATCAATTGAACCTTTTTTTTAAATATAAGTCACATTTTTCAAAAAATCTTCATTAAAAATTTTGCCGTCTATTCACTCTGTAGATTAATAGGTCAAGCCATCACGTGCGCCAACCCGCCAAAATAGGTAAACCAACAACCACAATGAAAATTGTTGTCGTCCAATTAAAATTTTCTCATACTCGGGATGATAACAGTTTTTGCCAGTAAATCTAATTGCGAATAAAACTAAAACAGCACTTAAAACCTCTAAATTTTTTCAATTTTTTTTTCTCTCACAATTAGGTCAATTGAATTAAAATCATTTGGGGTGTCTGAGGCATTTAACGTTACACGTTGTAGATTCGCTTACATGTGGACACAATGTGCTCATTATTATGACTAGTAAAATATGGTTTACATTTTACCTCCTCCTTAGATAGCTAAGGAGGTCGGTAATGTAACAGTAGATATCGATTTTATGTAGGAATTTAATAATCGTAAAGAGAATTATGAATGAGAAAAAAGTCATTTTGGCCCTGTAGCAAGTTATACTTGAATAGACAGGCTTGTTTATTACATTAATATTGTACTACAAAAAGCAAAACTGTGCTCTACAATATTTAACAGTCCTATAAGTACAAAAAAAGGTAACGTTCCTGCAAGTTAAAAATTTCAATATCATGTAGAATATTGATGACATAGAGGGTTCGAAATCATGCAACGTAATGTTCTCCATTTGAATATTAAGAAAAACGTGGCGAGTTTCTCTATGGGTGTTGCGTCGCAAGTATTTCCGGCGGGTCAGCGGCCGCGCACACGCCAAACCGGTTCAGTAATTTGGTGTTTCTGGAGAGCCATGTCGATTAATTTACGATAGACGAGCTTCCTGTCAAAAAAGATGCGACATTCAACTCCGTGATATGACAACTCAACCATTAGATATCTATCAGAGAGTTTTGTTTCTTTTTACCTTTCAACATAATTGTTAATTAGGAGAATACCTGAATAGCTTGACGGTACCTGCACTTAGATTGGTGATGTCGTGTGTGAATGGATTCTAATAGCGTTTATTAATCTGATGAGTTGAAAATATGTTTTTGGACAGTTGAGGAAGTTATTGAGCCGCTAGCACCTACGAACATTTTGTCATAATTCAGTCAATATGTAATTTGTGTGAGTTGTGTAGTCATCGGTTGTCGTGGTATCATGTGATGCGAAGGAAATATCATGAGGAAAGTTCCAAATATGAATGTGGATGGGTATTTGAGTAGAGGAAGACCAAAGAAACGATAGAAGGACTGTATAAAGAATAATATGGCAAGAAAGGAGGTGTCTGGTGAGATGACGAGATATAGAGAAGTATGAAAGAAGAAGGCATGCTGCGCCAACCCCAGATGAATGGGGATACCTAAGAGATGATGATGACAATGATGTAATTTGTGTACTTAATGTTTTCAAATGGATACAAGTTAGAGAAGGTATTTTAGTGTCTTACGTCACCGTTACCTACAAGTTTCAACGGTAACAAAACTGAGACCTTCAGCTTAATTCCATTATAAAAAACAAAGTTGTAACAAATATGTTCCTAGAAATAATAAGACCTGCAGTGATCAATCCCTGTGTCACTCTGTGGTTAACCGGAATTAATTATTCATTCAACATTTGTATGATTACGGGACACTTCTAGGAAATTGTTTGTTTATTACAAAATAAAATTAATTCGCATCACAATTTATTTTTGTGCATTTTAGCGTTGGTTATTATTTTATTTTTAAACTACTATGAGAGTTGATTTTAAATGGTTTGGCAATAGCGAGAGCGGGAAATAGTACATTTTGACACAAGTGGAGAAAGTTTGTTATTGTAGTTCGAGGCGGTATTAACACACGAGCCGTAGGCGAGAGTGTGTTTGAGCCGAGAAAAAACATCATTTTGCTTTCCGCACACGTGTGGAAAAAATATCAAAAACGCACGTGTGTGAAATACACTGCATTTTGAACCTAATAGTAGTGCGAAAAGAACCAGTTTTCGAGGAAGTGTATTGAAACAAATTACTGGTATTTTTGTATGTGAAATATAGGATATAGGAAAACATCCTAGTGTGGGGCAACGTTTATTTTTTTACTTGTATTGTGGCGATGATGCAATGTAAGTTACATTGTACCTACTGTTCGGTGCAAACAAAAAATACACAATAGTACATTTTGATAAAAGTGGAGAAAGTTTGTTATCTTAGGTGTTTGAGGCGAAATTAACACACGAGCCGTAAGCGAGGGTGTTTTTGAGCCGAGAACTGCCATAACAAATGTCCACGTGTATCAAACGACGTTTTTCAATTCACTTTTGAAGAAATAAAATAAAAAGGATGAAAAACATTTTTGTCATGAATATGTAGGTACTTATTACGAAAATAAGGTTGTAATTTTCTTTTTTTCCGCGCTTTGCTTTCGCCGGTTGAAGGAAAAGCAAAGGTATGAAGCAGCTAAACAGCCTAACCTAAAAAACAGTATTTTTTAATAATAATATTTTATTTATTTCGGAGAAACTCTATATAAGTAGGTAACATTATTAATACTCGTATCACAATAAACTAATACTAACTTAATACATATATTTTTTAATTTAAAACACAAAAAGGTAAGTGTTAATTTGTTTATGAAAGTAAACATTTGATTTAAATAATCATGTTAATCATTTATAAACACAATTTGAATGTAATAATTCAATAGGTTTACTATTGCTTTGTCGAAATAAAAAAAACAATTATAAACACAATTTGAATATAATAATTCAAAAAATGTTTACGCCGTTAATTGCGACGCATAGGTTTAATATTGCTTTGTCGAAATTAAAAAAAAAGTTCTCCACTGACTAGGCATTGAACCAATTTGGACTAAGTATAGGTATATTTATCCGTGGCAATTGTCATTGCCGCACACGTGTTGGAAAACTGTCAATAAACGCACGGTGTGAAATACATTGCATGTTGAACCTAATCGTAGTGCGATAAGAACCAGTTTTCGAGGAAGTGTATTGAAAAGAAACTAAATTGTACTTAAATAAATCCATTTCGATATTATATTTGCTTGGCATGACACAATATACCATGTTTGTAGCTGATCTTGTTATTAATTAGTGCTTAAACCACTATCATTTTACTTCATTAGTTATTTTTCCGTTATAATTGAAGACATTACCTATTTCATGAACATTTGCCAGACATGACACATTTCAATAAGTAACTTATGTTATTGAAAGCTTCATTTGGCCTTCATATTTCTGATAAACCGATGTTTTAAAATATGCGAAATATCCATACATTTTCTTTTAAAATGAGTTACAGGCACTTTTCAATACCTATACCCCCGACAAAAGCCACACAACAGCATCTTTATTTTAGTCAAAGTACCTAACTATAACTGTGATTTTGACGGAGATGCAAAATCAGAGACTTTACTGGAGTAAAAAAGAGCCCAGTATCGAGCCCTGTGGAACTCCAATACACAACTGACCGATTCCGGAAATGTAATTCTGATATAGTCCAGTTTCTAGAAACTAATTCGAGTATTATGTAGTAAGTAGTTCAAAGATCCAACCATTGACCATACTATGGTTGATGGATCCATCAGATCATTGCACTGTGTAATTACTTACACAGTGCAAATTGGTGTGAAACACGCAGTCGAAAACCACTGACAAGTGAATAAATAATCTGTGTAAAATATTAGTTATCTACTACGTGAGGCATGATTTAAAAGTTGCTTTCAAAAGTGCCATAAAAACCTCGAAGTAATAATTCAAATTTTATTACGCTTTAAACCCTAACTCTGTGGCGAAAACTGTAGGCTCCCGGTGTTACAGAATTGATTGTGTTGTACACAAACATAACAATTCCTAAATCGTACAAATTATTAAATAATTCCAAAAAGAAAATAAAACAATACCGTAACAAATGTTCGAGGACGAAGACATTTTTAAAGGTCAAGTTAAAAGCGATACTCAAATGAATAACTTTTAAAAACACAATTAAACCTTGTGATACTTTATAAAAGTGTCCGAAAACAACAGCGGCTATAATACATTGACATATTAAGTACCACTATAAAACTGCAAGAGACCACCCGGGTCATGGAGCATGGTGTTCATTCCGAGAACTGTCACACCACGTGACATTCGCATTATTTTCGTGACCCTTAACAACATTCGCCAACGAAAAGAAAATGTAAAAAATTGTATATCATTAGGTCGTCAACAATAAATCACTTTGGATAAAACCAGTAGTTAGAGATGAGAAAATAATTTGTTGATATAAATTAGGCGCGGTGCACGGTGGTGGCGCGTGGGCCGCGAGCCGCGAGGTGAGAGGGAAGTGTCGCGTGCGCGCGCGCAGCCTACGCTCAGCTCGTGCCGCCATTATTTTTCAACTTGTCCGTTGAAATGAAACAAAAGAAATGTGTTTTAGCACGAAGAGTATAGGCGTTGTTTTAATTAACCCTTAGTATTTGTATTCAATTGCAAATACAACTGAACTTATTTTTTACTTTGTTAGTTTACTAGCTTCGTTAAACTAAACAGTTTGAGTATAATTTAATGGAAAGTATCAGACTATCACCTTTAGAGATTTTATTATATTTACTTTTTGTAAGAATATACCTAATCAAAAGGCGTTAACCCGTTAATTATTTTCTTTGTAATACTTCTTTAAAATTAAACTTATATTGTCACTTACGGGATATCTTCCGTGATTATTTATTGTTTGTTGTTTGTTTTGTTTGTTTTGTTTGTCGGAAGATATCCCGTAAGTGACAATATAAGTTTAGTTTTAAACCGTGAAAGCCTAAAACAGTGTTCTTTAAAATTGTTTCTCTTTCTTTATATTTTAAGTCCATTGGTCTAACACGACTTAGGAGGCTATGAGATTAATAAGAATAAAATGCGATATTTATTAGTGTTTTTGTGTGTCTTTAATTCTCATTCTAAAACTCCTTATTGCTGCAGTTCGGTGTTAAGATTTTATACCAAATTCAAACTTGATCTTTTATATTCATACAATTTATTTATTTCTTACATCTAAGGGTTTGATATAGGTACAGCGCATTTATTATTCCTTATCATTTCAACCACTGCATACACGAATATAGATTGTAGGCGTAGACCATTACATACATAGTACTTGTGAAACATTATTTATATAATAATATACTTACTACATAAGCACTGCACATAATAATACCTACATTTAATATTTCTCTAGTTACATAACACCGGAGCTATGTCTAAATTATTAAGTTAAGTAGGTACATTAAGGTAAGTACGTATGTACTTAACTTAATAAAAAACACAATGTAACGTGTAGACTGTAGGCTTTACCTTCCAGTACAGAAATTCCTTTGCCCAATCCATTTCAATGTGGAATCGCATTCGAAACTACTAACGCCATCTAGTATTCAGACTTGAATTCAATTCCTGCGACCGGTCCACAGAGGTTTTTACCGAGAAGCCATTTGGCAAGGGCGAACCTGTGTCGTGTGGAGGGCACAGTGGGCAGGAAATTGTTGCCGTCAACCTGTTCGTAGAGCAAGATGACGTAGCGATGCTGGCCCGAACCGCGAGGTGGCGCTGGTGGCTTGTAAGCTGAAGAATGTAAAATATTTTTTCATCACAATTTTGTTATAAAATAACTCTACAGGGTGGAATTTTTGAATGCAACCTGGAAGAAAAGTACTCTGTTAAACAGATTAGATCCATAAGGTTGACCCTATCGATTGATGTCAAAAAGTAGTGTGTTATTTTTTAGAATTTTACTCGGTTCCATTCCCGAGTGTGGCAAGCGAAATGTCGAAAATCTGTGTTTCCAGATTTGTTTCTTAAAAAAAAAAACTAATGTTTCATTTGAGTAAAATTTGCTATCTCCAGTATTTAGAATACTTTCCGTCCAGGTGGCATTCAAAAATTCCACCTTGTATACTATAAAATAATATTGGATGTATAAATAGTTGATTGTTAGGTAATTCGAGATAAATATACCTTTTTTTTTAGGATGGGAAATCATCAAATGACTTCTCCCACTCTGGGCGGAGCGGGAGGGAGTGTCAGACTTTTACTGACTAAAACCCATCCATGTTCCTTCCTCGCCTTTTATGTTCCGGGGCCGCGGTATCTCTTTCGAACAGGCCCGCAGCCCCAGATAAATATACATAAAGAAGGCTTTCTTGCATTCGCTCGGAAACTAGGGAGTTGCGCCAACATTCTTTATAGGTACCGTATTCTTATGAATATTACAATCAATAGGGTTTTGGTCCCGTAATGAACTCACCTCTGTAATCTATTCCAACAGTTTTGCTGCTTTCTTTTGCTTTCAACGCTAGTCCCTGAAAAGTAAAAGACATTTACATTTGACCAATATACCGCACCATTGGCACCAATACTCACTTCCTCGTCTTAGCAGTCACTTTTGTCTTATTAATGCTTTATTCCACACTAGTTTTAGTCGTCTTCTCAGAGCCTTTGCAATAATGTAACAATAAACTAATGAAGAACTAAAACTCCAAAACCAACAAGAGAAAAATCTTCTAACTACCTAGGTACTCATAAAAAACTAGAAAAAATAAGTTTATTTTTGCAAATAGGCTTTCATTTCACAAACACGTCATTTTTAATACTAAGTAGGTATGTGAGTTTGAAGTTTCGTAACTAACTACTCTGAGAAGAAACACTCGAAACAAACTCAGAGGTTATAATTATATTACTTACTGGTATATTCGATTTGACCATGTGAAGATAAAATTCGCCTTCCAACTGTGGTGGGGCATCTGGATCCACCATGATTAAAGTGTAGAACTTTTTCTATAACAAATTAATTGAATTTTGTTAGATATTAAATGATTATTTTCTTAAATAATAAAATATTATTTGAGAAAACTCAATTGACTCTCGAGGTTATTTTACGGTTTTTGAACACTGGTTTCCGTTTACTGAGTTAGGATGTTCTACAGGGTTGTTCTTTTCCCGCAGAATTTTCTTCTTCTAGCTTTAGGATAGAAACACAAAAAGTAACGAGGACTAATCGTGGAACTTCCCCCCCCCCCCTTCATCTTAATTTTAGAGTCTAATAAAGTAGATACAATTAAGTATATAAAACATATTTACTGAATCAGCTAAATTATACTGGAACAACGGTTCTTCAAGGAAGACTTGTTTCGGGAGGAGGACATCGCAATTATGATCGTTCACCATGGTGCCTCCGACGCTGGTCACATTCAATCCTACAAGCCGATCGCACCCTTCAAGAAGGGTCTTGATTTCAGTCATAGTGCACTGAGAAGAAGCGCTTATTACCACCCTCAATATTGATGCGATGGCTAGACATTTGTGAATCATTTTGAAATTAGGTACGTTTAATCGATTTGAACAGTCCAGAGTCACTGAATTTGTATCCTTATAACAGCTTAAGAGCTGCATTTACATGTTGCGATTGTAGCAACGGTTTGTGATGAATTTTCTAACAATGGAGCCGATAACATTGCTGCTAGCTATTACGAAAACAAGAGGACTTATATGTTACAGGTAGGTTATAACATCATTACGTAAGTGTGTACCTACCTAGCTACGCTTTTAAAGCCAAGGTAGGTATAGGTATTACTTGAAGAAATTGTAAGCGAATTATGATAGAATATTTTATCATTATTTACGAGGCTACTAAAAATTGAGCTTAACCTTAAGCGGACCATAAGTTGGGAACTACTGATTGAGAGCCATATTTTGCGAAGAAATAAGGTTTAAGTTAACCGCGTACGAGGTTTACCGAAAGCGGTACAACGGGGTTCGACGGCAATTCGACTTAGGTACCGATTTCGGTACACTTGGACCTTTTCATTTTATTTTTTCAAAAAGGAAATCATCAGATGACTTCTCCCACTCTGGGCGGAGCGGGAGGGAGTGTCAGACTTTTACTGACATCCATCCATGTTCCTTCCTCGCCCTTTATGTTCCGGGGCCACGGTATCTCTTTCGAACAGTCCCACAGCCCCACCCTTGGCGCCTAAGAGTCGAATGGAAGTCGGTTGAAAAGTTATTTTCAACCGACTTCCATAAAGAGGAAGTTCTCAATATTCGTCTGAATTTTTTTTTCTATTTTTTTGTGTTTGTTACCTCAGAACTTTCGACTGGGTGAACCGATTTTGATGGTTTTTTTTTTATTTGAAAGCTGGTGCTTCCCGAGTGGTCCCGTGGTCGCGTGGTCATTTGCTGAAGATCTGATGCTGATCTTCGGAGATATACAATGGGACTCTTCAAAAATAGGCAGCAAATCTGCAGTGATTGCTGCAATCGCTTGTAGGTTCATTGTTTCTACTATTTATCATGACGTAACATCACGCCTGTATGCTCTGAGGGGGTACGCAGATGTGTACAATATACCCAGATTTCGACAATGTTTGTTAACTCAGAACTTTCAACTGGGTGAACCGATTTTGATGGTTCTTTTTTTATTTGAAAGCTGGTGCTTCCCGTATGGTCCCATTTTAATTTACTGAAGATCTGATGCTGATCTTCGGAGATATAAATGGAACTCTTCAAAAATACACGGCAAAGCTGCAGTGATTGCTGCAAACGCTTGGTTGTTTATTGTTTATACAATATCATGACGTAACATCACGCCTATATGCTTTAAGGGGGTACTCAGAAGTGTACACACAGATTTCTACAGATAGGTGTGTTAAGTTCCATTTATTGGGGATAAGCCCTATTACCGTGACATGTACTGTTTTTTTTTATTGGAAAGGATGTACTTCAGGGGTACATTGATGTAAATTTGGTTAGGTTCTGATTACTTATGATTATGGGATCCATGACAAAGGAACGGAACTCTTAAATTCTTAAGAGCAAATTAACGATACTCGGCCGGATCTCGGTTTTATTTTTTGTAAAAGAGTTTTTTTATGACAGTATCGTCAAGTCATTGGTTTTTGTCTGTTGGTTTACCTCGTTCATCGGTTCTGTGGGTTTATCTATGAGTGCACAAGTGACACCTGTCAGTTTGAATTTGACTTTACTACGCCTGTTTTTGTAATTGATTTAAAGTAACCAATATTTTTCAAAAAAAAGTATGATTCCTAGGTAGGAGGTGGCTTAACATTTTGTCCGTAATGCCAAATCATAATAATACCAGATTAGGTATACCGCAGCTAAGTACAAAACGAATGATTCTTGAGATAACAGAACGAGTGAGATGCGCGAGGCTGTGGTGCCAAAGGTTTTGGAAAGTATTGTGCAATCCTGACCTCCGCTGCCGCTCTAAGTTTCAACTATACAAATTCTTTGTGAGACCTATCCTCACATACGGCTGCGAGCTTTGGGATTTAAACAAGTATGCTTCTTCTAAACTACAACGCTTTGAAATAGCACTCTTATTAGAAATCTATAAATCGAAATATCCTCAAAGGCATCCCAACAGACTAAAACCAAACATCAGGACGGTTTATGCAAAATTCAGAACATGCAATGTAGTGGATCACGTAAAGAACGAACGGCTATGTTGGTCATTATTGTTAAAAAAGGAAGAGACAGCTCTAAGATGTCGTAGTCGGCTTCCGCGTGTACGCTTCAGTCCAACAAGAACTTAACCTGCCAATTCAAGAAATGGTGTAGGCGTCCGGAGTTCTTTACTTCACTTACTTTGGAGTATGGATTTCCCCATGGTGATCTTTTCACTGCAACAGCTATTAAAGTGTGAGAGACGTTGACGCCGAAATCGATTGTAGCTGAAAATCATTGGTTTGCCTGCATTGGCCACTCCTAAAGATTTGATGGTACTCATAATGAAATATTGAGATCTTAAAATCATTTCCTAAAATCAAAATTAAATGCAGCTCTTACTTGTTTATTGACAGCTCACAAGTTAATTGAATAAAGCAAGTATACCTACTCATAAACTGTTCACCGCTGCACTGGAGGATGTCTTCAAGGTTCTGTCTGGAGAGGGCTAGGCATCACGTCAATGGCGAGTAAATCACTCACCTTCGGTTTGCCGATGACATAGTGGTCATGGCTGAGACCATGGAGGGCCTCAGTACAATACTCGATGACCTCAGTAGTAGAGCTTCCGAAAGTGTGGGTCTTAAAATCAACATGTACAAAACCAAGGTCATGTTGAATGCCCGTGTAAAGGTCGTGGCACACTTGAAACGCACCGCACCAGCACAGCTGTTGCCCGGCGTTGCCTCGAATATAGGCTACGGCGCGCTTACCACGCGTCGTCAGCGAGGTGTAAGCACGCGGGCCATAATAGTCCGGGAGGTAACATTGAATTTTAGGTATATCTCTAGTAATTATATTTTGTTAACGTGGATTCGTCGTTTTTTTTTTAACAGTGCCGCAAGGTTTTATACATTGCAGCATCGTGACCAATTATATAATATACTAGCTGACCCGCGCAACTTCGTCTGCGTCTCATAAATTGAGATGTAAGCTATCCTATCTTTCAAGTTGGATCAAACTGCACACGTGTACAAATTTGATTAAAATCGTTTAAGTAGTTTAGGAGTCCATCGCGGACAAACAACGTGACACATAATATATATATTAAGATATACAATGGTGGTCCCATGGAGAAAGTTGTTCAGTTTGATGGTCTGTAGCACACCCTTCCATTTGACTATACCCTTTCTGTTACACGTTGTATAAATATATATCATCTGGAAGTCTTATCGAACTAGGATTAGTGTCGTGGGCTCTCTAAATAAATATGTTAAATAAATAAATATCGCTGGACATTACACACACAGCGCCACCTAGTGCCACACTAAGCAAAGCTTGTGTCGTGGACTAGATAGTTGATATACTACATATATACTTTTTGTTTTGTAAATACATACTTATACATATAAACATCCATGACTCGGAAACAAATGTCCATGCTCATCACACAAACATTTGCTCCTACCGGGATTCGAACCCAGGACCCTAAGAACGTAAGGCAGGGCCACTACCACTACGCCATTCGAGTCGTCAAATCGTCAATGTTACTGAACATACGTTACACAAAGAGTACCCACGACGTGGAGACGCACGACGGCGCAATGACGTTTTTTCGCGGGCAACTCGGTGTCCGCGCGCAGCAAGCATGCGGTCAGCGCGCTGTAAGTACGCGGTCCGCTCGCTTGTGGTGCGTGGACGGCGTGCGGACGCCGAGCCGCCCATGAGTCGAGTAGTATGGTAGCGGCAAGCGTGTGGACCACCCGCCGTAAGCTTTTTCATATGGACATTAAAAAATATGTTATACGACACACGATTTAATGCTCTAATTTGAATGGCAAGTTAATTGCATGGTTGGAGCGGTGCTGGTGCGGTGCTTGTCAAGTGTGCCACGACCTTAAGGGGCCGGCGGAGCATGCGTTTTTCAAACAAACATAATACCAAAATAATATGAAAATCAAACATATTCTTAAGGTAATGTGTATATACTTCGATTGTATTATAGAATATCTATGTTCCCAAATAAATATTTTGAAAGGACAATGATATAAAGCGAGATATGAGGAATTTAAAATGTCTATAGAATAGTTATTTGTGCAACAAGAAGCAGTGGGTTTTTGCTGCGAGTGTTGATTTTGAATCCCGAGTAAGCGAACGATTCTATAGTTGAATCACGAGCGTAGCGAGTGACTCTAGGTTAGAATCCTGAGCGTAGCGAGGGATTAAAAGACAAGAGATGCAAATTACTTTGGTCTCGTGTAACACATGCAACTTTTCACCTCAGCAGCGAGAACATAATACCTAAACAATACAAAACATACATAAAAACAGTACATACAACTACAACATAGTGAGATATAAATAATGTACAGATATGAAATAATTTACAGATATTTACCGCGAGACTTTTCAGGGCAGGAAATTTAATTCTGCATTTTTACATTATGCTTCAATTCTTCGGGTGTTAAATAGCACACTTCGTCACTGTACTCACTCATATTTAATTATGATTGCTTTATTATCCTTTTATTGTACTTTGTAGTAAGCGTACATTGACCTTATCGTTGCTAGCGTAACAGAGAATTTAAACAATAAAAATTTGAATCCCGCAATTTTTTTTTAATGCGTTCTGAAACTACACTCACGGTATTCTGTCTCAATATTAAGATTGTTGAAACTATAAATAAATAAGTGATAAACTTCGTATTTTTTTCTTCAACATTCATCTTGATTTAATTATAAAAAATTTACTTAATTCAATTATTTGAAAGTTTGAAATACAACAATTTTTCATTTAAAACCGAAACACGTAATATACAATATTACGGTTTACAATATCGGTATCCGAACGAATATAAGTATGGAATTTAAAAATCGAATTTCGAATCGACTTGTTTCTATCTCTCGCTTTTTTCGTATCGAAGTTAAAGTGACAGAACAAAGTGAAGTTGAAATGTTTCGAATTCTCAATACTTAAAAAAAAAATTAAAACGTTACTTTGTCTCACGCTCGCAGCAAAATCGAACTTTGCTCACTGTCTGTAAACAGCAAAACCTGCTTGCTGAGGTGAAAATAGTAATTTGTTATGCAAGAGTGCAAAGTTGTTTTTTAACCGTGTGCTCAATTATGATGACCGAGCAAGCGAAAGATTCTAAAATTGAGTCACGAGCGCAGCGAGTGATTCAAAACTCTTCAAGAATCTTGAACGTTAGCGAGGGAATCAAAAGAGCACGAGGTGAAAAATCTTTGCACTCGAGTGCAACACGTAACTTTTCATCCCACCTCAGCGAGGAAAGAAATAAACGCAAAAAAAAATTGCACATTATTAACAAATTCAGTTAATTCTGTTGGCGTCAAATAAACTTCCTCGTCGCTAGTTAATGAGTGGTCATTTTAGGTTTTTCACTTGTTTTCAAGTTGGATTCCTTGTTTTTAACCTAATAAGGTGTAAACAATATGACGTGAAAAGAAAAAAAAGTACACCAAGAAGGTTCCGAGTCTGAGTTCTTAACAAATTTAAAAAAAAATATACATATGATAAATTCGGCACCATAGAGGTAGAAGTAAATAGGTTTGATGGTGTTTTGAATTCACATGCTTAGTGCACACGATGTCCTAAATTCAAATTTACTTTACCCTCTAGACGATAAAAACGGCTTTTGCACTCAGATATCGAAGAGCAAAAATACTCTTTCCGAAAATTTATTTTTCTCATAACTTGTTTAAATCGGTGTACATTCAAAATGAGCAGCGGTGGCCCAGTGGTGGCGGCCCCGACTTACGAACAGTAAGTCGTGGGTTCGAACCCAGACAGGCGCATTACTTTGTGTAATTTATTTCATCACCGCTGCTCTCAAAACGGTGAAGGAAAACATCGTGAGGAAACCGGCATGTCCTAGAACCAAAAAGTCGAAGACATGTGACATCTACCAATCCGCACTGGGCCCGCGTGGTAGATTATAGCCCATTCCCTCTCTATGAGAGGAGGCCGTGTCCCAGCAGTGGGAACATTATAGGCTGATGATGATGATGATGACATTCAAAATATATATTTGGGAACATATTATATTCTGTAAGCTAATCAAAATAAATACACACTACCTTAAGAATATGTTTGATTTACAAATTATTTTGGTATTAAGTTTGTATGAAATTCCCATGCTCCGCAGGCCTCTTAACACCCACTTCTAGTCTCACATCAAGATCAGAGACACTACACTCGAAGCTGTAGACGATTATGTGTACCTGTGACAAACGGTCCAGTTAGGTAGGTCTAACTTCGAGAAAGAGGTCAATCGTCGAATTCGAATCGGCTGGGCAGCGTTTGGGAGGCTGCGCGGTATCATCTCGTCCAACTTACTGCAGTATCTCAAGACGAAAGTCTATGACCAGTGTGTGTTGCCAGTGATTACATAGGGGACCGAAAAGTGGTCGCTCGAATCACAATGGGCCTTATCAGAAGGCTTAAGGTGAAAGCGTCAAGGTGGCCTGCGAAATTAAACAGCCTAGGGCAGTGCTAAGTTGTATGTTGATAAACATCGGTCGCGGCTGTAAGAAGTATGTAGTTACAGAATTATAATCATCAAAATCATCAATACAACCCTAAAAGTTCACAAGAGTCAAGGAACTTCGCAGGCTACCTTAGAGCATCAGCCTTAAAGTCACCCAAAGGGCAATGGAGAGGGCTATGCTCGGAGTTTCCTTGCGTGATCGAATCAGAAATGAAGACATCCGCAAGAGAACCAAGGTCAACGACGTAGCCCGAAGAATTGCCAAACTTAAGTGGCAGTGGGCAGGGCACTTTGCTTGCAGAACGGATGACCGGGCTGAAAAGTTCTGGAGTGGCGACCACGAACCGGAAGACGATGCGTTAGAAGACCTCCTACTAGGTGGACCGATGACCTAGTGAAGGTTGCGGGAATCCGTTGGATGCGAGTCGCAACGGACCTGTCAATGTGGCGACACTTGGGGAGACCTATGTCCAGCAGTGGACGTCTTTCAGCTGAAATCATGATAATGATGATGATGTATTAGGTATAGTTAGTGTGTTGTGGGATTCGAAATAAAATAGAATTCTCCGTTTTAGATGGAAAGGTCTGTCTGTCTGTCTGTGAGTTATAGGTTTATCGTCGCGTCGGTGAAAGATTTTATAACTGAAAAAGGCTTTCGCCGAAATTGAAATAAGTGAAAGATTCTGTCGACGAACAGTTCTATGGCGAATCGGCCTTAAAAATACTGTCTCGGAATCTACTTAGCAGGCGTTTCGTATTCCTTCGTAGGTAACATCACGGGAAAACGGCTTGAGTTTATTTAGGTTCGTATTCAATCACGTATTTAAGTCATCTTCAAATTATATACTTTCACAATGAAATAATATAGGTAACCAGGTAACAATATTTTTATTAACGTTTGATACACTTATTTTTATTAATTAGACGTGTGTTTCTTGTGGGCCATAAATCGTACAATTTCCAGATGAGGCTATAGAATCCGGGCAGGCTGTGCTAAGACGACGGTGATACGAGTTAAGTTTATGAATAATGTGAACATCGACGACATCGAGTTCGGTGGTGATGCTTTTGATCTCGCCCAGCTACGGTAAAATACGGCGTAGGATCACCCGTTTTCGACAGTTCTTGAAGCATTCTCCGAAGAGCTCCGAAATCAGATCCAGTTGCGCGCCTCCATCGAATTCCCTGTAGCTTTATGTATCTAGTCACATCTATATCCGTATAGTGCTTATACAGACTACCCGTACGAGTCCTACGAAATATACGTCTTAGGGCTTGAATTTCTAGATTTTTCATCACATCGTCGCGGCCTTCGAACCAGTCAAAAATCAACATTGGTCTCAATAATATTTTATACAATAGAATTTTCTCCGCCACTGACAAATGCGAATGTTTAAGTATTTCCTTGGTTTTTATTTTCCAGAAATGAGATAAATAATTATGAACGTCTTTTCCCATTGTAATTTTTGTAATGAAAGATTGGTAAACTTATAAATGGTTTTTCTCGAATACAAACATTACTGTACCAAAGATTATAAAAACTTAGAACACCATTACCCAGGGGGGGGGGGGGGGGGGGAGGGGAAAAATGCCTTTCACGTAGGTACGTCATCAAAAGTTTTGGATGCGCCGTCTATTAGACGCCTTCCAAACTTTTAGTTCAATTCACATATGACGCACTAGATGTCTCTACTAATCTACTTCGACCTAATAGTTGTTGAAAATTGCAATTTTAATTTATTATTAATTTTAATTTAATTTTATGATAATAATTGAAGCATAAATTCACTATATTTATTTTAATTTCTAAATAAATCGAACTCCAAAAATAAATTTCTTGGCGAAAAGGATACCTACTTTTGAACGAAAACGAACGAATGAAGCGTCAATGTCAAACATCTTGTGTCGGAAAAATAATATTTTTGAGAAATATCCATTGAAACATTTTGAATATGTGTTGTGTGTTGTTTGTACATAGTGTATATGTTGTATTCAATTTGTAAAGTGTTGTGTATTAACCGAGTTTTGTTCGGCAAAGAGTTTTATGATTACACCTAGCTGACTCGCGCAACTTCATCTGCGTCACGAATGTGAAAGAAAGGGTTACAGAGAGTGGATCGTAAGCACCTATAATACAATTTTGAAAGAGCACGTCACACACATCCTTCCGCATAATGAAAATGCGCGCCCGGTACGTGATCATTATTTTGCTGCGGAGTTATTTAAAACGGTGTATCTCCTAAGATATGCATTGAAATCAATTTACGTACCCAAGGGCAATTTTGTTCAAAATCAAATACTTGTGATTAACAACGTATTTATTTGGATAAGAATAAATTACCATGTTTACAAAAACAGCTTTAAGGGCTTCTATTGACAGCTTTACATCTTCATACTTAGACACTCGATGACAGTCATACTCCAGCTAGGTCTGCATCAAGGTGCATGAAATGAGCCGCAACACGATATAGCTGCTGTAAACTGTTGCGGACCTCTTACAACTGCTTACCATTTAAAATTTCGAACTCTACGTCCCTACGCTATGACGACGTGTCTTCAAATGCACAACCTTAAAGCTTAGACCCCTTCAAATGCGGTTTTAATATTTTACGGTGGCTTTCGAGACATTCCAATTTTTAAAGAGTATTTGCAATTTTGCACCAAATTTTCATGTGAGTTCAACCTTTTTGGAATAAAATCGGATTGGGTTTCAAAATAACATGTAGTTTATATCAGAATCTCTAAGGAGTATTGATTTCAAATTCGAAACAAATCACCGCCAAAATATGTTTCTACCCCTTTTTAACCTCGTTAGGTTAATTCTGTTAATATTGTTGATTGCAAAATTTGGAGTAGATTGGACCAAGGAATCACATTTTCCCATACAAACTTTGCCCCCCCTTTACACCCCCTTAGGGGTATAATTTCATAAAATCCTTTCTTATCGTATGTCTACGTCATACAAAAAAGACACCCTCCAAGTTTCAGATTTCTACAATCTGCGGTTTATGCTGTGCGTTGATCCATCAGACAGTCCTTCAGGACAAAGCATTTTATTTGTAGACTAGCTGACCCGCGCAACTTCGTCTGCGAGTGAGGGTTAGAGAAAGTGTGAGTCAACCTTAAAAAAAATAGACATATGCTATCGCAGACTTTTTTTTAAATGCTTAGGAGGAACAATTCCTTCGTACGTGATTTCTGTGTAACTTTGACCGCGTTATGACTGCATATGCGCGTTATGCTTCCAACGGAAGCAAAGAAAAAGGAATAAATCTTTATTTTGGGAGATTTTTCATTGATGCTCCGCTCCTATTGGTGATGTTAGCCTTCCTTGATGAACGGGCTGTCCAACACTAAAATATGTTTTTAACTCGAACCACCATTTCCTAAAATTAGCGCGTTCAACCAAACAAACAAACTCTTCAGCTTTATAATATTAGTGTAGATTCAAGTAGGTTACAATTTAATTTCTCGGAAATCTTTGCATTAATCGCTCATATATTCTACTAATGGTTTTCCAAATAAGGGCTTCCCTCGAAAGCTTGCCCATGCTGGCTCACTGGAGATGGCTGCACACTTACGGGCATCTTATTTTGTATTATAGTGTGTTTCTTATTTTTACTTTTTTTTTACTAACATTAGGTTAATACATAAATGGATTGTATTTGAAACGATATTGTCATAGACCTAACAACGGATTGGATGGATCACAGACCGCTGACGGTGGAGTTACAAACGAAAGATCTGACGACTTGCACTAGTATAACATTAGCAGCTCGACCACCATGGACCTGGAAAGAAGACTCGTCTAACATAAATTATTACACTTCATCGGTGACAGAAGAAGTTAATAATCTGTTATCAGGAAATATTGACATGAACGACACTTTGTTCATTGACCATCTGTAAAACTCACTGGTAAATATAATGCAGAAATGTGCCACCTGCTTTAAATCTTCGAGGCACAAAGCTAATAACAATATTGTACCGGGATGGAATGTTTACGTTGCGGAAAAATATCGCGACGGTCACTTGCTCTGTGGCACCAAACCGGTTGCCCCGCAAGCGGGCCTATAGCTGAGGAACGTAAACAAAGGCGTACTGCATTTAAACGCGCTCTTAATTATTGTCAACAAAACCAAGATCAGATAATTATGGACAAGATCGCGTTAGATATGAAACACAAAAACTTTTCCAAGTTCTGGCAAAATGTTAACAAGGTTATCAAGCCGTCGACGCAATATCCATCACACATTGACGGCTTAACTGACGATAAACGAATAGCCAATAATTTTAACAAGCTTTTCTCTCAACCGGCACCCGCGAAGCAACATAGTTTTATAACAAAGGTCACTCAGGACGAAAGATGTATAACAATATCTGTACAGGACATAGCGGATGTTGTGAAACAAACAGCCGCGGCCGGCGGTAAATCGCCTGGGTTGGATGGATTGACCATCGAACACATACGATACGGAGGACTGGGGTTGTACCATGCACTATCGATTCTTTTCACTGCCATCTTGAAATCCGGGTATGTGCCGAAGGCCCTTGCGGACACAGTAATGTTCCCATTTGTAAGAACCGAAGAAAGAACATCTCGAGTGCTAGTAATTATCGCCCCATTGCACTTGCTAATATTATAGCCAGATTGTTGGAGAAGATATTACATAAACAAGCTGCACTATTCATTAAATCTTCGGACTGCCAATACGGCTTCAAAAGCCTCGTATCTACCAGTACTGCTATTTATGTACTCAAACAGGTTGTGGGATATTACAAGAGTAGAAATACTTCTGTAATAGCCTGTTACCTAGACCTCAGCAAAGCTTTCGACCGCGTTGACCATGATCTACTGTGGCAAAAGCTGTCAGACCGTGAAGTTCCCAGCGAGGTGGTGCGGGTACTGAAGAACTGGTATCAGCAGCAGGAAAATCGTGTCCGATGGAAGAACGAGCTATCGATGCCCTCTGGCCTTAGGTGCGGAGTGAGACAAGGCGGAAGCCTTTCCCCAGCCCTTTTCAACGTCTATATGGATGGGCTAGCCGATAAACTCAATCAAACAGGTGTAGGCTGTTCGATTAACGGGACCCTGGTCAATCATATTTCATATGCTGATGATATGGTTATTCTGGCTCCGTCGATATCAGCGATGCGGAAGCTGTTGGCTGTATGTGAAAATTACGCCACAGACCACAACATGATGTACAACCCGGACAAGTCAGTGCACATGGTGTTCGATAGCCCAAACGATTGGCGGGATCTGCCGCCACTTCAACTGTATGGCACGGCACTTGAGCAAGTAAACGAAGTTAAATACTTGGGTCACATAATAACTGCAGACTTCTCTGACCACGCCGATATAGAAAGACAGCGACGAGCGATATCGGTGCGCGGCAACATGCTCGCTAGGTGGTTTAGCCGCTGTAGCGACGTGGTGAAGGCCCAGCTATTTACCAGCTACTACACAGGCGTCTACACAGTCGAGTAGTGGACAAACTACACCAAGGCTGCACTGAGCGATATGCGAGTGCAGTATAATGACGCGTGGCGTGCGATGTTTCGACTGCCTCGGTGGTGCAGCGCGAGCGCCATGTTCGCCGCGGGCCGCGCGCCCGGCTGGCAGGCACTGCTTAGGAGCCGCTCGGCCGCCGCACGCACCGCCATACATCGATCGGCCAATTCCTTGGTGGCCGCGGTACGAGAATGGTACCACAGCCCCCTACATATAAGGTGGCAGTCCTACTACACGCCGATCACGTAGTTCGCTTCATCTGAGGCGTGTGTGTGTATATTTGTCTATGTGTTTTGTTTATTTTATGTGTATGTTTCTTGTATGTGGATTTTATATCTGGTAAATAAAAATTTCATTTTCATTTCATTTCATTTGATCTGAAATAAAATAAAATTGTTATCATTTACGTTTGCTTCCTTAGACACTTGATGACAGTCATACTCCAGCTAGGTCGAAAGTTCTCATCAAGGTGCATGCAATAAGCCGGGACACGATATAGCTGCTGTAAACCGTTGAAGACTTCTTGCAACTGCCTTTTGTCCCCATCGTTGGACCGTCAATGACAGTCATACTCCTGCCAGGTCTAAAGTTCTCATCGGAGTGCATTAAATGAGCCGAAACACGATATAGCTGCTGTAAACTTTTGGGGACTTCTCGCTACTGTCTTTCATCTCCATCGTCAGATCATCGATGAAATTCGTACTCTAGTTAGGTTAAAGGTCCTCATCAAGTGGCATGAAATGATCCTAAGGGCGCTTTCAATTTACACTTTCGAGTCGTACCTACAACAAACGCACTGCTTTGGCGCCGCAGCGACGCGACACGAAACGTCTAAATTGAAAGCGCCCTAAACACGATGAAACTGTTGTAAACTCTTGAGGATCTGTTGCAAGGCCAACTGCCAACTGCCTTCCATCTTCATTGACATACCTATGGTGACAATTTTGAAACCAAAATGTTTTAATCTTCCATTTCAAATTTCTAACTCTACGTCCCATGAGGCCGTGTCTTAAAAGTGCATAGCCTCTAAAGCTTTGAAACCTTCAAATATAATACGGTGACTATCGAGACATTCCAATTTTAGAGTATTAGCACCAAGGTTTTATGTGAGTTCAACCTTTTTGAATAAAATCGGATTGAGTTTTCAAACATGTGTCAAAATAAAATGTACTTAGTTTAAATCAAATGTTCTGAGTATTGATATCAACTTCGAAGCAAATCAACGCCATGGGCAAAATAATTGTTTACCCTTTTTTAACCCCGTCAGGGGTTCATTTCAATAAAATACGAAACACGTCTTACATCAATTCTGTTAAAAAGGTTTATGCAAAATTTCAAGTAGATTGGACCAAAGAAATCACCTGTTGTCTCTTACCACACGTTGTCTCTAACAAACTTTGCCCCCCTTTTTTACCCCCTTAGGGGTTCAGTCTTGGAAAATTATTTCATACCGGATGCCTACATCATATAAAGAACACACCTTGCTAGTTTCAGTTCTCTACGATCAGCGGTTTAGGCTGTGCGTTGATCCATGAGTCACTAAAGCCAAATCGTCAGTAATTAATTCTGATGTTCTCAAACTTATTATCGCTATTTTGTGCGTCTTCAATAATCACCTCAAAAATCAAATTTCAAGGAAACTGAGAAATTATGTTTATCCGTATTAGATTTGAAGTAAATGTAGCAACTTTTAAAGGTTTACACTTCATTGGATTTTATTCTATAGGTGTATGAAGTTAATTAATTTTAAACAAAAAACCCTCTTTTTTACATCTCTGGATGAATTCTTTTAAAAATGCTGAAACAGGTGTTTCTTTATTATTAATAATAAGTATTTACTCTGAGTTTCATGATTCTAGAACAATCTAAAATTGTTTTTTCATACAAACTTTACCCCCCCTTTTCACCCCCTTTTTCCAAAATTTTCCACAATTTCTATAGCCTAAATGTTATTCTGAGTTTATTTAAATAGATTATTGAAGTTTTCATCAAAATCCGTCCAGCAGTTTTTACGTGATGCGCGGTCAAACAAACAAACAAACAAACAAAAATTTAAAAAATGGTTTTAATATGTTCAGTTACTTATTTTATGTCACCCTGTTTGGTTTTTTTTTTAAATCTTCAATGTACAGATTTTTTGGTATTAACGATTTTATTATATGTATATGTCCCCGTAAAATTGTCAAACACGTAATATATTACAATAGCGATATTGTAAACTCTCGAAACATTGTCAACTGAACATACGGAAGTATCTCTGCCCCCATAATCCGGACTTGGGGCACCCCTCCGTTAGGTTAGTTAGGTTCCTTTAAACCCTGCACTCGGAAATAGGGGCCCCGCGAAGCGGGGCTCCGTCGACTACGCTTTTTAGGGGAATATAAAGTGTTATAAGGTTAGGTTATAATAATCGGTATTTCTCAGGAATGGTACAATATCTTTTCATGAGAGTTGTACCACTAGGCAAGGATCGAGGACCTCTCCTTCCCTCCACACCGCTTGAGTTGACGCATGCATTTCACGAAAAATAATGCGTTTTGTTGTAAGCAGTATATTCATTTGACAATATTTCGAGATTTTACAATATCGCTAGAGATATTACAATATAACGTATTTGACAATTTTACGGTGACATATAGATAGATGACGAAATGAAAAACAAAGTGTAAAAACACACAAAAACTGAAATATATGAAAGTGTACTTATTTAAAATTGTTTTACTTATGTTATTTTGTCTAATCGAAATCTTATTAGCTACATATAAAATACAAATTATCCAAAAACAGCTAAATGAAAATGGAGGTTTGATTAAGTATGTAGAGCAAGATTTTCAGAGGGCGCGACAGCGCGATAGGTTGGCAAAAATCCCTAAAGTGGGCTCTCTATTTCCTGTGTATATAGATGCTCTGTGATAATAAGGCTGCCTAATCGTTCGCAACTGTAAAACATAAGTAGTTACAGAATTATGATCATCGAAATCATCAATACAACCCTCCAACCTCACTTAAGTCTGGGAACGACTTTGACCTGGAAAGCCTTGAAAATTTGAATTTCGCGGGCTACCCTGACGCTTCCCCTCAGATTTTCAAACTATTTTTTTTTGTGATTTTCAAAATATGCTACAAAACTTATACGATGTTTCTTTTAAAGTCGGACCTAGGATGAATATGTCCAATACGAAGATTATGGCAAACATCAACAGCTATTCATATCCTTTTCAAAGTTGGAAATGAAGAGTTGGAGGTGGTTGAACAGTATAACTATCTTGGCCGTTATGCTTTCTTTTGGAAAATAACATCATCAAAATGATATATTCTGAAGAATACTTATGATTTGTCGCGTTTAGTATATTGGACGACACGACATTTTAAAATTAGCCAAAAAGGCAAAAGACTCGAGTTCAATTTCGCAATTTATTTATTTAGTTATGGCAATTTAATGCATTATTTATTGACATTGACACATTGACATGTTTTTGACACTTACGCTAGTGCCAGTCAGTAGAATAGTAAATAAATAGTATTTTATCGAGATTTTAATGAAATAACAACAGTAAAATGGAATCACATCCCCTCAATTTGGTAATAAATGATTTCTTAAAAAATTGTATCATGCAGGAATTTTATGTGGTTTTTACAGTGATAATAAATTGTTAACAGGCCCATCAACAACACCGTCGCGCTGAGGCGCACCTCATCAACAACAAATATGACGAGGCAATGCAGTGCCATCACAATGCTGCAGAATTATTACTGGACGCTATGAAGTCCACTACGTCATCAGTCGCACTCGAGTCCATCACGTTGCAACACAGCTATCATCTCAAACAAAAAGATCTCATCAAAAGCAAGAAAGAACAATACGAAAGAGTGAAAAAAGCCATGGACAATATCAAAGGTTTGGGGAAAGATCCCTCCTATAATCTACAAACTAATGATAGTTCTAAAGTCCAAGTTGCTATTTATAGAACAATAAATGAAACAGATTCTTTGTTATACACATTGCTAAATAGAAACTCTGAACAAGGCCAAGTGAAAGACGCAGTTATTAAAACAGATGTAGTGGATGGCAAGAAGACAGAAAAAGGACAGGAAACAGTGATAGAAGAGTTGCAGATACTGAATCAGAACTTACATTCACTGGTTGAGCAGTTAGTATTGCAAGCCGAAGTACTTAAAGATGAAAACATGACCTTAAAGGAGAGGGTTAATTACTTAGAAAAAGAAAGAGTCAAGTATTTAAATCTTCCATCTTCTCAAAGTGATGTAATGCATAGAAATTTTTCAAATATAGGCAATGAAAGCTTGTCAAATGACTTTATTCAGAAGATGCCAATTGCAAAAGAACCACAGCAGGGAAGACCTATTAACATAGTAGACAGGGCAGTGCTCCAACCTAATTTTGATTTAAGTGCACTAAAGGATCTATAAAAGGATGTATACCCACCACCCATTTTTCATGGAGAGACATTGGTTTTGTGAAAATGCACACGGTAACTGCTAGAATAGATAGTGATTTTGCTATTGTATCTTTAGTAGTCACTGAAACAGGCTGTAAAGTATAATAAAGGACTCTTTTTTGCTCATCTAAAAACTACTTGAAAATAATTTATATCACTATTTAATTACTTTTAGTGTTCATGTTTTTAGGTGGAACTAATATTTGTGCTTTGATAATACTGCCATTCTGATATACTTTTATTTATTGCCATAAATAAAGAACCATGACATGAAAATGTTATCTAATCATCATTTATATGCTTTTAGTCAGTCACCTTGTATTTTACTCTTATTATTAAATTATAATTATATAGCATAAAACAGTCATTTATTTATGTTACCTTTATTAAGGCTAATACTTTTTTTAATTTAATAATTTAAGTGGTATTTGTATTGACAACCCGAATGGCGTAGTGGTGGTGAGGCTATCTTACGTTCTTAGGTCCTGGGTTCGAATCCCGGTAAGAGCAAATGTTTGTGTGATGAGCATGGACATTTGTTTCCGAGTCATGGATGTTTATATGTATAATAAGTATGTATTTACAAATAAAAAAGTATAAATATGTAGTATATATCAACTACCTGGTGTCCACGACAAAAGCCTTGCTTAGTGTGGCACTAGGTGGCGCTGTGTGTTAATTTCCAGCGTTTTTTTTTTATAAGTACATGTAGTTGTAATGTCCAAAATTATAATGTAGAATTTATCTGTCTCCACATAAGTATGATATAAAAGAAAAGACAATTGCGTTTATAGATATGTATTGCATATTGGTCTCACACAAAAATAAATTTTACTCTTGTTTTTAATGTAAAAATAAACTTCCCAGTTGATATAAGTACCAGGAATAACTATTCTTACCCCTATATGGAATCTATACATTAACAAACAATAAAACTAATAACATGCTTATATTTTTGGTAACATGAATATTATACAGGGTATGCTACCAGTTCTATTTACTATTATTATTCGTACATAGATTAATTTTAAATTTAGGTACATTTTATCTAGTTTTTGTGATATAGCCAGGACCACAATTTATTTATTACTAGACTCTAAAAAGCTCATTTTATTGTTTCTTCATGATGAAACAGATCTCTCGACATTCCTTACATGTATTACGATGGACTCGTGTCCTTAAACTTATGAACGCCATTGTCACATATACGTGACAAGCAAGCGCATGCCCTGTACGCCAAACGACACAAATATGTGACAAAATAGTAGATGAAATTGTGGCTTGGCTTGGCGGGCACGCGTTTAGGCTCTGGCGGTCAAAAGGTTAAAATACATATCTGTTTGGCTCTAATCTGTAGTTTACTTTGCAACATAGTATGGTTAATGCAAAAATAATTATAGTATTTACCATCTAATTTAACAATATTTTACTAATTTACAATAGCATCATTACCATTCTATAACATTCAAGGCATTTAGTGATGGATTGCTTTTATTTCATATTCGTGAAGGTCATTAAACTCATTAAGTAAATTAGACATGTACACATTTAGTAACAAAGCGAACAAGTTTAGAAAAACGTTACAATTTCATTATAGCACAATTATTAAGAGAGCAATAGATTTAATGGAATTATGAAATTAGGTTTCTTTTGTTAATGACCCATTATCGAAACAATAAAATTAAAGCATGTGACAATAGTGTTTTAAAGATTACAACCTATGTATTTGTTAAAGTATTAAATGATAAGAGATAATGTCGTAAATAGGTATAAATACATGGAGATTTAATTACATTTGGCATTTCATAGTCATTCTTCTAGTTAATTTCTGTAAGGCGTAAATTTCCGCCTAGTTCCCTAGAACGATTTACTAGTATCATCGAATTTTGTTGGAACTGTTAAAACTCAACAGTGATTATTATTGATTACTTATGTTTAAAAATAACTGTTACACATAGTTAGTCGGATCTTAGTCTACAAATTAACCACCTAGTTAGGCTATAAATAATAAACAGAACTTCAATTATTATATCTTAAAGCATTTCGAGAAATACAACATGAATAGGCACTAAAATGGCAAATCACATGTTGAAGTGAACAGTAGTCATTAATTAACTCACAACCACAATATATACATACTTACATAAAACAATAATTCCATTTAGATTTTAGGCGTTTTACGAGTTTATAATTAGTTTTAATTAGGGTTATCTATGTAATTTAACTCAGCCCTTAAAAAACATTCATCACATCTAAATTAGTTAAAACAAAAAAGTATATGTATACTTAAAAAAAAATTTCACGGAAATCCACGAAAACATTTGTTATCCTAGCTCACACAACTTGAGATTACTTTCTTCCCATCAGTAGGTACGTCTACCTAGCAGTAGAGGCTCCAGACTTCTCACTACTCACAAGTCTTAACTAACCTTCAGCATTGGACTTAATAAGCTGTTATAATTAAAATAATAAATACTGTAGATTATAACTAAAAATACATCAATATTTGAGTGATTCGAGACAAAAACTGGACAAGTTTTAAAAACTCATGGGGAATAGGGAGGTGGTGGTGGAAGCACCGAGAGGTCGTCGAAAGGGAAGTATTGTTGTGTGCCGAGCACTGGCGGCGCGTAGGACGGGTGTATCGAGGGCATGTATTCGGCGCTCGGCGTGTACGGCGGCAGTGTGGGCACGGCTGGCGTGGGCCCCACACTATGGGCCTCATAACCATCCCAATCTTCCATTAAATTCCGTCGTTGAACATCCTCGTCGCTTGACAATGGAGCACCCCATAAATTAGCAGCAGATGCTAACAAGGCCAGTGCACCTGAAATATGGAAAAAATAATTATGTATGCACACTTTTAGTTAATCAATTTACACTGCAATATAATTATGGGTATTATGTAAATTGTTTGTTTACATTACATCCCATGAGACTGGTGAGTCACAAGTTACCTAGAATGTTATAAAACATAAACACTGCCTATGTAGTACCTACTGACGATTTAATTACAAACAATGAACATTATTATGTAATGATTTACATCATATCTATTTCATGATATTATCATTGTAAGAGTAATACTGCCACTTGTTATTAACAAAATAAATTACAGATTATGAAGAATTTCCTAACAGGAAAACTCAATCACTGGCTAGCCTTGAAATCTTGGAAACCCATGGCCTTATCAACATCAAGTTCATAACATATAAAATGGAACTTAATTGTTTCATCAACAATAAGTAATATGTACTTAATTAGCAAGGTATTAGTCAAGTTTTTTTTCACAGCGCTATCTAGTGCCACACTAAGCAAGGCTTGTGTCGTGGACACCAGATAGTTGATATACTACATATATAGGTACTTTTTGTTTGTAAATACATACTTATTATACATGTCGCATCCATGTACGTAGAACCCTGGCCAGCTGGGTTACCACAACCTCTAAATGCGATTCAATTCAGGTCCTAAACTGAGTCGCAAGCTGTCAGTTCCATAGAAAAACTGTCAGAAAATGACAGCTCAAACCTAAATTGAATCGCATTTGGACGTTGTGGTAGCCCCGCTGTACGTACTAGGTGACAAACATAGCGTCAAACTGTTGTGGGCGCAGAGTGGGATACGGGTAAACTAGAGAATTAGCTCCTTTAACTTGTATTCAGTTATCGTTACAGAGTCAATTACTAACACTACTGTACTAAATAAATACTCTGAACTTAAAAGGAACACGGAGCAGTGCCTAGACCAGCATGTGTCGCGAGTCGACCACGTCCGAACGATCACTGTCGATCCATGGGGCCGAGGTCCGTATCGAACACCATACCTATAGAGTCAGCTCAACGCCAAACAAAGGCGTTTGTGTTTAATTTAAGTGCATACTCATCAGGATCCGACACGGCCATCCTGCAAGACACACGTCCTCGTGTGTAAACCTGTGCAGAGATTCCCATCACAGGATACCATTCGGTCATTCTGTCTGACTTCACCAAGAAAGTCTCAAACTTCTCTTGTTACTAAATTATCGGTCTAACTAGATCTTCCCATTATTATAGGATGTTATCATCAAAATCACGTCGTTTGTTGACAAAGTCTGTCCAGCAATTTAGGACTCGGAACAGAATAGTCAACCAAACAAAGTGCAAGTACATTTTTAACAGGAACTCGAAAACTCAAAATAAAACGGACAATTTAGCTATCTTAGTAGTAATGTCCATAGATCTAAATTAATCCAGCTATGGCATTTCGTCTAACAGTCATCTTTATGGCTTCCGATAG
This sequence comes from Xestia ashworthii, assembly GCA_950022955.1. Taxonomy (NCBI): domain Eukaryota; kingdom Metazoa; phylum Arthropoda; class Insecta; order Lepidoptera; family Noctuidae; genus Xestia; species Xestia ashworthii. Next base: position 12,706,535 of record OX465559.1, on the reverse strand, counting down.
TTATCCCTGTGACCATCACGACCTGAGTCATCCTAGTGACCAGATCTTGTAACCTTCCCTGTGACTACCTCAGTAGTTATCCCAGTGATCTCTACCGACCATAGTCATTCTAGTGACCAAACCTCGTAACCGTCCCTATGGCTACGCGGTAGACCTCACAGTGACCACATCTGCCCATTGTCAGTTTTGTGACCAGGCCCCGTAACCATTCCTCTGTGGCTACAACAGTAGTCATCCCAGTGACCACAACCGACCGTAGTCATCTTAGTGACTAGGCCCGTAACCATCTCTGTGGCTACACAGTGATCATCCCCGTGACCACAACCGACCGTAGTCATCTTAGTGACTAGGCCCGTAACCATCTCTGTGGCTACACAGTGATCATCCCCGTGACCACAACCGACCGTAGTCATCTTAGTGACTAGGCCCGTAACCATCTCTGTGGCTACACAGTGATCATCCCCGTGACCACAACCGACCGTAGTCATCTTAGTGACTAGGCCCGTAACCATCTCTGTGGCTACACAGTAGTCATCCCAGTGACTACGACTCAGCGACCACACCATTACTAGATAGATTAGTAGTCGACACATTTGATTCAGTTTACGATAAAGGACTTAACTTTCCAGCGTTCTACTAAATCTATCGTAAACGCATCAATATTACGTTTTGAAATTAAGGCCTTTTAGCTAAAAAACTGAAAAATAAACTTTCTAATTTTGGTTTGATTTCGTTTGATATCGTGTTTCATTGTTTTTGAAATCAAAATTACCAACTGAAAACCAAATAAGTCGTCACAGCAGGCACTTTCTAATATACCTACCTGTTCACCTGTTGTAATTATACGAAGTTTGTTTTGTATGCTGTTTTCTAAAGTGACTTACAGTTTCACATTAGTTTCTTCGACACTGCATCAAGGGCACAGCCTTGCATCAACATTACTTTATATTTGGCGAAACACTATAAATTGCGTACCGATTTGAATGAGCGAGTGAGCGAATCATAACGTGATAGGTATCGGTATTACCTACTTTAGACGCCGCGTTTCGATTCACAACAATATCGCTCGTCTAGTATAGTGTATACTCTTTGTGATATCGTATCCTAAATGCTGAGGTAGGTATAAACAAACGCTGGGTGTCGAGATGTTTTTATATTTTTATGGTGTGTCGAGTATCGAAGATTGACGAACCACTTACCTAGGTACTTAGCCACTGAGGCAAAAATCGAAGTAGTAATATTATTAATTATAATCGTACTATTCTGAACCTTAATTCTTTCAAATAAAGGCTGTTTTTTAAAAAATCCTTTGAGATTTCTTTTTTCCTTACTTGATACTATTTTGGAGGATTTTGCTAAACTTTACTAAACTTCAATTATCGACCTTATAATTATGATTTGAGAAGCAAATAATAATGCATATTGGATTGCACTGCACTGCACCTTTATCTGACTTCTGGCCTTGAACTAAAAAGCTTCTTTTTTAACAATCATGATTAAGGAAAATAATGTAAGTGATTTATCTCACTTTTAACAAGAAAATTATCGTTTGCTATCTACCAACTAGATACCGGTATTGGCGATGTAACTATAATAAATCGCCTTATGATATGAATAAAGAATAGAATACCAGCGTGTATGTGATACGATTCACGATACCGTTTTGTACGATACGATATAACATCACGCGATATTACGCGTACCTAAGATACTTAAATATATAGTTACAGAAAATATGTAGTTTCGGAATCCGATATCAAATATCGATATATGGTTTCGATACGATATTGAAAAAAAGCTATATTACCCACTCCTATCTGGTGTGAACTCACCCAAGAGCTTTTTCTTTGATATACCAGAATCACTAGTCATCATTTGGTTTACCTTGATGACTACAAGTAAGTCGAGAACAATGTTTAAGTTTAAACCTTGCTCTACGATGCCGACAGCAACACGGCATCTTTGACGTAAACAATGACGAAGCCTAGTGCGATTCAGCATAAAGAACTAACAAAGGCTCTCTGACATTCTATCGGTGATCGTGTTACACAGTACCGAATGTTATAATTCGGCACTCATGTTGCTTATCCTGTGTTATGAAAGCTAAGAGCAATCGCCTCTACATTACAAAGGCTTTAATGAAACCGCTTCAACAATCAAGCTTTGTTAAACTTTATTAAGATTACGTTTCGAGTTCTTTGTGGTTCAGCTATTCAAACAATGAACATTGGTTATTTTCATGACTTATCATGATACCGTAACACATAATAACATAAATGACTAAACGTTTGTTATATTCTCACAATTAAATCTGTTCCGTGGATTTTACACGTAACAATATAACTTTCTGCCAAAAGCATTCAAATAAAATCTCTTTTATTTGAAAACTCTTGGCACCTGAGTTTATAATAGATTAAATTATTAAATACCTGAGATAAAATTTACCACAATAAGGGAGATGAAAAATAAACCACAATTCTTATCAGGCTCGACGGAGCTCAGCTCGTCACCATAGACAGCTGAGACACCCATCCTGGAGGCATCGCCTGTTATGGTACTGTTAACTTCAAGCCCCAAACAGTCGGATGCTTGTTGCTCTGCTTTAACCACTGCTAATCATATATTCTGATTAGTCAGCATTACTTTTGAGTTAATAATAATTGACAGTTTCCTTTTTATTTTTACTATGGATACTTTATCGTGCACATCTTGCTACATCGCAATCATTCTTTTATAGTGTACCATCTTTACATGAATGTTGTAACGGAGATTTTGTTGGAATATTTTGATTCAATAGAGTGTTAATGGATTTTCCTTTCCGTTCTTATCCATAGAGATAAAATCTTTGGAATAGTTAACTACAGTACTTTCACAGTGTTTATGCCATGTGACTGTAACTAGCTACATTTCATTGTTATCTTTGTTTCGACATTTCAAAAGTGCTTGTATCTGGCCTACGAAAGGGCCTACCTGGGAAATAACTGCATTGATTTGGGTTTTGAGAGTTAACTCAGGATGAGCTCATAGCTACTCAATAACAGTCACACGGGTGGATCCCCAAGGCTATGCCACGCCTGCCTAGGTCGGTCCATAGATGGGCGACCATCCATCACCCACCGAGACCCCTCCGTGCCTCGGAAAGCACGTCCCGATTGAAACTGGCTGAACCCCATTGAGCTTCATTGTCTTTGTTATTTTCTGGCACCGGTTTGCGAAGTGTGGTGGCCTTTTTAGCCGACCCCAGACATTCACCACCGGCAGTCAGTCAGTGGCCCCAAAAGTCCGACAGTCAGTCCCATCAAGAGGCACCGCATCACCCGGCACCCAGCGCGGGCTGCGGTAGCAAAACAGACTGGCGCCCCGGACACCAGTACTCAGCCTACCAAACAGAATTGGGAAAAGGCTAGGCAGATCATGACTTCTGAGTTAATTATTTCCTTCCCATTTTATTTCCACATCTAAAACACTTTCAATTTCAATAATTTGGAAAACATTGACACCTACTATGATATCTTGCAATCTCGCATTGACGTCGTGTTTACAATGAGGAGTTTATCGCTTTTATCGGAAAAGCACGTAATACAAAACCAAATAAAAGATCACGTCGCAATGCCTAAATGGCCATACAGAGGTGCTTAGCACTCTTTCACTAAAACTATCAAAACAGCGTCTGTTACCATAATATTAACCGTCATAACCGACTGATTCTAACGCGATAACGGTAAGGCGCAGCTGTGAAGCACACAGCACATTTCTACTATGTCCTACTCATTGTTTTGTATCTTTTTTTATTATTGTGTGTGCTTTATTAACTGACGTCAAATAAATATTTTTCTTTCTTTCTTTAAGGAGATTCTCAATTTCAGTTTAAATATGTTTCTGTTTGCATTTACCAACTCGGTATAGGTTGGTATTCATTCATTGTTAAAATTACTTTCAGCCACCAACATAAACCGCGTAGACACAAAATGTAATGATTCTATGATATCAATGAATTCACATTCGACTCGGGAATCGATCCTAGAACCCCATGCTCAGCAGCCACGCCTACGACCACGACCGTAACGGGCCAACGGGTAGATCGTATTTAAAACATCATCATAAAAGCAACGAAGTTAAGTTGCATTATGACATCACACTTGCACAAGCAAGAGCCATGCAGACATGCACCCAACAGTACACTCCGTCCAACCTGAGAATCAAACCCAGGACCGTCCAGTAGTCGCGGTCACGACAACGATAACCCAACGGGCTAACGAGGAGATCACAATAAGGCATGATCAAAACAACAAAGTGAAATAACATGATCACTTTAAAAATCCAAAACCACATTGCACGAAACCATGAAATAATGTTTCATCAAAGAAACATTCCTTGGTAGCTGTTTATAAAATGGTAATGACTCACCGGATATCACACACCCTTACTCGTTCTCACTCACTTTGTTTCACGTCTTTGCCAGACAGGCTGCGTGATGGTGGAGAGTCACCTTATCACAGAACTGTGCATCACGCACGTCTGTTTACGGGAATCGAACCCAACAAAACGAAACTACGGCTCGGCCAGTTGTTTGACGCGCGAATATGTATCAAAGCAACTATGTTGGAACTCTGTTTTTCGAACAGTTCACGCCATTGTCTATTCGCATTGTTTTCACTTTCAGGAGATTTCTCAGCCCGCTCGTATCTCACTTCTGATGTCGCATCCAGGTACGTGTAACCCTGGCCAGTACGTACTAAGTGACATACATAGTGTCAAACTGTTGTGGGCGCAGAGTGGGATACGGGTAAACTAGAGAATTAGCTCCTTTAACTTGTATACAGTTATCGTTACAGAGTCAATTACTAACTACTGCTAGTACTGTACTAAATAAATACTCTGAATTTAAAAGAAACACGGAGCAGTGCCTAGACCAGCATGTGTCGCGACCACGTCCGAACGATCACTGTCGATCCATGGGGCCGAGGTCCGTATCAAACACCATACCTCTAGAGTCAGCTCAACGCCAAACAAAGGCGTTTGTGTTTAATTTTAAGTGCATACTCATCAGGATCCGACATACATATAAACATCCATGACTCAAAACAAATGCTCATCATGCAAACATTTGCTCCTACCAGGATTGGAACCCAGGACCCTAAGAACGTAAGGCAGCCTCACTGCCGCTACGCTTTTCAGGTCGTCAAATCAATGTTGGAAACAAAGAGAAGATAATCCATGGCAATATTTTTTTTACTGCTTCGTTGGTTTAGCAGATGCAAGTGTGACTGAGCATGCAGTCCTGGGTTCAAGGAAGTCTGGACTTGCACCCTGTTGATGGCAATATTATATGGGACCTAAACAAAACTGGCGAAATGTGGGTGTACCATTAGGTAGGTACACTTCTAACTTTTCTGGAAGCACAGGTGTGATGTTTTGTACCTATATTTAATTTTTAAAAAATAGCCTTTGGCAGACGTAAATTGTTTCTAGAACACTATAATATTAAAGGAAAAATCCCAACAACTAACCTGCTCCAGTAATAGTATAGAAACCATACTCGTAATCCACCTGTATGGTATTTGGGTCACTGTTGTTTGCATTACCAAGCACAACAGTTGTATAGTAACATACTCCTACAATAGCTATGACCCAAAACACACACATTATGCTTGGTATAGCATTCCTTCTCAACATCTTGATAGCTCTACTGTTTAGGCTTGTGAGGTTTATCAGTGTGCCAATACAGGAGCAGAGTAGCACCATGAAGCATAGTAATATTAGTACCCTCATAAGCGTTATTGTCTCCGGTGTTGTGCATGGAGGTAATCCTGCAACAATATTGTTTATGGTTACAGATGTTCACATGTGTAAATAGTGTAAACAATACAATAATATACTGCAATTTTGACCTTTGGATGGCTTGAGGAAAATAGAATTATTACTACTTGGCCATGGTAAACTTAGTTATTTGAAAAATTGTTTGTTTTTCTTTCTTGTTTGATAGTAGATTTGAATTTATATCCACTTACCATTAAAGTCAGTTCTATGGATAGGATCATATTCATTACTCTGGCGTATAGTGTACTGTTCTTGGTCATCATCATCATCATCATTATCAAAGGAGAAGAATTGTGCTAAAGAGAGGCTTTGTGTACAGTGCAGACCCTTAATCCTGAACCAGCTGGGCTGAACCAATGCAGCACATGTCAGGAGAAACGTGGAGACATTGAACAGTGCCGCTATTTTGTTCAGTTCCTTATCTTTGAAAGGAAACGGCATTTTTAACCCTGTAATCATAAGATTGTGGTGTGTTAATAAAATTAATGTTACATGAGGAAATTGTGTGTTTTCCCTATCGTAGATTACCAACTAATTGGGTATTTTTTTAAGTTTCAGCTACCAACATTTCAGGACTTAGTAGGTACTTTAAATAAATAAGCTAGGCAAGTAAATTATTACCGACAGGTCAGACAGGCCATAAAAGATGTGATTTAAGATGTCAAAAGTTGATGTTTCGTAAAGTAAGATTCAGTCATGAAGCTATTAATAGTTTCACACCTCAGGGGAGGCGTATCTTCGAGGGAGGTCGACTAGCCACTATTAACTTAAGTAATGTTATTTCTCGCCAAATATGTTGACTATGTAACTGATACCATGTCGTAATGCAAATAAGTACGCAGCCTTATAATAACATTAACTCAAGGAAAAGGTCATACGCAAGATGTATCCTAGTAAGCAATAAGGGCAACATTGTTAAACAGAACTCACGTTCAAAAACATCGGTAAAAGCAATTAACGAGATCGTTTAGCTAATTGAAACACTGCAGGTATCTAAACTAAGTAAAATAGACAGCAAGGTTGGACGTCATACCTCGGATCCACGATAAAAACCCCATTATGTTGCACTTATCATTTGAACAAGACACCTAGGTTTACAGGAAGCACGCTTGTATATTATTATTGCTGATTATAATGTTTAGCAAGCGCGATTAACATGAGATAATTTACAAAACTGTGTTCGCGTTTCGTCTCCGCTAAATATTTTGACTAGTGATGAGCGTTGAATGAACGAACTAGTTAATTCGACCGTCTACATACTGTCAACGAATGGACGGTTCACCAACAGTCCATGGACTAGTCGAATCCGTCGACGTCTCAACGGCAGTCAACGGATAAACTGAATGCGTCTACCGACTCAAGAACGTAGGCATTAGGCAAGTCGTTCGTCCTTAGAAATAAAATAAACGTTCAAACCAATTTTAACTCTAAATCTATCACGAGAGAGTTTATATTTGTATTTCACGACGAATGAATTTGTGTTACTTGCCTACGTTCTAGAGTTTACCATCAGTCCCGTACTAATATCAACTGTCTTCTGCTAGATTTACAGTTAAAATTTGTTTGAGCAATTATTTTGGAGTCTATAGTCAACTGTCTACGTCGCCGTCAACGTAGTAGACTTCGTTGCAACGTTTATTTCAACGTCTGCATAAGCAAGTCGACGCATTAACTAGTCGACGAATTCAACTAGTTGATGGACTAGTCGATGAACAAAAATGGACGGTCTAGTTTCGTTAACGCTAAATGCGTCGACGACCCATCTCTAATTTTGACAGCTAGCGCAAAAGGTGCAGACAAACAGCAAATTAATGTTGTCACATGAGAATCAAAATAATCGGACTTCTCGTTCGCTCTTGCGGAAAAATGCGTAGCACACCAGCGCCACTTGTTGCTAAACCGTTTTGACAGGAAACATTTTCGTTCCGTTCTACGCAGAAAAAAATGAAATGTTAAAATTATAATTCGCAGTTTGTAGTGCTACACCATAATGTTGATTTATTTGGGTAAGTTGAAATAAATGTTTCATGATTTATTGTTGTTTGTTTTAGAAAGAACACATGACATCTAGCGTTTCCAAACGGAAACAAGCTATCGTTGGCGAGACAATTAATTTAACTTGAAAACCGGTAGATGTCGGTACCATCAACGAAGCGAAGTAGGCACACTCAAAATAATAATTTGGGATTGGGATCAAGCAGATCCAGAGGCTCCCTAGTTGAAGTCCAGATAAACACAAAACCTGTTGGTATCGTTTTCAAGTATTTGGTTGAGAGAAAGCGCGGGAAACTTTCAACTCGGCGGACGCGTCCTTTTTTAATATTTCATATAAAAATAACTTTTAACTGTAGTATCAGTAGTCGTAGTTTAGTGTCGTAGTTTCTTTGTTTTAATCTAGTTTGTGTATATTCTTCGGTAGGGGTAAGTGATTTCTATTATATAGCTGTTGACGACAATGAATGATCCGCCTGATCCGGGGGGCTTTGTCCCCCCGGTAGGCAGCTACGTTACCATACATTCCAACGAATCGGGTATGGATACCGATGCGTCTTCTACGACCAAATCTTTAAGAAGAAGCCGTGTGCATGTGTGTAAACACTGCAACAAACGACGTCGTACCCGCAAAGGCCACGGATCCGAATGTTCGGGGTGTGGTTGTTTTTTTTTTTTTTTTTTTTTTTTTTTTTTTTTTTTTTTTTTTTTTTTTTTTTTTAGGTATGACCACTCGTAGTTGCAACACTCTAAGGTTGCTTGACTACTTAACCGAACGATCCTGTGGGTGGCCAAAAATTACTTTAAGGCCCCCAGCCAGGGGGGTGTGGTTGTTAACAGACGTGATATTAAGTACGGAACAAAATACTCCCTCCACCGCTAACACATTACCGGTTGCTCCAGCTCCTATAGTTCCCGCTCAAATTGGGCGAAAACTATATGAAAAATCAGCTAGACTTGGCGCCATATGTAGTACATGTTCAAAGAAATGGCCTGCGATCATCGCATAACCGTGTTCTCCAATGCCCCTCTCACCGCACTGACTTCATTCACCGATCATTCTTTGTGCAGTGTATTCCTCTTTGGAATGCGCTTCCCCAGGAAATCAGGATGGCAACCAATCGTTTATCTTTTAAGATTAAAGTTCGAGAGTACATTCGCAAGAAACTGGCAGGTTCATCACAACAGTAAAGATTTCTCCATTGTTTGTCTTTTTATTTTAGTATATCCGTATTAATTTCTATTTAGAGTAATATATGTTTTGATATTTATTTATAGTATTTATAAATATTTATAGTATTTTATATATCCTTGTAGTTTACCTTGATATTAATATAATTATTTTCAGATGTACACCTACCAGTGCTTGTCTCTGCATCACCCAAAGGTTGACTGGTAGAGAATGCCTATGGCATTAAGTCCGCCTCTGTACTATGTGCTTGAAGTGTTAAATAAATAAATAAAAGAAATGTTATTTCTGAGAATGATGGAACCACACTGCATCACGTCACATTTGGGAAGTTTTTAAAACAAAACGCTTTTAAAAATATTATTAATGGCAGTGTCAAGAAAATAGGGCGTAATAAAATTAGCATTTCTTTTTCTGAGTTTCTGGACGCAAACTCATTTATTAACAATGCTTGTCATGAGAAATATACAATTACAAAGCTTATATACCTACCCACTTTCAATGTTACCAGAATGGGCTTAGCACGTGGAGTTCCTGCGGAATGGTCTCCGGAGGAAGTTATTGATAATATTTCAGTACCAATTGGTCGCGGCCCTATTTTAAAGGTGAGGCGCCTTTCGCGCGCGTAACTTTCGATGGGCAGATTTTACCAAAACTAATTTTTATGTGCTACAATGCATTACCTGTTGAGATAGATATGTATTTTCCCCACAGTACAGTGTTTTAACTGCTGTCATTTTGGTCAACCAAGAACCCACCTAACCTAAATGTTACAAATGTGGTCAGGGACACACTGGGGATAGTTGTGAAACTGACGCAGAAAATGAAACTTGCTGTCTTTGTTCTGGGTACCACTTTGCAACAAATAAGTCTTGCCCAGAATTTTCTAGGCAAAAATTAATTAAAACATATATGGCACTAAGCGCTGTATCATATGCTGAAGCAGCAAAAATTGACACACTGTTATCTCCACCAACTAAAAACTTAGCTGATAATTCATCAATCTCTTCTTCTAATAAAACATCAACAAGCTATAAAAAGACTATCTTCTTAAAACCACGTTTTCCTCCCAAATGTGTACCAGGATATAATAAAGAAGCTCACAATGCTATTATTAAAGACTTTAATATTCCTCAACCATCAGATGGTTGTGCTTTTTCTACTAAACACAATATTGAACACAAAGACACAAACTTTTCCATAAATGATTTTCTTTCTGCATTACACAGTCTTCTTTCTCAATTCAACATTTCACCGTCCAACGTTGCCTCTTCTTTCTATGTACCTCAATTAATTCATAATGGACCACACATCCAAAATAATCCAGTGGAACTGCCGCAGTCTAATAAACAAGAAGAGTGATATTATATACTTGTTAAATAAATATGAACCTATTGTCTTTGCTTTAGCAGAGACATGGCTCAAGCCTCATCATATTTTTAAAATCAAAGGTTATTTAACCATTAGAGAGGATAGATCTGATGGGTATGGTGGAGTAGCTATACTTATAAAGAATTCTATCCCTTTTCCATCATTACATTACCACCTCATAGTGAGGAAATTTCAATTGTTGCTATAAAAGTGTATAATACTTGTCTTGTCTCTATATACGTTCCTCACCCTTCTTCTTCTGTACTTCAAGAGATGAATAATCTCCTTTCTTTTCTTCCAAAGCCATTTCTAATACTGGGGGACTTTAATTGCCATCACCAATCATGGGGATGTTCAGTTTCAAATTGTTATGGGGATGAATTACTGGATATAATAGACGTCATAACTTATGCATCTTGAATACAGGAGCACCCACTCGGCGTTCAGATCCTAACCAAAACCAAAGCGCAATAGACCTCTCTATCTGTTCTCCAAACCTAGCCTCTTCCCTAACTTGGTATACTCCGTCCTCTACTTTTGGTAGTGACCATTTTCCAATAGTCATCTCTTATCCTCTTTCCAAACCAAATGCACCAATTAGGAGATCAAACCTAAAACATAAATTACCCCATAGTAATAGCAGTGACTGGGACAAGTCTAAGGACATTGTTGACACAAAGCTTGGTTCTTTGCCTGTTATTTCTGATGGTAACGAAAACAGTTGTGCTGAAGCTTTAGCACGCCTATTAATTGCAGCTGCAGATGAAGTTTTTCCTGTAAAAAAGAACAATATTAGTTTAATTCCGTCGCCTCCTTAGTGGGACTCAGAGTGCACAGAAGTGATTATTAAATGTAATGAGGCTGAACATAATTATAACCTTGAAATGTCAGATATTAATTTTGAAATTCTAACTAACCTCCTGACCTTAGAAACTCGCAAACTATTTAAGAAGAAAAAAATTTAATCTTGGCGTAACTTTTGTCTATCTATTTCTCCGAATACTCACCCAACAATTGTCTGACGCTACAATCGTAGATTTAGATCCATTTACATTAACCATTCTCCTATCCCGGATTCGTAAGCCAGCGATTTTTTTTTTAGCTCCTCCATGGGTCCCTGAGGCTAACCTATCTCTCATACCCAATACCCAAAATAACCATTCATCGTCGTCGCTAGATCGTCCATTCTCTCTCACTGAATTGAAAAGTGTTATTAATAAAACTAAGGATTCAGCTCCAGGCACAGATGGCATACCATATTCCTTTTTTGCTTACTTAAATGACGACGTTCTCAGTTATTATTTAAAGCTTATCAACTCTATTATGATTACAGGAAACGTTCCTGTTGAATGGAAACGTCAAATGGTGTTGCCATTCCTGAAACCAAATAAAACTCCTTCCGATGTTTCTTCATACCGTCCCATTGTTTTTTCTTCCATTCTGATAAAATTTGCAGAACACTTAATTAAAAATCGGCTAGAATGGTTTGTTGAAAGTAATGGCGTCCTGGCAGAATCACAATATGGCTTTAGAAAAGGTAAAAGTACCACTGACTGTTTAAGCATTTTAACTTCAGATATTCGAATTTCATTTTCCAATAATCAATCCACGGTTGCGGTTTTCCTCGACATTAATTCGGCATATGATAATGTTGTATTATCAGTTTTGCAAAATAAATTAAAAGCCTTACAAGTTCCAATAAACCTGTTGAATTTCATCATTAATATCATGACTGAACGCTCTGTTAACATGGTAATAGGGGATCATGAGATATCGCGTATGGTATGGAGAGGTCTCCCACAGGCTTCTGTGCTCAGTCCCCTTTTATATAATATTTATACTTTTGATTTGGATTTGTCTTTGCCGAATCCTGTTAAAGTTCTTCAATATGCCGATGATTTATTATTATATGCTACAAGTCAGTCTATCGAACAAGCTAGCCGTTCTATTAATTCTGCTTTATCTGCTTTGGATTCCTGGTTACATTTGAACGGCTTGGATTTATCGACATTTATAAGCGGGGCTGTTTTATTCACCCGGAAGAGAAACATTCCCGGAGTAAATAATAATATTTACTACAACGAAACTCCTATTCCAGTTAAAGATAATTTCCGTTATTTGGGTGTTATAATTTCCGTTATTTTAGATTCTAAATTAAGCACTGTTCCTCATTGCGATTTTATTGTTAACTAGCTTCTGCCCGCGACTTCGTACGCGGATCCTGTTGCTTTTGCCAGCGACACCGGGTTTGTCAAAATCGAAGATCTGAAACGTCTAATTCTAAGAGCCCGGGGACCGGAAAATAACTGATCTTTCCCACCTGAGCAACACATACCGTTTGTTTCTTTTTGCCATTTAACAGCTTCACAAAAAGTAAAATTTTGAACCATACCTCCGATGGCGGAATATGTGGCGTATTCAATCATAGGAGTATACGTAAATGAACTCCGTTTCTTATCAACCCAAGGAAGGTCGTCATGCCCTACGGCTATATCTTGAGACACCCGATTCTTCAGATGTTATCGACATTCTGTTCAGAGAATGTCGAAGCCTTCGCGCTCTTCTTCTGTCTCTTCATGCCGTACTCCAGCAATTCTTTCTCTCTCACTTTCTAACAGATTACGAATATTTTGTTGTGTGCGTGTTCGGCGCTCTTCTTCTGTCTCTTCATGCCAAAAACACTCAAATAACATAAGCTGGAAGACATATTTATTCGATAAAATAAAATAATAAATGGGAGTTTTGGCCAGTAGAGTCAAATTTTCAATGGTATACCATCGTCATCGAAAATCGAAAATCAGTCCTAAACTGTTACCTCCTTAACCGCGTGGAGGTACTACCAGTTTTTGTTATTTTATAATTATACAGTGAAATTAGTGATAGCTTTGCAATAATTTTCACATCAGATGTTTCTGATCTTCGATTTTTTATAAGTCAACAGGAAATGCCCATCAGACCGAACAACTTTTGCTAAGACGTCATCATTCCTATGTGTTATGGTGTAGCTGGGCTCTTGGAGTTCCACAACAGGTGTTCCAGATTTTCGATTTTTATAAATTAACAGAGAGTGCTCATCAAATTGAACAACTTTTGCTAAGACGTCATTCTTATATGTGATATCGTGTAGCTGGGCTATTGGAGTTCCACGACAGGTGTCCCAGATCTTCAATTTTTATAAGTCAACAGAGAGTGCTCATCAGACTGAACAACTTTTGCTAAGACGTCATTCCTATATGTGTTATGGTGTAGCTGGGCTCTTGGAGTTCCACATCAGGTGTTCCAGATCTTCAAATTTATTCTCTCAGCAGAAAATGCTCATCACGTGAAACAATTTTTGCTACGGTGTCATATTTGTATCTCTTATAGTTTAGCTGGTCTATTGCGGTTCTACATCAGGTGTTCAGGTTTCCAAGATAAATTATAGCCTATATGTTGCCCAGACATAATACCTATACAACAAAAAAAGAACCATTCAAATCCGTCCAGTACTTCCGAAGATTAGCGTGTACAAACAAACAGACAAACAGACAAACAGACAAACAGACAGACTTTTTTTTTTTGGATTCGTGCTCTATTACTGTTTCTAAACCCCCTTCAATTATTTTTTTTTAAATATATTCAATGTACAGACACAGCTTTTTTACTCTTTTATTATATGTATAGATATAGATATAGATAGAAGATAAATGCGAAAATCATTTAAATATGCTTAGATGCCTGTCAGGTGTGTGGTGGGGTGCACATCCTTTTTCTTTAAAATTAATCTACAATGCTATAATCAGAAGCACATTAGATTATGGATCATTTATTCTTGAACCGGGAAGTGCTATGGCTTTTAAAAAATTGGACCGTATCCAATCTAAAGCATTACGAATTGTTGCGGGTGCTATGAAGTCGAGTCCCACAAATGCCTTACAGGTAGAATGTGGGGAAGCTCCTTTATATCTTAGAAGACAGTTCCTTTCTGACAAATATTTGTTCCGAATTATTCAGTTCACAACTCATCCTCTCATTTCCAAATTGGACACTTTAGTGACCCTGATTGATTCTTCTGATTACTGATCCCATAAACGTGCTCCTTGTTTAGTTATAAAAAATACCTTTCCCTATCTTCTCCAATTCACCGTTCCAACAAACTACCCATATTTAGCAGTAGTTATGATAGTTTACATTTTAATCCCATCATAAAATTTCACTGTACTAGTAAGTCTGACCCCGTTTGTCATTTAACTTTCAACAATTTTCTGGCCGAACGCTGAATATCATCACATTTTTACGGATGCTTCCAAGCGCTCTCCGACGGGTTGTGTTGGGATTGGTACGTACCACTCGCAATACAACATCGTTCAAAAAATAAAGCTTCCTCCGGAGACTTCCATTTTTACAGGTGAATGTTTTGGCATTTGGAAAGCCATTGAATATAGTCGGGTCTTTAAGCTCAAAAAAGTTATATTTTTTTCAGATTCTCAAAGTGCTCTTCTAGCCATCAACAAATCTCCACTGTCACATAAATTCCAGTCTCCATTAATTTGCATAATAAGAGAATTTGCGTGCAGAACCTTATCTGAGGGAAATGTCTTACAATTCGCGTGCTCATGCTGGAATCGAGGGCAATGAAGTGGTGAATTCTCTCGCTGGTGAAGCAGTGCAGTGTGGAGACATAGTTCCATACTTTTAACTTTTCTTTTGGACACCTGGAAGGTGGCCTGGAATATCAGCAGTAGACAAAAGGGCCGTTATTTTTCTTTGATCCACCCCGACGTTTCGGAAAAACCGTGGTTTGGCAGGGCTAAGTTTGGCAAGATTGAGATCTAAATGTCACTTTTGTCGCCTTTTTTAAACAGAAGAACTATTATTATATTGGATGCACACATTGATTTTGGAACTTTTCCTGATTGTAATATGGTGTTAAACAGGTTTGCTAGGTGGGGTAGCAAAGTAGTAGAGCCGACTTTAAGCGCTTCCGTGGTAATTCCATCTTCCCCAGGACTTCTGTCATAGCGCATAGTAGTAAGTGCTTTGTGCACTTCGTAGCCGTTTATTGGGGGAATGGAGTCTGAAGGGATGTATTCGGTGTTGACATCGGGCGGCGAGTGATCTGAATATAATGATTTATAGAATTTAGTCTTCATCTTGCCAAACTTAAAATTATAAACGATCCCAGTTGTTCGTGTGGCACAGATGTGGGCGATTTGAACCACATTCTCTTCTCCTGTACTCTTTATGACCGTTCTTCCTTTCTCAGTGATCTATTGTCTCTCCGTATTCCTTTTCCTACTTCAGTTCTTTCTTTATTGTGTACAAATAGTTTAACCGTATTTAAATGTATAGCTTCATTCATTGTTATTAATAATATTAAATTGTAATATATGTTTTTGTCAATTTATTATATTTCATCATTCATTATTAATATAGTTAATATAGTTAGTTATAATCCTACTGATCCTATATTCGTTATTCGTTATTTAGTTAATATTTGATAAATTCCAGTTTCCCTACCTTTACCTTTACCTTACTAAAAAACCGGCCAAGTGCGAGTCAGACTCGCGCACCGAGGGTTCCGTACAAACCTGTAGGTATATAAGTAAAAGTTATGGTAATTTAAGATTTTCGGAATTTTTCCTATATGTGTACTTTATAACGTTGCTTCATGCCAAATTTCAAGATTCCAGGTCGTCTGGAAGTATCCTTTAGGTTTTGATTCCCTTGCGAGTAGTTGCGAGTTTCAAAATATGCGGCTTTAATTGCTGTATCTTTTGATTGCGTTGACGTAGAAGTTTGATTTTGTTACAGCTTAAAGATATTATAGACTTGAGTATTTGTTAAGAATTTCAATATAATACCACTACGCGTTCATGAGTAAAGGGGTAATAAGTTTAAAATTATTAAAAATATTTTTATTATATGATGTAACTAAAAATTTATGCTTTTCGCAATTTTTCCTTTATCTGTGTTATAAGACGTTGCTTCGTACCAAATTTCAAGATTCTGAGTTCACGGGAAGTACCCTGTAGGTTTTGATTCCCTTGCGAGTGTCGAAAATTTGCGGCATAAACGGGAGTATCTTTTGATCGCGTTGACTTAGAAGTTTGATTTTTTCACAGCTCCAAGAGACCATAGACCATATTTGATATGAATTTCAGCTTGATACCTCCACGCGTTCCTGAGAAAAAAGGTCTTGACAGACAGACAGACAGACAGACAGACAGACAGACAGACAGACGGACAACAAAGTGATCCTATAAGGGTTCCGTTTTTACCTTTTGAGGTACGGAACCCTAAAAACAACATGACATTGGTTAAATGCACAAACCGTGCGAAGCCAGGAAAATAAAAGTATTTGCTTTAATTTGATAGTTTTATTAAATAAGTACCTACTTAAGTTAATGAATTGTCCCACTACTGAGCAAAGGCCTCCCCCCATTTTTTCCACTTCTCACTATGGTGTGCTTCTTCTCGCCAATTTATGAGGAAGCCGTCCAAGACGTGAGCCATCTTCTCCTCGGTCTGCCGCGACCCCATCTAGCTGTCTCAGGGCTCCAGTCTTGCGGTATTCGGGCCCACACCTGTGCCGGCTCTGGCTGACATGGACTGCCCAGTCCCATTTTAGTCTTAATTTTAGATAATTAATTAAAGCTACAGAATAACTAAACCTAAATATTCAAAAAAAAGGACTAATTTACAATAAGGAAATAAACTTAATATACAACGGGATGCTTAGGGTCTAATTAGGACACATTGCTGTTATCCAGACACGTGCCCAGAAGACTAAATTCTTTAGCGAAGTGTTTTTCTTAAGGCTGATGCTCCAAGGTAGCCCGCGAAATTCAAATTTTAACCCTCAAAGTTCATAAAAGTAGAGGAACGACTTTGACCGTGAAAAATTCGTTCCTCGACTCTTATGAACTTGGAGGGTTGTATTGATGATTCTGATGATTATAATTCTGTAACTACATATGTCTTACAGCCGCAGCCGATATTTTCATCAACATACAACTTAGCACTGCCCTGCAAATTGCAAAAAACCTAAGAAAATTTGAATTTCGCGGGCCACCTTGACGCTTTCACCTTAAGGAGTTCCGCACTTAGGCCCCATGACCCAAGTGTTTCGACCCCAAACGGCTCAATAATGTAACTACCAATTAGGTTACAGTATTAACGTCACTGGAGGCCCTCAGCAGACGTAGCAGCAGCGAAAGCACAACCCTCCGGTCTTACAACATATGAGACGGCGCAAGGTTCATCATTCAAGGTTGTCGACGTAGGTTGCGTCCCACACCAAAGGCCTACCCCCACCTTCCAAGGCATCAGTGTCATGACGTCTGGTCTCTTCCCATATCGTCACGTACCAAGATGTTGGGTTCTAAAACCGCTGCATGGTACGTCGGTGGTGGTAAAGAGCTTGACGAATAATGTCGTTGATGTTGATGCCCTTTTATATGCGAGTTTCCAATATATTATTCTAATAATTATTCGCAACGAAGGGTGATGATAATTCATACTAGTTTTCTATAGCCAGCCATGTAATATGTAATAGGAGCCGAGTCTCGATACATGCCCGGTTACAGCAATAGATAAAGGGCACATAACAAGTGAGTAGCGAATCATGATAAATTTTTGATAAGTTACAGTTATTACGAACATTAAGTCGCGGGTTCGAACCCAGGCAGGCGCATTACTTTGTGTAAGTTATTTCATCACCACTGCTCTCAAAAACGGTGAAGGAACATCGTGAGGAAACCGGCATGTCGTAGAATGAAAAATTCGAAGACATGTGACATCTACCAACCTGCACTGGGCCCGCGTGGTGGATTATCTATACATATAATAAAATCGTTGAGACCAAAAAATCTGTACATTGAAGATTAAAAAAAAAAAATCGCCCAGGGTGACTTAAAATAAGTAACTGAACATATTAAAACCATTTTTAAAATTTTTGTCTGTTTGTTTGTTTGTTTGTTTGAACGCGCATCACGTAAAAACTGCTGGACGGATATTGATGAAAACTTCACTAATCTATTTAGATAAACTGAGAATAACATTTAGGCTATAGAAATAATGGAAAATTTTGAAAAAGGGGGTGAAAAGGGGGGGTAAATTTTGTATGAAAAAAAAATTTTAGATTGTTCTAGAATCATGAAACTCAGAGTAAATACTTATTATTAAAAATAAAGAAATACCTGTATAAGCATTTTTAAAAAAATTCATCCAGAGACGTACAAAAGAGGGTTTTGTGTTTAAAATTAATAAACTTCATACACCTATAGAACAAAATCCAATGAAGTATAAACCTTTAAAAGTTGCTGTAAATACTTCAAATCTAATACAGGTAAATATAATTTCTCAATTTTCTTGAAATTTGATTTTTGAAGTGAATACGCCCAAAATAGCGGAACTCAAGAAAATCGGCTTTCCTCGGTATAAGTAGTTGGTAATACAGGGTGGAAACGGTAAACGGGGCAGTAAGGGGAACTGCAGCTACACGAAAAAGGTCTTAGAAACAATCCATTGTTTTTTCGCTAAATGTTGATCCCCATTCAAAGATTTAATTTAAAAATAAAGAAACAGAGCAAGAAAATTGCCATTTTACATAAAACATTTTTTTTGATGCCAATAATGATAAACCTTAACCGTTGCAGCTACATGAAAATGGTCTTAGGAAACCATCCGTAATTTTTCGTGAAATTTTGATCCCCATTCACAGATTTAAAAAAAAGTACAGTTAGCAAGAAAATTGCTATTTTACACAAAACATTTTTTGATGCCAATCGATTCCTGTTTCTAATACCTACTCAACGGTCAAGGAAGCTCCCCTTTCTGCCCGGTTAATCGTTTCCACCCTGTATTTACAAATAAAATAATACTACGAAGAAAATGTAGACTATACGAAATTTCATCAGACATAAAGCCCGAAAAGTTACAAATACAAACGAGTTCAAATCCTACTATCTACAAATAGTAAAAATGCTTTGTCCTGAAGGACTGTGATGGATCAACGCACAGCCTTTACCGCAGATTGTAGAAACCTGAAGCTTGGAGGGTGTATTTTTTGTATAATAATTTCAGAAAATCATTTCTTATCATATGCCTATAGTACGATAAGAAAGGATTTTCTGAAATTATATCCCTAAGGGGGTAAAAAGGTGGGGGGCAAAGTTTGGATGGGAAAATGTGATTCCCAATCTGCTTCAAATTTTGCTATCAACAATATTAACAGAATTGATGGACGCGTTTCGTATTGCACGTAAATTGATTTCAATGCATATCGAGATACACCGTTTTAAATAACTCCGCAGCAAAATAATGATCATGTACCGGGCGCGCATTTTCATAATGCGGAAGGATGTGTATGATGTGCTCTTTGAAAATTGTATTATAGGTGCTTACGACCCAATCTCTGTAACCCTCTCTTTCTCTTATGTGACGCAGACGAAGTTGCGCGGGTCAGCTAGTAGCCGATATATATATGGAGTTGCGGACACCAGCCCGTTGTACAATATAATACAATAGTCTATCTCTCAATTTCAATGCGTGCAAAAAAGTTAGTACCTAACGGTAAAGTGGTGCAACTACGTAGGTACTAACCTACCTACCTACGTAGTTGCACAAGGACCAAGAGGTGTGAAGTCTTTACACACAAGGATCTCCTTGTGCAAATACTCGAAGATCAAATTGGGCAGGCTCAATTTGTTTTCTTCGGAGAATATCTTATAAATTTTAGGTAAAATAGTAGGAATGAAGGTTACTGGAATTCTGAAAATTGTTAGTTTAATAAATATTTCAGTTCAAAACTAGTGTTTCTTGCAAGGTGTTCCGTATAGGTTGTATAAAAATAGACGGAAAGCTCTCACACTGCCCCAGGCGTCCGCGACGCTGACATGGCTACACACAAAGATCTTTGAGTATCTTTGTCGTGAGAACATGCGCTATACATAGTGAACTATGCCTTATAGTGCAGTTTATAGGTGTCTCTGCTATGTGGGTTGGCTTTAAAATGTCTCCCCTAGGCCCCCAGTCTGCTACCAACCGTTTGGTAGAAAAGAATACTTTCATTCCGCAAACGTTGTACTCGTACTAACACATTAATCAAAGTGAGTAATAATTTTGGAAATTGAATTCACTAATTAATTAATTACGGGCCAGCAAGCACAATTATCCTTGGTGAAAATCATGAAAAATTTCTGTCTACAATGTTTTGGTTCCCGAGTGACAAGAAAGGAAAATTAATTAAAGACACTTCCATATTTTAGTGGGTAATATCATCGCAACGTCATGGACGACAATTTGATTAATGTGGACTATTATTACGTCTACAATATTTCTTTATATCATAATAATGATTCATTACAAAATTATTCTTTCGACGACATTAAAATTTGTTATTCAGGCAATTTCCTGTATAATTCAAGTTTTGGAATTGAAATAGCAGTCCCAGAATGGGAAGCGCTGACTACTGTGTTTATGCTGTTCGTAGTAATTGCTGGAACTATTTTTGGAAACATTCTGGTGATTCTTGGAGTTTTCACTTATAAACCTTTGAGAATAGTGCAAAACTTTTTTATTGTGTCTTTAGCAGCAGCCGATCTGGCAGTAGCCGTGTTAGTGATGCCTCTCAATGTAGCTTACATGACTTTGGGACGATGGCTGTGGGGTAAACAACTGTGCAAGATGTGGCTAACCTGTGATATAATGTCCTGCACCTCATCGATCTTGAACTTGTGCGCTATTGCACTTGACAGGTATTGGGCAATAACAGATCCCATAAACTACGCCAATAAGAGAACACTAAAAAGAGTTGTTTATCAAATCATTGGAGTGTGGATTCTGTCTTTGATAATAAGTTCACCACCAATATTAGGTTGGAATGATTGGCCGGATGAATTTACTGCGGATACCCCTTGCCAGCTTACTTCGGAACCCGGTTATGTAGTGTATTCATCACTTGGCTCATTTTTTATCCCTCTTGTGGTAATGGCCATGGTGTACATTAAAATCTATGTAGCCGCAAGACAAAGACTAAGAAAACGAGTATTAGTGACGCGCATTCAGAATAAAAATCCAGTGTTGGTAATACAAAGTCAGGACGAGAGTCAAGAAAATAGAGAAGGTTCAGATAACGAATCAGACAGTGGAGGAAGCATTAAACGATGTCAGAGGAAAGCATTCATGGATATAAAGAAAAATTTCTTTGTGCCGTTTTTATTGTTAAACGATCCTGTATCTCGTCAAGCTATCGAATCAAATATGAACCAAACACAAGCAGATATATCACCAGGTAGCTGCAGAAGTTATAAAACGAAGGTCGTTGGGTCGTTGAAGAAAATGAGCCACAAAAATAAAAAGCCATTGGCGGCAAATTTGAATAAAAGTGGTGACGTAGTAAATCAGTTCATTGAACAGAAGCAAAAGATCTCCCTATCTAAAGAGCGACGTGCTGCGAGGACACTGGGCATCATAATGGGTGTGTTTGTAATCTGCTGGTTACCATTTTTTCTTATGTACCTTATATTACCCTTTTGCGCAACTTGTTGTCCTAGTATGAGGCTTATAAATGTTATCACATGGCTAGGGTACGCTAACTCTACTGTCAACCCTTTAATCTATACCATTTTCAATATTGAATTTAGAAAAGCGTTCAAGAAGCTCTTAGGCATTAAATAGGATATTTTGTATACCTTAGTAAACCTATGTATTTAAAATCTGTACCTATTATGGTAATATTTTTGTGGTAAATGTTGTTGTTGTTCTTAAGCCGTATTGACTTCCTCAGTTGGAGCACGGGACCCTAAGTCTCCGTGCTTCACCCAGAGAGAATCCAGGTGAAACACGGGTCCGGACCCCGTACTTCGAAGAAAAAAAAAACCGTCCGCAAACAATGCTTGTTCTAATTTATGTTTTAAATTACAAGACAAGACGTAGTGAGGTCGAGTCCCGTCGACAGAACAAGCCTTGTTAACAATCGTGCGGACTGGTCCTTAACAACTGGCTCGAGTAGAGTCGAGCACTTACGCCTGCTGTATATTCCACATAATATGTTATATGTAGCACCTATTGTACCTACGTGTTCATTTGTTCCGTAGCGTTATCGGAATCGCGTAGTCCGAATTGTGTAATGAATACTAAGTAGATCCAAGAATAGGTAGAGTATGTACCGTACCCGTTAGTTTGCTTGTGGGAGACGAGTAAATAACAAGTCCATGTTTTGAATATACCTACCTTTTGTGAACAACATGATAGATTACTGATGGACCCAAAACTTTAGCATAATTTCGTATCTTAAGAGAATGATGTCCAAGAATGTTTCATGCTAAAACTATTTTGGTGTGTTGTTGTGATTCTCTGTTAATTAGTGAAATTCCTTGTGTCAGACTGAATTGGTTTTTGAATTAAATTATGAGTGTGACGTAGTGTGAAGTAATTAACGCTATCAATCATATTGCCTACTTTGGCGCATCACTTGCCAGAGACATTTGCTTGATGAATTGCCCTTGATTCAATACTCGTGTACTTATAATAATAAAGGCTTTACGGTTTAATTAAGTCTCGTATTTTCGTAAATGTTAGATGAGAATAAACAGAATAAGTAATAGTTTTATCAAGATCTGTTTCTAAATTGGTCTCTTTATATTGTGATTTGTGTGTGGTTTATCGAATCGTAGCGCGTTGGCGATTATTGTATCAATAAAAAAGTTACGTGAGTTACAACTACCTACATTAATAAATGTAAGGATTTTCTTTTTGTTAAGATTATGTAATGTACCTACCAGCCAAGTAAAAGTAGGTACTCCAGACGTTTACCCATTATGTGTATTTTTTACTTAAGTAACACGAAACGTTACTTTGGCTAACTTTGAGACACTCAGAACTGAAATAGTTTTTCAATACACTTTCTCGAAAACTGGTTCTTTTCGCACTACGATTAGGTTCAAAATGCAGTGTATTTCACACGCGTGCATTTTTCATGTTTTTTCCACACATGTGCAGAAAGCCAAATTGCCACAGAGCAAATTGTCCAAATTGGTTCGTTGCATAATTAAAAAAAACATTCACCTCTGACAGAGAGGCAGAGGTGAATGTTTTTTTTTTTAATTTCGGAAAAGCGATCTACGTCTTTTGAATATTCAAATTGTGTTTATAAATTCAATATCGTAGATAAACATGATTATTTATGACTAATATTTTACTTTTAAAAACAAATTAACATTTATTTGTGTTCTAAATTAAAAATATATATATATATATTAGGCTGTATAACGGCTTCATACCTTTGCCTCTCCTTGAACCTGGCGAAAGCAAAACGCTGAAAAAAATAAAATTTAAATCATAGTCTCGTGACATTCATGACACAAATATTTTACATTATTTTATTTCTTCAAAAGTGTATTGAAAAACGTCGTTTGATACACGTGGACATTTGTTATTGCAGTTCTCGGCTCAAAAACACCCTCGCCTTACGGCTCGTGTGTTAATACCACCTTGAAATACAATAACAAACTTTCTCCACTTGTATCAAAATGTACTATTCTAAGCTCTTTTCTTAGAAGCAAAATAATCTAGTTTATTTATTTCAAGTAAACCATGCCAGTAGTGTTGCTGTGTTTTGAGAAAACGGCACAATACGAGACATTTAATTTAAGACGACAAGAGTTTTAATCAGTTTAAGCCTGAAAACAATGTCTTGTTTTTAAGAAGACGAGATGGATGGTAAAAACTTAAATTATTTTCATATCTACTTTTTTGATATTGTGTAGGTAGACATATTTTCTCAACTTTAATGTCTCATTTTGTGAGAGTATTTCATATTTTTTTAGGAATAAGTACATTGCAGGAAGCGTAAATATATATCTCTGAACATAAAATGTTTGTCTCCCGTGAGCCTCATTCCTTAGTACTTAGAGTACATTCTATATGTCTTAAGTATATTGTATATTGCCTAAGTTTTAGAATATTATGTTAATTTCTATTTGAGCATGTGTGTGTGCCGCCTGAAACCGTACGCTCCAATATTCAGGGTCATAAATTTAAAGCAAGTTTTGCGTGTCACTGGAGGATTAAATTGTGCGGAAACCTGCTCGTCTTTCTGTGTTGCCATACCTACATGTAGGTGTTGCCATACAAAATCATCTGTCAGATTTTGAATCGATTGCACTTTATTCTTCTTATGTAGATACTGTAATGGCGTACCTATGTATCGACTTTTACGCCAATGATACATACCTGCCTAATACAGGTTTCTGTATATATCTAGCGGCAGATGTTTCTAGTGTCGAATGCATACTAATGTTCGCTCGAGATTGCATTGGAATTGGGTGGCACTATATTTTACGCCGTATCTTCTGTTTTGGCACTGTGTTATGTTTCCGTGTTACTGTACCTAATGAAGACAATTGTTTGCTTTTCTTTTACAAACTCTTGTGTTCTGTATTTTTGAATTTATATTTTATAAGAGTAGGTTTTTTCATTTTAATTTTCTATGATAGAACCTCAGGATTGAATAAATGATTATTGTAAATGTGTGTCACATTCCATGGGTATGCGAGTAAAATTAAAGATTTCCAAATCAGTTGCAGTTGTATTTTCTTAGAAATAATACTTGTGCTTAATAAAAATGAAAGAGTACCTAAACATAGGTACAGACGGCTAAAATCTTAAACCTTCTTTTTGGCTTTGCTTAGTCGGGTAAAACCCTGTGTCTTATCATACCTTCTTGAAAAAAAAGGTATGACATGCGAGCCTATCAAGTCACCATTCTGATTCTTTAGTAATAGCAGACTTGAGGCCTTGGTCCCTATGCTTATAACTTAGCTTTAGACCCCTTCCTTCAACACTAGCAACCCTCATGTTACGCAGCATAAGACGTCAAGTTGACAGGGCGCAAGACCCAGGGGAGGACTTATCCCTGTTTCAGGTCAGTGCCCCTGCTAAGTCGAGATAAATACCGGTGCTTTAGGTACGTTTTTGTGATTTTAATAAAAATGTCTTTGTATTTTATAGGACATACTTAATAATGGCAAAAGTCGTCAAGATAGTAAACTAAGATAAGGATTTAGCAGGTTGTCATCATTTAATGGAAAAAACCGACGTATCTAGGTTTTGCCGATTTAAAATCCTGAAGCCAAGGGACAGACCGGCAGCGGCAGCGGAAATTGCATTTACCTCAGTACATTATTCATTTACTTCAGCGCCCAAAGACGTATCCGCAACCGAAGATCAAGCTCGGATAGACTGCAATTGGATTGGTCTGGCAGGACTGCTTTGAGTGGCCCCTATTTCTCGAGGGTGATAAAGAAAATTAAGTTCTGTGGCATTATTAAGTGGGTACAATGCTATCATCAAGTGTCTAAGCACTCAAAAAACCTTTATTAATATTTCAGAAGTAGGTAGGTAGTCAACCCAAAAATGTAGACCATCAAATTGGTAGAGAGGTTCCATCGATTAGGTACACTTATATTTTAATTAAGTAAGTTTTTCAAATTTTTTTTTTTGGTTTTTATTTTTTATAATGTTGAAATTGTTTATTGTTGTTAATATAATTTAGTAATTTAATTTGATTTAGTGATGGTATATTTTTCTATTTATTATTAGTCGAGTTGTGTTTTTTTTTTGTTTATTTAACTAATTTAAACTTTTTTATGTGACGCATTCAGACGCAATTGTTATTGTTATTAAATAAATGAAATTAAATGTTTTCATAATAAAAGCACTAAAATTGTCGCTCATAAGATCAGACGGTGTATGTTGAAGAAATAATCATGCACTTTGTATGAAACCACACACCGTTGAAAAGAAAATAAAGAACGTAGCAGCTGCAATTCATTTCACAGTATGTAGACCGTAGTTCTTAATAACGACGCAGCTGTGAGAAATAACCCTCCTAACATCGGAGAGATGTCTAATAAAGTCTCTTGTGTTTAGTTACTGCTTTCATAATCTTTGTAGTCATTTGTTCATAGATCTTAATAATTAAACTTATTAAATAAATGAATTTAATTTCACACCATCGACCATCCGTGCGTGCGACTTATTATTTTCAGTTTTACATGGTAGTAACAAGCACGAATTTTCATATTAATCATACATGCGTCTTTAAGATTATGGTGTTAAGATTATAATTATTGATCTTATGTACCAATCCCTCTGCACAGCTACACCCTTCAAAGAAAGAAAGAAAGAAAAAGCATTTATTAGCCCGCACAGGACAAAACACATCAAAATTATCAGTATAAAACTTACTAATAAAACTTACACAGAAAAAACCGGCCAAGAGCGTGTCGGGCCACGCTCACTGTAGGGTTCCGTAGCTTCCCAGACCATTAAAAATACCAACATTTTTCGTCAGCAAAAATAACTTTGTTTTTCATAGTATTTGTATGAAAAACAAAGTTATCATTTGCGTTTTTTTGAAAAAGTGCTATATAACTCAAAAACTATTCAACTCATCAAGTTGAAAATAATTTTCCTAGAAAGTTCATATAAAGGTCTACTTCTGTGATTTTTTTCATATTTTTTAAACTTATGGTTCAAAAGTTAGAGGGGGGGGGACACATTGTTTTTGACTTTCGGAGCGATTATTTCCTAAAATATTAATATTATCAAAAAATGATTTTAGAAAACCCCTATTCATTTTTAAATACCTATCCAACAATATATCACACGTCAGGGTCAAAATTAAAAAAAAAATCGCTCCCCACTTTACGTCTGGGGGAGGTACCCTAATAAAAATGTTTTTTTAAATTTTTATTTTTGCACTTTGTCGGCATGATTGATATACATATTGGTACCAAATTTCAGCTTTCTGGTGCTAACGGTCACTGAGATTATCCGCGGACAGACAGACAGACAGACAGACAGACAGACATGGCGAAACTATAAGGGTTCCGTTTTTTGCCATTTGGCTACGGAACCCTAAAAACAAATCAGGGCAAACCATTAAAATCTAACAAATCTTTTTCTTTTTAGAAACTTGTATAATTTCAGTTTTGTCTTGCTTGTTGGGCTTGAAGCGTAATTTCAGTGTAAGCTGTGATTAATGCTTGCATTTCCGGCACATAACGACTCTGAGGTTGCGGGCTACTGGCTCGATGCAAATCCCGTTTGTAGGCATTATTCGCAGTACCAACAGGGAACACCGCATCACTTAAATTGCCTTGACATATTAGTATAGCCCTAGTAGGTATGTTCGGTAGCTACTAGGTTTGGTGCACACGGTAATCTGTTCCCAATTTAAACGAGATTAATTCAATTAATCTACCACTTCCCACAGCCGAAATTTTATTAAACGTTACTGAAATGTTTCGACATTTTGCTTCGAACATAGCAAACATTTCAGATTACTTTTGAAACCGTCCGATAGAGAATGTGGACCGTCCAAATTCTTTGCGAAGTTTTGTGTGTAGCAACTGTATCAAGTTTTGTTTGAGTGACGGCGATCCAAATTTCTACTTATCTTTTAGTGTTGTTTAAAAATTCATGACCTGAAAGCATTGTTCTAGGTTACTATTTGCCATTTTTTATTCGTTACTTTCGATGTCTTTCTTGGGATACAAAAACGCGATAAATCTTTAGTTTTTTTATGTTACAATACCTGGCAGTCAGAGATATTGGGGGTCAAAGTTTCACAAGTTTTTTTTAAATTCTAGTTATAAATGTTATATACCTACATGACCCGTTTACTATTAAATGCGTCCAGCAGCACAATGTTTTGAGTGCGTTACATTGACTTTTACCATAAAATGTGATTTTTCACCCCGAAAATAATAATTTCCGAGCAAAACTTTTTGCGCAGAGTTACTCAGTTTGATGTACAGAATGCTTGGTTGACGGCTTCGTCAAGGGTCTGTTTACACCCTATAAAAAGGGTGTAAAACACCTCTTAACGAAGCCGAAAGGCACTTGTTCTCTCCGTCATTGCGATCATTTTTTTGTTCTACACCATACCTAGAAACCTTCTAATTACGGACATGTTGGGGGTCTTAGTTCCAACTTTTCTTTTTTTAAATACAAGTTTTTTTTAAATACAAGTTTTTAATGTAAGATTTTTACTTACAACACCTCTACAACCCCCGTACTATTCAATCCATCTATCAGCACAATGTTTTAAGTACGTTACTTTGAGTTCTACCACAAAACATGATTTATCACCCCAAAAAAAAAAGTTGTTCCCAGCAAAAAAACCACCTCATCACGAAGCCGTCAACCAAGCATTCTGTACATCAAACTGAGTAACTTCACGCAAAAATTATTTCTGGGAAACAACTTTTTTTTGTTGGGGTGATAAATCACATTTTGTAGTAAACCTCGATGAAACGCACTCAACACATTGTACTGAAGAATGGATTGAATAGTACGGGGTTCGTGGAGGTATTTTAAGTAAAAATCTTACAATAAAAACTTGTATTTATCTACATATAGACAAATTGATTGGATGCTTCTAAACTTATAAGATTAAAAATATCAACTTTTTAAATTGGAATAAATCTATGTAAAACCGAAAGTGTATTATAAGAGAACAATAAACACTTCAAATTGCTTCTAAAATTAGATTACATAGAAGGTTATTTAGTTATTATTTTATTCTTGTACAGCTTATTAAATTATTTTCTATTCTTAGAAACGTAATAATTGTGCGTCTAATAAAACTTGTAAATATCACAGTCTCGCAAGTCTTGGTATTATTTTATTTCAGCTACTTATATGAAAGTTTATATTTGGAAATATGATTTTATTTTAGGTATTTCGCTAATTTTTGTCTTTATTTTATTGAGTATTCACAGAAAAAAACACCAAAAGTACACTTCAACATCACGTTGCAGAGTTAACTAATATTATTAGTATATTGAATCATGAATTTGAAAAAAAAACACTGCATAGCGCTAAAGTTTACTTTGTTCGAGCGCTGATGTTTGACCTAGAGCGTGTTGAAACAAAAGTTCGTATTACCTACTTTTCAAGCGCCAGTATAGTCCGATTTACGTTTTTTGCAATTTGCAGGTCAATATTAGGTTATAATGACAACTTGCAAAAAACGTCAGAATACATAAATTTCGCGGTCTGCTGCCTACTCTGGCGCTTTCACCTCAAACCATAAAAATACGTAATAAAACCTTTATAACTTAAGTAAGATTGAAAGGAAACAAAATAATACTGAAATCCTGTTAGAAATCGTTAATGAACTGTCATGAGCACCATAATGTGCTATCTCTATGAATAATATCGTCTTTTAAATTAATTATATAAAAACAAACGAGATGGAATAAGTTAATGAACTTTCATTTTAACATGTTTCGCGGATAATTAACCTGTGGTAATAAAACACTGAAAACGGTTCATGCTACGTAATTTTACAGTGCTGTAAGGAAATTAAATTTCTCTTCTATCAAAATGAACACTCATTAAGGCTAAAACATTTGGCTTTGGGATTATATCTATATCTATACTAATATTACAAAGCTGAAGAGTTTGTTTGTTTGTTTGAACGCGCTAAACTCGGGAACTACTGGTTCGAATTGAAAAAAATCTTTTGCGTTGGATAATCCATTTATCGAGGAAGGCTTTAGGCTATATAACATCACGCTACGACCAATAAGAGCGAAGCATAAATGAAAAATGTTGCCAAAACGGGGGAAATTTTATTCCCTTTGTGAGCTTTTTCTCTAATATGTGACGCAGACGAAGTTGCGTGGGTCAGCTAGTTTAAGATAGAAAGTGGTAGAACTACTTAGGTACAAAGAAAAGTGCCAATAAAAGTAGAATGGTTTTTTTTTTGTCTTAAGAAAACTTTCTTCTCTTTAACTTTGGGTCAAATAGGACAGCATTGTGATAACAGTTTGTCACTGATATAGAATGCCTTGTGGCATTAAGTCCGTCTATGTACCTACCACTCTTGTACATGAAGTTTAAATAAATAAATAAATAAACGTCTAAAGTCTATACGTATAATTGACTTCTTACTAGAAAGCTTTTTCAGATTTCCCGACAGACTACTTACTAAGGTATTGGCCTTCTAATGTCAAAAAAATCAATCTGCGTTAAAAAAAAAATATTTAAAAAAAAGATGCATACAATCTTTTTTAAACTAAGCATATGGATTTTCGATTTTTTTCCCGCGTGCCAGCCAGTGGGCCTCATTAGTCGATTTAAATAGATTTTATTAAAAATGCGGTACATCGAAAGAGAAAACTAAAGTTAAAAGAGATTTGTTAGCGACATGATACAATAATTCTTTCACAAAAAATATACACGCATAGTCACATATTTAAATAATCAACTGTTGTACGATTACTTCCTGAATGTGTCGAATTACAGGAATATATTTTATTACTAGTAAAAATGAGAAGTAAATGACAATAGATATCAACAGATTTATCAAAATAGGTACCTCATCATGTTCAAATCAACACAAAACCTCATCATTTCTATCGTATTTTTCTAACAAACCACAAAAGAAAATCAGTTGCCTTAATGGGCTTTCGATGTACTAAATATTCCAAAGCCGAGTCTTGGCGAATGTTTGTATCAACTTGAGATGCTTGTGGTAAAGCTCACAATTGTTTTCGAATTAGAAACACGACAGCGAAACATTCTTCAAGACAATTTACAATTTCAACCGTTAACGTTTGCGCAGTACTAACATTGCTTTGCACTTCAGATCGGGTTATCAGCTTTCTTTTCTTGGTTTTAATCGGCACTTTCCCAAATTGCGAAGGCTGCTGGATATTTGTTTGTGTTCGCATCTGAAACTGAAGAAAATGAGAGAAAATTAAATGCGGAAGTTTTTTAATTGCGCTGAGGAGAGAAGATTTCATGAAGTTATAGGTTACATAGGTTTACTGTTGTAAGGATGTTATTGAACCATAGAGGGTCCTACGAGCCTAAAATGGCCGCTTTGACATAATCGAATCATTGTAAAGAATAATATGAATTACCTACGTCATAATTCGTAAAATGGTCAAAAGCGACAATTCATAATGTAAGCTGCGTTTGTGACCATTTTCATTGTGTGTTCATGATTTTCATTGAAGTAGCCAATTTCTGATCCTATTAATGAATTCATTTAAAAAAAAGTTGGACCCTTTTTGTTCTTCAAAAAGATTTGGTGTATAAAATGGTCTTTGTTAACATTTTATATGAACAAAGTTAACTGCTTGTCGATCTCATTGGCTTTTCATTCGTCAGATTACGTAAGGCCACTTGTAATACCCATCGAAATATCATTAAGGTACTTTTGTACGAGAGCAGCGGTTTGTGTAAATAAACATTGAGTTCGATCGACTTCGGGGCGCCACGTAAGTCCTGGTAAAAACAACAAAAATGGTGTTGACCCTGAGTTTACGTAAAGTTATTACGAAAATTCGACGCTTTGTTTTTTCAGCAGCTTTTATTACATAAATTACGCTCCCCTCTTCAGGTGACCAAAGTTTTTTTGGTACTTGCGAGTAATAAACGAAGTTAGGATAAAATATTTATGAACCGAAGCCAAACATTTTCGGCATACAACACCTCGGTGGCTCGGTACTTTTACCTACCTATGTAATTTTTGTAACAAACACATTCTGTTTAGAAAATACGTTGAAATCATAGAAGGCCAATTCCTGCCTTCCTCCTGAAATCTTCACAATATTTATTATAATAACGTTCGTGTCGGTCGCTACGAAAACAATCAAAGTTGAGTACGATTAATTAATATTAATCGCGGCATTATGTATTAAAACAGGAGGTATTCAGGCGAAAACGATTATGCTATGGTAATCTTTCGTCTTCGTATTTTAACAATGAATTTTATTAAAATTTTATTTTTATCGTAAACTTAATTAGTCTTCTAAGATTAGAATTCCACATTTTTGCAAATATCGATACATTTCCAGTTAGCTGCATTCCTACTTTATCCCACCTAGGATATTTTAGTATTTTATTTTGGAGAACATTACACTTCACAAATAACACAAATATCTTAGGTTACGTAATTGTCTTTTGAATAGTCAAGTAGAAAAATTGCAATTTTAAGCAAAAGGCTCCGTACTTGTGTGTGCCATGAGGATCAAGCATTACAATAAAGTGTATTCTATTCTGGGTCAACTTGTTCCCAGCTTACTGAAACTTACATACATTTGCTTTCATATAGGCTATACATTTTTATGAAACGAAACGCGGACAGACAGACGTATGTGGGGCTCCTTTTATTATACAATATAATGATTTATTGTGGTCACGCCCTGCCCGGGTTCGAATCAACCCATTCATCATTTCCTTATGGCGAAAATATAGCTCGTAAGTAGCTCGGAGCGATATAGTTACGGCAGCAAGTAATAGATCGAAGTAGGGCAATAAACGAGGTTAAAATTATGAAACTGTTATTGGTAAACAATATTTTTAAAACTACGTATCTTAGTATGAAAACAAAGAATTTATTTTGTTGGTGCTCGGTTGAGGTCTGACTCTAGAACAATAAAAATATTATGTATGAGACTCACTCAAACAGGATCATGCCAGTTTATGGTTTCCAACTTTTACGATATGACTACATTACATAAATCAGACTCAACGGAAAAGTTATTAAGATAAAGTGCCTCTTTACCTCCGTCTAGAACTCATGGACGAGACGTAAAGCATAATTAGGCGGCAAATTGTGCGATCAGCCAGAAGTCCCCAAACCAAATCGTGGTTGTAAACATCATCCATCACGATGTCTATTCGGAATCCGGCCCTGGGCACAAACCCCGTCTACTAAAAGCCCTTACATACAAGCACATACTACAGATCGTTCACATGTCCCCATTCCTTATATCATCAGTTTTAATATTACATTATCTTGACAAAAAGCAATATACAGAATATTTTCCTGTATCCTACTACCTACATTCTTGGAGCGGTTATCAATCATCTTGGGTACTCAATTATGGCAAAAGAGTTTTTCTCAAATATTTGGAAACAAAGAAAAAAGAGAGAAAAAATCTGGTCCTTTGTTTAGCTTCAGAAACTGTTTTGCATAAATCCTTTTCACAGTTCGTGCATTATTACATCTTAAATCTGTAATATATGCATGTATCCGAACGTAACACAAGTACAGACGTTTGTAAATGACAGTTCAACTACTAACTTATTTGGTACAGACTGTATACTTTTTAGATTAATGATCTGGGTAACATGGTGGCGTCACTTGCCAACTGTCAGATCATGGTACAACATTAAAGTAGAAGCTCTGTAATAAAACTAATACATAATATTAATATAAGGTGCGTTCCCGAACACTTGATGTTTTATTTGTATTTGTAAGAATACTACGTGGCGCAGCCGATTGTGAACATACGTGCATTAATGAGTGGAGAAGAAAACAAGGACTTGGAAATGTCGGGCGTCGAGTACAGAATGCCGGCCCCATTGGATTTGGAAAACATCGATGAAGTATACGCAAAATGGAAACGTTTCCTTACAACTTTTAAGGTATTCTTGTCAGCATCTGGCCTTGGAAAGGTCACAGAAACAAGAAAGGCTTCAATACTGCTAAACTGCATTGGACCGGCGGCCCAAGAGTTATACTTCAATACACTTCAGGATTCACAACAAAAAGAAGACAAGTTAGATGAGGTAATAAAAGCTTTTGAAGACCATTTTAAGCCAAAATCAAATGAAATTATAAATTCCTTTCATTTCAATCGAAGAGTACAAGAAGAGGGAGAAAATTTTGATAATTTTTATACAGAGTTAAGAAAAATAGCACAAAATTGTAATTTTGAATCACATCTGGAGAGAATGTTAAGAGATAGAATAATACATGGGATAAGAGACAGAGAGATTCAACGGAAACTACTGGGAGAGGAAGGTTTAACTTTAGACAAAGCGGTGAAGATCTGCAGAACATCGGAGCTGTCCAAGAAGTATGTGGAGACATTATGTAAGCAGCAGCCCTTGGTACAAGAAGTAGAGGCAATTCAGACCAAGAAACCCGAAGATTCTCAACAAGATACATCAAATAAAGCTAAGTATAATCAGTTGAATAATACCTCTACATACTCTTTTGGTAAAACTTGTAAAATCTGTAAAAAATTGAACCACTTCTCTGTTGGCTGTAAATTGAGAAATAAGATACATTCATTAGATATAAATGATAATGAAAATGAGGGTCCAGTGGACTTATGACTCATACGGGTTTGTAATACAATTGAAAATAATAGAAGGGATTGGATAGAGACTTTGAAAATTGAATCTAAATATTTAAAATTCAAATGTGATTCGGGGGCACAAATAAATGTATTATCATTAAAAGATCTAAAAGAAATTGTCGATGATGATAATCCTAAATGGTCTGAGACAAAAGTAGTGTTAGAAGTTTTTGGGGGAACACACCTTTAACCAGAACCTTAGAATTAAAAAACCTGCTAGAGTTTACTAAGGAAGGTTGGCCTGATAATGTTAAACATGTTCCTAGTGAGTTACAACATTACAATAAATTTAAATCAGATATAACCTGCGATGAAAATCTGTTATTTTTAAGAGAAAAACTGATAATACCTAAGACTTTGAGAATAGAAATCCTAAAAAAGTTGCATGAAGGGCATCTTGGAATGTGTAAAATGAAAAGCTTAGCTAGGGAATTATATTACTGGCCCAATATGAGTGATCACATAGAGCAGTTTGTTAGAAAATGTTTTGTGTGTCAAACACATCAGAATAAAAATATTAGGGAACCTTTGTTATCACATGAAATTCCAGAGTTACCTTTTTTAAAATTAGGAGTAGATATTTTGGACTTCAAAAATAAAAATTACTTGGTCATATATGATTACTTTTCCAAATGGATTGATGTAAAACTTATTCAGAGTAAAAGTGCAAAATGTATTAATAATGCTTTAGTGGATATTTTCTGTAATTTTGGTTCACCAAATGAAATTGTGTCAGATCATGTTCCATTTGATTCCAAAGAATGTAAAGAATTTGCCTTAGAATGGGGATTTAAATATCTGTATTCCAGTCCCAGGTACCCACAATCAAACGGAATGGCAGAACGAGCAGTTCAAATTGCAAAAAGAATGTTAAAAAAATGTTATGATGATAAGTCTGATCTTAGAATAGCATTGTTACATTACAGAATGTCACCTGTATGTGGCACTAACTTTTCGCCTGCACAATTAATGATGAATAGAAATATAAAAGCAAAATTGCCTGTTAGTTTTACATATCTCAAACCTAAATTAAATATAAATGTAAAAGAAGATTTTCATAAGAGTCAAATTAGAAATACTAGGTACTATAACTCAACTACAAGATGTAAAGAAGAGTTTTATATTGGTCAGAATATTATGTTTTTAAAAGATCCAACTGTAAATGTATGGCTTCCTGGAAATATTGAAAATAAAAATGGAATAAGATCATATAATATTTTAGATAATAATGGTGTCAGGTATACTAGAACATCTTATCACATACGACCTGGATGATTTGTCTATTTTCTTTCACTCACTGGTGAATGGATGTGCAGTTGGAATGGTTAAAAATAATTACTTAAGATTTAGAATATAAGTTAATAAGATTGTAATAAAACGAAACACTGGCACACACATAATAGATAATCTGTAATCTAATTATAAAAAGAGGGGAAAGAAAAGTTGTAATAGTAGTTTATGTGTCAGTTTCGAAAACTGGTAGTGTCAAAACCTAAACATACTCATAGTTAAGTTGTGTTAAAATGTTAATTTAATTATTTTTGTTTTTGGAAAGGGAAAGATGTAATATATGCATGTATCCGAACGTAACACAAGTACAGACGTTTGTAAATGACAGTTCAACTACTAACTAATTTGGTACAGACTGTATACTTTTTAGATTAATGATCTGGGTAACATGGTGGCGTCACTTGCCAACTGTCAGATCATGGTACAACATTAAAGTAGAAGCTCTGTAATAAAACTAATACATAATATTAATATAAGGTGCGTTCCCGAACACTTGATGTTTTATTTGTATTTGTAAGAATACTACGAAATCTGCAAGTTTCTCAATATTCTATGCTAGTAGAAACTTGGAATAATTTATTATCGTTGCGGGGAGGTAGGTATATTCGCCGCCTTACTTACAAAATTTAATATTGCATGGTGTTAACAATGCCTTAGTTAAAGCATTAACTAACTATACGCCGTGTTAAGTTTAGATGAAGTTTGCAACAAGATAACTAATAATTATTCTTTAGTCATTTTGTTGTAACAAGATTATGCTGTAATTACGGACCTTTGGTATGCTTCATGGTTTAGGCGGAGTGTGGTTTAGGTTTAAGCGGATAAAACTTGTTAGAGCTAACTTAGGCTGGTGTACCTATTTATTTTATTTTGAAAGCCTTGACTTACTTGATTAAGTTACGTCCGATTTTGATACTTGTAGGTCGAGTCGAGTACTTTAATTGGTAAGCCGCTTTCATTACTTTCCAATTTTGCACTTTTACACATTCACGATTATACGAATATTACCGACTACACCCGATTTGCATTACACGGGTAAAATACGAATAAGTAGTGTAAAATGACCCATCAATTAAAGTCCTCGACTTTACATACGTACTTAAATGTAAACGGCTCTGCAAATTGATAGCTATAAAAAAATCAATGACCGTCTAATTGCCTTTTAATTATCTTTTACCACGAAACGCTGAGTTGGCGTTCTGCCGGATTTCTATTTAAATTATGTCTGCTCTTAGTTACTAGTAGATTCACTTAGCTCCACATTTTTTTTCTTTGATGTTAATAATAAAAATAATTCACAAAATGGTAATTTATTATTTAAGTGCCAACATGCTCTAATGAATTTGCTTGGTTGGTGGGTACGTCAACAAGTATTATAAGAACAAAAGAGTGCCTACTGTGTAAAGTTCAGTGCTTTTGTAATGAATAGCTTGTAAATTATGTTTGTCTGAAAGTTGGGCGGGTCGTGAGGTTGAGCCCGCATGGAATTACTTAATATTTGTATAGGTTCAGACCAAATTGGTCCGGCACCCTAATTGTGTAAAATACTCTAAGGACGTCAAAAGATTTCAAATTCACTTTGTTCTGTCACTTTCATTTCGATACGAAAAAAGCGACACATAGAAACAAGTCGATTCGAAATTCGATTTTAGAATTCCATCTCTAGTAGGCCCAAAAAAGAAACGAACAAATGTTCGGATACCGATACTGTAAATCGATAACCGCAATATTGTAAATTGCGTGTTTGGGTTTTAAATGATAAATTGTTATATTTCGAACATTTTTTTTTAAATTAAGAAGAATGAAATATGTTGAAGAAAAAATACGAATTGTTTATCGAGTTATTCCTCAGAGCGCACCTATTTCTAAGCGCAACCACTAGTTGCGCTCAAAGTTTTAAATTAAAAGTATTAGATGCTACATATTTATGTATAGTTTAATCAATCTTTATTATTGAGACAGAATTTCTGTAAAAACTCGATCCCACCCGAACTCATCTCAGTACTCAAATTTTCGGTTCACTAATGTTTTACCAAAAGTCCATTGACAAATTTTCATTTTACAACCAACGTTTCGTATACTATTTATTTCGCAAACAACTTATTCCGCAAATGTTTTATTTTAAAAATATTTGTTTTACAAACATTTATTTGGCAAATACTTCTTTTATCAAATGCATCAGATGATATTTATTCATTTATAAACTTTTCATTTATATTTCGATACGTTTGGACAAATCACTTTTCAACAAAATAATTTACAGGCTAGTTTTTTTTTGTTACTCTTTCTTAAGAAAAAAATAAGGAAATGCATAGTTTTTTCATAACATGCAAACAGGCATACTCCATGCATGCAGCAAGCAAGCAGCAGGCATTTAGAAAGCATGCAGCAAGCGAGCAGCAAGCATGCAGCAAACGAGCAGCAAGGCCAGCAAGCATGCAGCAATCATGCAGTGAGCATGAAGCAAGCATGCAGCAATCATGCAGCGAGCATGGAGCAAGCATGCAGCAATCATGCAGCGAGCATGAAGCAAGCATGCAGCATGCAGGCAATCAACAAGCAGCAAGCATGCAGCATGCAACATGCAGCAGGCATGGTTTCTGTCACGGCTCCGGCGCTGCGGTGCTCTGGCGGTCACACGCGAGCGGCCCGCCTGGCCCCTCCGCGCCTACGCGGGCTTAAATTACACTCTAGGGGTAGGGCAGAAAAGACTACGTGGAGTCGGTTCTGCAGCAATTCATTTCTGTCACAAAATTTGTGCTTATTGGAAACCAAATTCATTTATTTCCTTTTTTTTTTTTAAATGGCATAATCAATTTGTGTAACGTCTTTGTTTCAAACGTTATTTTATGAGATAAAACGAAAAAATAATGAATTGTTTGTCAAATAATACGTTATTAAATAAAAGTTTATGTGATAATTATTTTGCGAAGTGAATTATTTGTTAAACTTGTTGTTGTATACTGATGAAATGACAAATAATGTGTTTTCTAATCGTTGCTTGTCATGTAAAAGTTTGTGAATTAATGTTTGGTGATCTGACTGGTCACCCAAATTTTCACATCAGCTCTAAAATTTAGTTTTAAGCAGATTCAGAAGTTCTCAAAACTTACCTGCTGTGGAGCGGAAAGTGCCTGTTTAACAGAATAGCGCCGCTGATCTTCAATCCAATAACACTTAGTATGCGACCTTATTTACGCTAACGTACGTGTGGGATATAAAATAAATAGTGGCACACGCCACCACGCAATTTCCTCACACAATCTTAGGTAAGCAAACATGGCTCCCAAGATAATACCAGGATCTTGTGTCCCGCTTCTGATATTGATGGAATTATTTGAGCACATGCATTATTGCATGCACATTTGCATATCGTCTTGTAAATTCCATCTTATTGTTGCACCTACACGTGGAACTACATGGCCACATGGGAGTATTCCTGAATGCACATGTTTTGAACACTGTATGGCGTATCACTACATACAGGGTGTAAACCACCTCATCACAAAGCCGTTAACCAAGCATTCTGTACATCAAACTAAGTAACTTTACGCAAAAATTATTGCTGGGAAGCAACTTTTTTTTTGAGGTTATAAATCATGTTTTGTGGTAGAACTCAATGTAACGCACATGAAACATTGTGCTGATGGATGGATTGAATAGTACGGGGGTCGTGGAGGTGTTAAAAGTCTTACAAAAAATACTTGTATTTAAAAAAAAAAACTTGTCAAAAAGT
Source organism: Xestia ashworthii (assembly GCA_950022955.1). Classification (NCBI taxonomy): domain Eukaryota; kingdom Metazoa; phylum Arthropoda; class Insecta; order Lepidoptera; family Noctuidae; genus Xestia; species Xestia ashworthii. The sequence continues at coordinate 12,666,979 of OX465559.1, read as the reverse complement.
TGTAACTTTGACCCCCCATATCTCCGTAACTAGAAGGTTCCCAGGTATGATGTAGAACAAAAAAATGATCGCAATGATGGGGAGAACAAGTGCCTTTCGGCTTCGTGAAGAGGTGTTTTACACCCTTTATTATAAAACACATTCCTCCACCGCGTCTGTCTGTCTGCTTGTGATAAACTCAAAAATTAGTGAACTGATGTTCATACTGTTTTCACAAAAGGATAGACTGGTATAAGAGGAAGATTTTAATTAATTTAAGCCAGTAAGCATCAGCTTAAGAAATCAATGTCTAATGGTAGCATAGAAATATGGATTTGAAATAACCCCGCGTTTTGCTTGCACGTGCCGTCAATTCCGAACTGCGTGAAATTATTAGTTTAACTAAGCCAGACAAGTACCCTCACAAGGGTAAATGGGAAACTTTTTGTTAAACTAACACTTACGGCTGGGTCACTATCACTAAAACTTCTGTAATAAGCCGTAATCCTCAAACAATGGTAACTGAGGAAAACACAGAGAAATATTTTTAGATTTTTCCTGGGAAAATGGGTGTACACACTCGTAATTGCGAAAAGTAGACAAAAGGAAGATCGTGAGATACCTAATTATTTTTTTAAGGATGTAAAGGCATCGGCAGCATTCTTTTTTAAGAGAGTCTATTAAGTAGATTGAACCGAGTAGTAAGAAGGTTCATATGTACTGGTAATAGGATTTGGTAAAATTTTTGAGGCACAATTCTTGGAAAAATTAAAGATCAGCGCTAAAACGTCAGAAATGATAGAGGTGACCCCGTTTACCAACTCGCTCGGTAAAAAGAGGCGTTCAGGAACTAGTAAATCATAAAGTCGTCTTATTGCAACGTAACTGCGGCCAAAAACTTTAGAAACTGCTAGTTCGCGCGGTTTCCTCACCATTCCAACTATTCCAGAACGATTCTCTTGGCAACAACACAGAGCTTTTTGCGTTTCACAACTAATTTATGCGAAGATATTTAAGACCGACATTTATTTAATGATAATAAATCGAGGCTGAACAATCATTTACCGATGTAAGGAGCTGTCTTATGTCAAATAGTTATTCAATTAAAGTGAATAACGAATGAAAGAGTAGACCAGACCAAACCAAATATTTGTGAATAGAGATTTTTTTGCACATTTTTTGTCTGTGAGGACCTCAATAAATAAATGAGTAGGTACGGCATTAAAAAGTACACAAAAGAAAAGTTTGTATTGTTCGAGACTCTCCAACACATTTTATATTGTCTGTGGTTCTCTAAGACCGAAAAGACGCATTAAACTTGAATGCTACTTTTCTACACTGAGCAGTAAACCAAGTGTTCACAGTTTTAACAAAGTAGATTAACTGAAAAAGTTGGCTTCTTTCAAATACTTTTTGTTCGGTAGCATTTATTAGTTCAGCGTGCAAACGTCACAAACAAATTAAGGTTTCATTGTGTATCTTATAAAATGAAAACTGTTACTTAAGTTATAAACTTTCTTTAACCTATTAATACTTAGTTAATATGTATATTTATCATCTTTGCGGACTCTTTTTATACGTAACTAATTTAACAAGTTAAATTTTGATTTAACTTGTTAAATCATAATTTCAATTATTTTTAACCGACTCCTAAAAAAGGAGGAGGTTCTCAATTCGGATGTTTCTATTTTTTAACCGACTTCTAAAAAAGGAGGAGGTTCTCAATTCGGATGTTTCTATTTTTTGTTTTATGTTTGTTCGCGCATAACTCTGTCGCTTGCCAACCGATTTGAAAAATTCTTGGAAAGGGTATACTTTCCAAATGATCCCCTAGTCACCAGGTCGGGATCTGATGATGGAATCTTGGCGAAATCGAGGTAACTCTTCAAATTTTATAGGATAACGTACAGCGATTTTGGTATTTTCTACAACAAGTGAAGCATTTGCGTTTGATAAGAACCATTCCACCATCAGATCTGATGATGAAGCCAAGACTCACGGAACTCCATAATGAGACAGTGTATCCTAGTCGTGTTTGGGCTTGTTGTACTTGTAACGGTATCGCTATATTTCGGTTAATGTTTGATCAGTTCATATCATTTTACAGTAACTAAATGTTTGCCTACAGATGTTAAGGTTTGTTTGATATTTGCGGATTATTCAGCTTCGCTATTTTAATTTATCGGGTTCATGGGTTCATGACATAAAACCGTCAGTGTCAGATAAACTGAGCTACACATAGGTTTAAATATGGAATATGATTTTCATGAGACAATAGGTACATTTTTACCTATCTAAATTAATAAAAAAAAAAAAAACTAAAAAGTAAGCGAAATGCTAACGTTGGTAACAATTTTGCGGCAAAAATACGCTTCGACATTTTACGCTGCGACGCGATAAGGTTTGTTTACGAACACTGATTTGCATATTTTATAATGTTGTGTATAAAATATACATCATTTTTTTATTTAATATACTGTGTTATTTTATCGTATTATATGAGTATGAAGGGTGGGTTAGGGTATGATTAAACCTCTCTATCACTGCGGACAGCTGTCGTTAAAACTGACTGACCGATCATACTGAATGGGTATGGGTAGTCATATCAGTAGGAAATATATAAAAAAAACTAGCTTGTACCCGCGACTTCGCCCACGTGGAATTCGAGAATTGTCCCACGAGATCATATTACCGAGATAAAAGTATCCTTTCTATCAGTTCAAATTATAAACTATGTGTGCGCTCAATTTCATCTAAATCCGTTCAGTCGTTTTGGTGTGAAAGACTAATAAACATCCATCTATCCATCAGCACAAAGGAGACAATTTTTCTTGTTCGGGGACTAGGCCACCCACATAAACTATAGCATATAATCATGAAACTTACATTGATTTGTTCCTTATAACCTCTAGATTCCAGTGGTTAAATTAGCTAAGCATTGTCTAAACGGAATAAATGCGAAAAATCTGCAAAAACACTTACGAAAATCAAAATAAACAGAAAAAGTAAATGTCAAAATAATGAAGTTGTCTGTCAATCACTAAAAAAGTGGGTTCATAACGTTCCGTGCCACGTTGATTGTTTAAACCAGTGTTTTTCAACCTTTTTCATGACACGGCCTCTTTAGTATGAATAAATATTTCGCGACCCCCCTACCTGTTGCCTTTTTTTTTCATGTATTTCATATTAAATCTTTTGAAACTTTGTTTTTTTTTACTGCAGTAGCTTTCCCAACCTTTTACAAGGCTCATTAGGGGGGTCGCGAAGCTTCTATAAGGGACTATAGAGGCTTCGCGACCCCCCTAATGAGCCTTCGCGACCCCCCAGGGGGTCGCAACCCACAGGTTGAAAAACACTGGTTTAAACCATCTATGCGATTTTATTGTAAACCTTTCAAAATAGCATTAAAAATGCTCACAGTTTAATAATATATTTTTTTTTATATTCTTTCTGATTCTATAATAATTATAGCAAATATGATTACCAACGGGTAGGTACCATACTTTTTTTAGTAATCAGAAAAAAAAACGCCCCTATTCACGTAAGTATTTGCTGTCAAATGACATTGACCAAAACAGGAATGATTTGACTCGCAATAAAATATCATAACATAGCTTATTTATTATGATTTTAAGATTTCGTTTTCAATTCTACGTAATATTTCGTTTACTACCATAGTAAAATGGTTACTTTTTTTTGGTGTTATTATGAATAATAAATGCAATGACCTGGTGGGCCCAAAAAAAACGATCTCCTTTTCACATTTATAATACGAGTATTAGTAGGATGTCATGAGGATTTGATTTATCTCACTAAAGTAGACATAGCAGGCGCAAAAACACGACGTTTAGAAATCTGACCCTGACATCTATTAATAACCTTCCTACATTACCTACTAGGTTCTAGTTACTTGAAGACTAACGATATAATAAAAATTGCTGTCAGAAGTAAATTCGAAAAAGAAGAAGATCAATTTAAAGATATCGGCAACGAGCAAATGTTAACGGTTTGATTATACGACACATCAGTAAACAATGAATTTGTAAATCCTCACAAAAAATGGCTCGAGTTCAAGAGATCTCTATGTAATTAATCAACGTCAAAGAACGACTTGTAATATGAAATGTGTACGAAAAGAAAAGTGTACGAAAAGAAAAACTAGTTTTTCAAGAGTAATGATGCGAGGATTTTCTTGCAGTTTTTAATTTTATTGATACAGCATGTCATAATTATTTTGAAGTCTTGGTTTTTCGAATTTACCTTTCTATTCTGTAGGAGCAATGATGATTTTAATTGTTGAAATTCACATTTTGACGACTTATTATTTCTGTTTTAATTTCGTTTTAGGTGCTTTGTATTTTGCAGACTGATTGCATAGTGCACGACAGTTGCAGTATAGGTGCCTCCAGTCCGGGGCAATGATCCAACTGCTCTGTCCAACTAGCTGGACCCCGTGGTACAAAGTTGGACAACTGAGACTTGACTTGAACTTTAGAGATGGCAAGTTTTTTTAAATTGGACCACGGAACTCTCAAAAGGTGTTGTGGTCCAAGTATTTTTAAAGTTGGACTTACAACTGCCACTAGTAAAGACCCATGGTTCAACTATTTGGACAGAGCAGTTGGACCACTGCCCCGGACTCAGCCTTGACCACTGGGGGCCTAAGCCACGGACCCATAGTAACAACAACGAAATTGCATCAAATGGTAGCACAAAACAAAATGAACAGCTTTTTTATACATACTTTCACGATCAGAACACATTACAAAACATATGAAAACGGGTAGGTATTTATCGCGAATTTTTCTTATACTTATACATTTTCTTAATGGATGACGAGGAATTCACCAGCACAATATTTTAAGTGCGTTAAGTTGAGTCCTACTGAAAAACGAGATTTTTCTCAAAAAAAAAAATCCCAGCAAACATTTTTGCGTAGAGTTGCTTAGTTTGACGTACAGAATGCTTGATATTTTGATCGCATTGACTAAAAAGTTTGATTTTGTTCCAAGGGGTAGCAGACGCTGAAAAACTGAAATTAAAATCAAATACTCCGGGTATTTGATTTTAATTTCAGTTTTTCAGCGTTTCTGAGAAAAAGGGTCTTGAGAGTTTGAGAGACAGATTACAAAGTGATCCTATAAAGGTTCGGTTCTTGCCGACTGAGGACGAAATTCTAAGAAATACAAGAGTTTGCACGTTGATGGCTCTCATGCCTTGTACACCTCAGTTTGTTCATAGAAACAAAATAGCACCGTTTTCCCCTCAAAGGGTAGAAAACGGATATTTAGGTTCCAGCGTAGCTAGACCCACCTTGAGATTACCCCTTGGATTTTCGCGTGTGACAACACTAAATTCCTATCCTACCTACACCCCGCGCGCGTCCCCCCCTACCACAGGACGCCCGCCGCCATGTTGCGCCGGGCGATCGCTTCGCTTGTTCTTCAGTACTCTCTCTCAAGCCGGCAAGGCCTAAAGTGGTGGGTCTAGCTACGCTGGAACCTAAATATCCGTTTTCTACCCTTTGAGGGGAAAACGGTGCTATTTAGGTGTCCGAGCTACGCTAGACCCACCTTGAGATGTGTTTATTTTCTGCCGGCGCTACATGACGTGCTGTGATCGGATTATACATTGAAAAGCAATTGAGGTGTAGCTTTATGATTCATTATGTTCTGTAATTAATTAAGAAAACTTTCCAATTTTGCAAAAATGTTTATTTTTCAGTAAAGCAAATGAGATCAAAGAAAACGTAACATAACTTTTCTTCCCAGTATAACAAAATGATTGAATCCTAATATATAGCTTTTCTTCAAGCTTTTAATTTATTACCTCCATTCATGAGGAGAAAAATCACACTGGTGAAAATAAATCAGTAAGATTTGCACCGCCTAAATCTCTATTTCGATTGGTTACCTCTTTAAAGTAATGTTTAAGGAATGTGTCCCTACTTTTCCAATTACCTCTTCGTAATACTTCGTCAATGTTAATGTTTCTGTTAATCCACATGTCAGAGTTCACTGCAGCTCTAAAACTGCCGGGGGAGTCTTGAATGTTGGCCTCCCGGAAAAGAGTCCTGATCCATCCAGCTATAACTGTTCGAGAAGCTGCATTCACTTTTCCTCTAGTTGTGATAAACAGGCTGTTTAAGTTTTGTCTAGCTCTTCTTCGCTCATGTGATATGCTAATTAGTTTTTGAATCCATAGGACAGGGTTTAATCTTTCCGGTCCTTTATTTGATAAGTGCCACCCGGATTGTCGGTGGGTAGCCGAGTCAGTTTTAGATCCAAATCTGGGCCAGAATATCACATGATCGCCATTATTTTCGAAAAGTTCCGGGCTTATATCCAATAAAGTTAAGTCATGTATCCTTCTTCCCGTGGATAGTAATAAAAGTGCCGTGACATGACGCGATATTTGAAATAAGCTATCAACATCGATGGAGTAATGTTGTAGATATTCAATTAAACTGCCAGCCTCCCAAGTGGATGGTTTTCGAGGTGGCGGTTTTGTTATGGCTATAGCTTTCATTATTTGCTTAACTAATGGATGTCTGGCTAAGGCTTCAGATTTTTCAGGGTTTGCAAAAGTGGCAACTACAGATTTGTGTACGGCTATAGTGCTAGGTGCCAATTTGACATCATTGTGCAAGTAGCAAATGAATTTTGAGAGGTCATCAGGTTTGGGGTTATCAATTTGGCACTTTCCTCTCGACCATACACGCCACCTTTCCCAGGCAATCTTATATGTCCTCAAAGTCGATTTGCGCCATGCGGACCCTAGGAGTATTTTATTTTCTTCATGCCAGGTCTCCACTAAACTGGCCCAGCCTGAACCCTCCATACCTGCAAAAACAGCTTTTGCACTTCTGGTGGAGGTCTCCCCGTTTTCAGGTCCGTTAGGTGCTGTCGCAAGTTGTGGATCGTAAATGGGGGACTTAGTGCCCGCTGTTTCAATTCCGCTTTCCAAAAGGTCTTTTCCCAATTCGGGACCACGAATAAGTATGTTCCTGTGCTCTTCTCTAAGTGTCGTAACACTCGTGGTATCAGTGACGGTGGGGGAAAGAGCCAACCGAGGTCGTAATGCCATGTTTTGCTGAAGGCGTTGTCCGTTTGAGCTAAGACTGTTTGATATCTGTAAAGATGTGCCACTTTTTGAAGAACCACCTTTAATGTCCATAGCTCCTTTCGGTTGCTGTGCCAAGGTTGTTGATCGGTGGTCCAGGTGCCACTTAGGCTCCTGTCGTTTACTGTGGCTCCCCATCCTTGATCTGATGCATCGGTTGTAATAAATACTGAGGGATCTCTGTGGTGAATCGGTGATGTCTGATCGACATGATCTAACCACCACTGAAGCTCCTTCACGACGCATTGTGGAAGGCTGAATTTCCTGTTTCTGTCGTCCTCTGGGAGAAAATTTGCTTGTCTTTGGATTTGCCTGCAATGAAGTCTTCCCAAGGGAACAACAAATGACGCAAAGCTGATGTTTCCTAGGATAACTTTTGCTTTGTGCCACGTCCACCAGTTTTTCTTCAATGTGTCTTCTAATAGTGTTATAATTTTTTGTATTTTGGATCCTGGGAGGCATTTGAGGTTTTGTTCTGTCTTCCATATTATTCCTAAATATTCTATTACTCTTGTTGGAGTTGTAATCGACTTTTTTAAGTTGACACACCATCCCAGGTCTACCAGACATCGCAGTACATGTTGAGTCTGTTGTAATAAAACATGCTGATTCGTGTGCATAATTAAAAAATCGTCCAGATACACAATAATTCTGATGCCTTCTTTCCTGAAATAATTAGCCAGCCAATTAGAGATATTTGCAAAAGTGTATGGGGCTGTGGCCAGCCCAAAAGGCAAACATGTCATTTCGTAAATATTGTTGTCATAAGCAAAAGCTAGGAATCTGCGGTGTGTGTTAGAAATGGGGATGTGGAAATATGCTTGTGACAAATCTAATTTTGTCATGAAATCTGACGTATTCAAGCTAAACGGTATTTTGAAATGAGTAATCAGCCGAAATTTTTGAGGTTTCAAAAAGTTATTCAAATTTCTTAAATCAAATATAGGGCGGTTGGATCCATCAGATTTCCGACGCAGGAATAAGGGCGATAAGAAGCCTGATTTGTGGGAACACTTTTGAGCGGCGCCTGAATCCAACATTTTTTCTATTTCTTGTGACATCTCTTTGGAAGTTTTTATTTGATAACGTTGGCAGGTGTTTTTACTAAATCTGTATGATGGTGGAACGCTTACAAATGGGATCCGGTAGCCTGATAATATTGATAAAATATTCTTCGGTGCCCCTAGTGTTTCCCAAACGTGAAGTTTTTTACTAACCTGCCCTGCACGAAATTTAGAACCTTTTATTCCTATTTTGTTTAATGGGGGCGCGTTTTGTTTGAAAACGAGGCCTTTCCGGCTTTCGATTAGCCGAGTTTTTACCCTGGTAGTTCTGTTGAGATCTTTCTCTGATTTGTGTCGATGTCCCCGGTAGTGTTCGTCTATCTCTAAACGTCGGACGGGTCGTGGACGCTGAAGCTTGAATTTTCCGAAACTTGCCGGGAAAAAACTTAAAAATGCCTCCTTGTTCTTTTATCAGGTCTGATAGTTGGGGTTCAGCGAATAAGTGGCTTTCTGATGGAGGAATTGAATGGAGTAATTCATTTATTATTTTATTTTGTGGTTTGTATATGGCTCTTCTTTGTTGTATTACCTCCGAGCGTTTACCACAGGTATATTGTAGGAGCGAATCCGAAACTTTTCTAAAAGATGAGTCTGAATCCAAGAATTTCTTGCTTATATATGCCTTAACTGAGGCGGGAGCGTCTTGGTAAATGTCTTGAAATGCTCGTCGTTGTTGTAATAGCCCGTGTGTTATCGCGCCGAGACATAGATCTATTTTTTCCAATACTGAAACCAGTTGCCAAGGTGGGGTCACTGTTGCCAGATTACTATTAACTTTCAGAGCTGTGAAAGCTGGAGATGCCTGAAACGTCTTCTGCACTTCAGCATAACGGATGTTTTGCCAACTTTCGGAATTAAACCTCTGGCAGTCAATCCCTTGTTTCACATACGTTTCGTCGGCTTTTGTGACCTTGGCTTCGGTCTCTTTCGTTCCCGGGGTGAAATCCTGCAGTGGTTCCTCGGCGATTTCCAGTTCGTCTGCATTAGCACATCCCAGTGGATCTGTGATAATAGGTGGTGCATTCCAACTGTTTTCTGGTGCCGAGGGCTCTTCATCTTCGCTATAATTGGAGTGTATACTTGGGGACAATGGGCCCTGAGCTGAACACGGAGAATGGGCTTGATTATCTCGATTGATCATCAGTCTGACATTTTCATTAGTAGTTTGTGCTAACATATAGAGTTTTTCTAAGATGAGGTTTTGTTGTGCCATGAATTCACTCATCTTTGGTTCTTTAGTAGCAGTAGCAGGCGCATCTGGACTGTGGCTTCTTTTAGAGGCCCGCGAGCTGCTTGAGGTTGAGGCAATATCTGTGTTGTTACCTTGTGCTTTCAGTATTTCAGAAGCCTCGTGTCTTGAAACGAGCTCAGCTTTAATCATATTAATCGCCTCCGGAAACTGGTTGTAAGCTTGAACTGGATGTATTTTTGCCATTATTGCTAATGGAGTATAAATTAATGCGCGGCCCAATGGCCAGGTTAATAATATTCTTTTTATATTTTTATAGCGTCGCTCGCTGAGTGTGTTTTCTGGGCTGTGGGCCTTTGCAAGACTGACTGTTGGAATTGCAAAGCGTAGTCTGCATTCCGTATCCGAAGAGATTTTTTCCCCGAAGAGGTCTTTATAAGTAGCTGTATTGACTACCCAGGCCCTCCATTGGTCTGGGTAAACTTCATCCAAGAGTTTCACAATGTTATTAAAGAACCTTTCTTCTTTTGCCGGAGGTCTCCACTCGGTAAGCGTGCCCAGTGTTGTTTGCTCCATCTGGAAGCATTGCAGTGTGTGAGCTTTCATATTTATGTTTTATAATGCTGGTATGATGCACGCAGCTGACATTTGACAGTTGGTAGTCTGTTAGGCAGAACACAAATAACCCGCTCGGCAAAAGAAATGACGGCTGCCCGGCAGACGACATTTACTAGCCCACAGCCGACGTGTCGTCTGCTGATGAACAGACGACGTCGTGTGCACAGCCGACCGTCGGCTGCGCACAATAGGTACACAGGGCTCTCCTGTTAAATTTTTGCAGATGCATTCTAAGCCATCTGTCGGCTTCAATATTATGGGTGTAATACCTAAGTACGACAACTTAAGGGCTCTCCTTATTGTCGTACTTACTTTTGTAAGTAATAACAGGGCTTTCCTGTTTAACACTTACGGAACATTTATAATAAACGACGCAATAATTTAAAAACAAATTAGATAGGACTTACCTTTATTAAGTCCTATCTAATTTGTATAGTATAAAACAGAAGTAAACTAAGATAATATCACTAACACTGTGTCTAGTCTCGATATAATGTTATCACTTCGAAAATCCAAGACGTACTGAAGAACAAGCGAAGCGATCGCCCGGCGCAACATGGCGGCGGGCGTCCTGTGGTAGGGGGGGACGCGCGCGGGGTGTAGGTAGGATAGGAATTTAGTGTTGTCACACGCGAAAATCCAAGGGGTAATCTCAAGGTGGGTCTAGCGTAGCTCGGACACCTAAATATCGAACCAAACCAATAACCTAACTACCGAAATTGCCACCCTTAAGCACATAAGGAAACAACAAATTATCGTATAATTGCTTCTACTAATTAAATTCCGCAAGCCCAGCTGCTGATATCCTAATTATTTTCTTCTCTAAGTGGCAAAGTAAACGGCCGTGATGTATTCCTGCAACTTAGTCAGCCATGATAAGCGACTCGCTTATTAGTTAATTGGGCAAATCCGCTTTACTTAAAATTCCTAGAATTTCACAAAAAAATGTAAAGCCTTCATTTTTAAAAGCTTCTTTGAGGGTATTAACTTTGATATCTTAAATAGCATAGGTACGTTCTTAATGAGTAAAAAAGCTTAGTCCATATTTTAAAATGAATTTATAAATATTAGAGTAGATCATTAGTCGATATGAAACATCTAACAAAAATTACCAATTATATTTTCTCGACGAGCAGTAATAGGTATGGATACATAGGTACTCATTTCTATTTGAACTAATGCAATAGGAGCGATAAGTATACAAAAACGGTCGGCACACAATTTATAATAAACATCAATAAATTGAATTTAAAACATTCTAATTCTGTGTAAAATATTCAGAAATATAAATTAACACAAATTAGTTTTGGCACTACGGGAAAAGTGTTTTCACACAACGATATAAATTCAGCTTAGTTGACAGTTATTGCAAATACCCCGAACACATAAATGTAACTATTAATGTTTCGTTCCATTTCATTTTCATGAAATATTTGTGTTAACAGAATAAAGGTCGTGGCTCACTTGACAAGCACCGCACCAGCACCGCACCAGCACAGCTCCTGACCGGCGTCGCCTCGAATATAGGCTACGGCGCGCGGTCCGCGTGCCGCAAGCGAGGTGTAAGCACGCGGTCCACTCGCCGTCCGCAAGGCGCAAGCTCGCAGTCCGCACGCTGGTAGTAATAGTCCGGGAGGTAGCATTGTATTTTAGGTATTATCTCTAGTAATTATATTTTGTTAATGTGGATTCGTGGTTTAATTCACCTACCCCGCGAACACCCTTTCTATTACAGTTCTGAGATTTTTTTAAGTTCAGTATATGTAAACTATTTCAGCTGGTGTACTGTAACGATTGATTCAGTTATTGTAACATAAGATCAACCTTCGATTATAACAATATCAGTCGGTTTATTAGGGCTTTTTTATTTGCTTTTTTTATTTCTAACCGAACTAGGTTTAGTGTCGTGGGCTCTCTAACTAAATTTGTAACTGGCCATACATTAAACAAAGAGTACCCACGACGTGGAGAACCACGACGGCGCAATGACTTTGTTTCGCGGGCCACTCGGCGTCCGCGCGCGGTCCCCTCGCTTGCCGCGCGCGGACCCCTCGCTTGCGGCGCGCGGACCGCGCGCGGACGCCGAGCCGCCCGCGAGTCGAGTCGTATGGTAGCGGCAAGCGCGTTGACCACCCGCCGTAAGCTTTTTCATATGGACATTAAAAAATATGTTATGCGACACACGATTTAATGCTCTAATTTGAATGGCAAGTAAATTGCTGGGTTGGAGCGGTGCTGGTGCGGTGCTTGTCAAGTGAGCCACGACCTTTATAATATTATAGGTTGTTAGAACCTTTAATTGTAAAGATCAAACAAGCAGCACTAAATATACCCATGTCACGTCAAAGGGATGAAAACATTACTTTTGTTTGAAGCTTTAACTCAAACTTTTGTCCGGGATAGGCGTACTTAGAAATATTTAACTAAGTAGTTTTAAATCACTAGTACCCAAAGGGTTAAGCAGAAGTAATCTCACATCTCGCCAACTATGTTTTAAGTCCTATGTAAAAGCGAGTAAGCCTATCAAATCAGATTCTGGAATCCTACTGAGAAGTCCTGATGGAAAAACTAGTTCTTTGCCCGATCAACGGGGTATCTTAAATAAGATAGATCTTAACTATAACATCCCAATCCTAGCTTAATATTACAAATGCGAAAGTAAGTTTGTTTGTAACAATAATGTTCTTAAAATAGTAGATGGCGCCACGTGTATTTCGAATCATGATCGTATTTCATTGTAACAAGCAGATTACAACCAGAATTGATTCAAATTCTAAAATAACGCGAGTGAAGTTGCGGGCAAAAACTAGTTGTGAACCATTATAATCTTTTATTTATCAAACACAGACTAATTAATTCCATTATCCACACACTAACTCTATAACAGAAATAAAAATATTGTGTACAAGTATCAAAAATGGTTACAGGGCGACAAAAAAATCGTCCACATTGCTGCCAAAAGGAAAAGTGCCCAGAAGGCTGGCAGCATAAAGCTAGTTATACTATCAAATCAAATACATCGGTACTAAACCTACAGTCTGCAGATAGTTCTCAGGTCTACAATGAGATTTCGTAGCATTTACGAACTCCAAAGCTAAAGTTTAATCCCATTAGTTACCTGTAGCAGTGTGCTCACTACTTTTGTAACTACAATTGTTGCAGTAAGCAGTATTTGTAAACGTTTCTAAATACCAGCTCGATTTACGTGTTGTTCGTTTTAACGTTCGATCGACTTATACGAGCGAGCAAAGTTGCTGTAGCGGTATCTTACGTAATAAAATATTAGAAGGAGGGCTTACTTTGAAACGTATGTTGTCGGATATAATGTAAGCCTTTGGCTTATGGCTTCACTCGTAAATTTGTATAGGTTGTTCGTACAATAACTTTTTTAACGGCGGTTGGAACTGTGTTGATTTAAACCTTAAGTGACACAAGTTCGATTTAACAGAGTTCAGTATAGTTTGACGGCGCGCTTGGCGCAATAGCTGAGCGATTGCCTGCTGTGTTGCGAGTCGCGGGTTCGATTCCCGCACGGAACAAATATTTGAGAGTTGTTCCGGATCTGGTTGTTTGTGTATGTGAGTTTAAATGTTTGTAAACGCGCCCGCGACACAGGAGAAATTCTTAGAGCGGGGCAATGTTTAAAAAAAGAAAAAAATAGGAAAGTTTATTGAGCACTTCTTCTACAAACAAAAGTCTAGACGGGGAAAATAAAATATCGGAAAAGTATAATTCGAGTATTCGTCTAGTATTGAATCACGTCGCAAAAAATGCAATAACTCTTTAAATGTTTTGAGTTTACTCAGAAAAGTCCTAAGCAGCTTAGGAAACGTGAGGCATTTTAAAATTTACATAACAGTAAATTGAAATATTTTATTCCTTTTGAACCGGGTACATTCTCAGACTTGAATCATTGAAATGTTTGGAGTGATAAGGTTGTTTACCTTTGGTGAGTTTAGTTTTGTTGTACAGTCACGTCTAATAACATGTAAACACTTAACAATTTAAACATTAATGTTATTACGTACCTATGTACGTAATATATTCTGGAAACCATATTTTTATGAAAAAGATCTAATCTCCTAGTTACAATCGTTATTTCTCGCGATAATATTAAGGAAAGTGTATACATATTATTAGACGTGACTGTACGCTGCTGTGCGTACGTTTAATCAGAAACATTCTGGTATCTTTTCACCTGGATCAATAAGAGCATGTTAAGTGAAATAAGTTTCTGTTGTTAAATTCAACAGCATTGCATTTTATACAAAGCATTTTATACTTATTAATTACTAATATTTTTAACTGTTCTTTATAAAATAATACAGAAATGCGTTATGTACGAAAAGAAAGTTATGACAGCATTTCTGTACTTAAAAAAAATACTCGAGCGGCGGCGGTGCACGTATTGAGTAAAATACAAAAGTATAAATAAATATAATGGACTTACGAGCTCGCGTAGTCACGCCCAGTGAATACAGGAAAAGTGCTTTTATCCGTGATGGAAACTGCACGATGCAACCCTTATTTTCATCAATTGTGGGGAAAGACTGGAAGCAAAGTTACGTTTGACTAATCCAGGTAAAAGTTTATGAACTGAAACTACTCTACAGTTAAATACAGGTACAAACACGCTTTACCGAACTTCAGGAATCTCGTAAATCAAATAGAAAGTTACAGATTGCTATCTGAATCAGATTCCGTGTCAAATACGACAGGAAGAAGAAATAATTTGTGTTTCAATTTGTAGAGTGCCTGCATGCACACAGTTTTATTTCGGAAATGTGTAATGGTTTTGCAACACCCACAGGGCTGTAAATCACCGATACCTTTCAGAGAGCTCGCTAGTACTCGTGTACGAATGCTGTGCACGAACGGATCTAGCCGGAATGCCAACTTATAAAATGAATTTTACAAACATGACAGTTCGTTTAACTACCTGTCTCCGATGCTCTATTTGGTTGTTAAGCTCGCTATTTAGGAATGGACATAATAAGACAGAAACTTGATTTAATAATCGAATTGAATCTAAAATCGAATATAACATGAATAAATTTTATTTTATTTTTTCGATGATTTAGATTCTGCCCGTAGTAATAATAGTGAATAATTTTATAAATAATAAATACTTATCTTAGTCGTATTCTGTAAAACTCTAAGAATACTTACAAACAAAGAAAATATAAAATTTTAGTTTTATGTGTAAAAAAATACTTTGAAACATTCTAACTCTTTCAACCTAAAACTGTTAGTAATCAATATTATTACCCTATTTATTTCAACACCAACAGTTACATTTTAAAATTTGATATAAAAAAAAACATTTAAAACCTAAGAAAAATTAGCCCACCGGTAACGAGAACAGGGCCAACATCTAATCAACGTTATTATAACAATCGTTGCCAATTTTCAGAATACAGCCTCACAGAAATACTTTATTTAAACGCCAAGTAAAATAATGGTACGTAGGCGACGTTACATAATGCCACAAGGCATAAATCCGCCTAGATATTACTTTTCTTAGAACAAATTGTAACTAATTATCGAGATTGAATTAACACTTTTTGTTATTTGAACGAAGTATAATATAAATCAAACTCTTTTAGATAATCTGGATGTGACCTCCTGAACCAGTTTCAGTATAACCCATAGTTGGAATCGAATCAAAGAGGTTTCAATAACCGAAGAAGATTCCACTGAAAAGAAAAAACTTACGTAATCTTTTTTTTTTCATTGTAATGCAGATCTGCTCTTATAGAGATTAAGAAAGGACTATAATGAAATTGGAACGTTCGTGCCATGAGAGATTCTTTTTTCTTTCTTTCGAATTATTTGGCTTCCGTTAACACTGATCGTTAGTAAATTGATGGCGACTCTTCGGCATTTTCGATATACCTCCTTTTCATTTTCAATTTAAAGAATCCATTGTAATTTATTTTTATCGGATATTCAATGTAATTTACTTAGTTTTTGGAATCTTTGAAGAACTAGCTAGCGATAGAGAAGTTTTCTACGAACACAAGTGTAAGTAAATACCAGGAAACTGTTGATATTTACTACAACTTATTCTTTGACAGTATAAAACTCTCAAAGTCGCATTTGCTTCACAATGAATTTCTCTGACTACACATGTAGTTAAATATTCCGAATTGCACTGCCGGGCGGTTTAGGAATACATGTAAGGAATTGCACACGTGAATACTCAGAAATGTAATAAATCTGCGAGGGCTTAGGTTTTAGATCTTTTAATTTACATACATTACTTACATATAACAAAACATCACGCCTTTATTCCCTGAAGTGTTAGGCTATGGTGTACCAAATAGTACACCCACATTTTGCCACTTACATTTAAGTCCCATTTAATATTGCCATCAACAGGGCACAAATCCAGACACACCCAATAACCTAAGGCCAACGAGGCAGTAAACTATTAAAATTTTAAATAATTTGTTTGGAAATGTGTAACGGTAATTGTTTAAAAAATAGAAAACATTTCACAGTTTCTGCAAGGTTTTTCTTTAAACGAACTAACGTGCCTGATAATATTCAGGCACGTACAGTACCTAGATATTAGACACATCTCACTCGTCACGTAGTACATGCACAAAGCTCTAAGACTTTCTATTGACTTTTACAGCGCAGCGCTCAGCTCTTGCGAGTGAGATACTGGTAATAAAACTTGATATTTACCTACTTTACATTCCGAGAACAAAACTTAAACGGAACTTAAGTGGCCGTGTATTCCATATTCCATAAAGTGAAGTGTTACAGAACTGTCCAACAAACTATTGGCTGTAAATATGTACATTAATTAAGTTCTTACTCCCGGCTACAAACTACATGATCAAGCGACATGAGACTTGCGGAGCGACGGCATTCCCGCTAAGGAATAATGGACGAACGCTAAGTCGCATCATCTAAGGTCGTCAGGGGGCCCTGCATATTCAGTAACTTGGATCCTCGTGGGAATTCTGGTAGCTTCAAATGTGGATTTATATGTCACCTGCACAGTGTATTTACTCGTACATTTTGTCTGCATACTCGCGTGACGTGTGAATCTCCGTTTACATTATGCATGGTTGTAGGTTCGACGAAGTGTAGTGCTACGGCTACGGCGTAGAGGCGCGTAGGCATGGTGTAAATTCTGTAGACAGAAAATGCTATTGTAATTTCTATTTACGCATTGAAAGAAGTCCATGAAGACAGATTTTTACAACATTTACGTGTGGAGATATAAATAAATGAAGCTCCATGTTGCCGTTTATTCTCACTTAGAGTCGTTCCCAAAGATATTATATTGAATGTTCAACGCAGATATTTTTTGGCAAGCGACTCGTGTATCAATGTACACTTATACTCGTAGCTGGCAGTGTTTATCGTCATGCCTGGAGTACCTATTACACAAAATGAACGTGTAAGAATTTACGTTGAAAGATTTTCTTCTGAGGTTTTTATAACGTCATTTGGAGATCGGAATGTCCTACTACAGATACATTGTGGGGCCAATTTAATAGATCACATTTACACTTTATCGAAATACCTACATCAATGTAGCCTTGTAACGGCTGGCATTTATGTTTTCAAAGTTAGAACTGCACAATTGCTTAACTTTTTTTAGTTACATATTTATTGTAATTATGGTGAAATAAACTAACCTTTACTTTGAAGTGACGGATGTCAAATGTGATCTATTAAATTGGTTCATTTTTAATAAAAAGTAGACTACTAGTAACATAGTTAATATACTAGTTTTATTCATTCAATGAAAGAATTCAGTCACAAAATATTAAAAACACGACGACGGTTGAAATATATTACTAGATTATACTGTATTTTGTTATAAGAAGTTTGAATTTGAACTTTGTTAATAATGTTCCACAATTAAAAGGGATTTTGTTACGAATACTTTCCGAACTCAAACTTACTAATTGCGTTAATTTACAGAGAAGAATTCAAAACGTTTTAGGCTACAGAAGGAATGAATGTTAGAGGTCTATGAATGTTAGAGCTCTCAATAATCCTTCTATCCTAACTTATAATAATTATTGTAAATGAGAAAGTAGGTTCGTTTATTACCTTTTTACGCCTTATCCATTAAATTGATCATGCTGTAATTTTACACATACATTGTCAAAAAAACAGAATTGCTCCCGAGGAAAACAAAAATAAGGTTCTCAGATAAATAGATGGCGCTACGTGTGTTTCGAATCATGATTGAATTATATTATTACAAGCAGAGTATATAGAATCCGACTTGATTGACAAATTCTAAATGAACGCGAACGAAGCAAAAGCTAGTGAAATATAAATCTCTTAAAACCATAAATCAAAACCTCTTACAGTAAGATTTGAGACTTAAAATGTATTTCTGTCGATTTAGTCTACTCCCTGGGTGATGCCAATCACCCAGGGAGTAGACAAGATACTTACTCTTAAATTTTTAAAATAATTCGTTTACCCAAGATTGTACAGTACTTAGACAAATGAAACAGTAATCCTTGCATTGAGAAGTGATCGTGTGGAAAATCAGGAGAGCTTACTAAGAAATCCTTCTTAGAAGATTAACGTGAGAAAGCGTAGGAATCATCAGTTCACAAAGAAATTGTTGTACGAAAGACGATGTTTTAGTTAGGAGTGGCATTGAGATCTGACTTACTGATAATATCGCATCAACCTTTCGCGTAAACTAAGTAAAGTAGATGAGAAGCATAAAGTAATATTCCCGGAAAATGTCATAAGGTTTTCTATTTATGAATTCTCTGAAACCGGAGTTTGAAATGTACCGCAAGTCCCGGAAATTAAAGGGTTGCATGTCGTAAAAGACGAGACTTTGATGTGAATAAACTATGGTTGTCCCGCAGTACAAGTTTTCTCTACACAGCTGTACTGTAGAGGTTCGATCATTATAGATTGCTAAAAGTACTGGCAGCTTAGGAGCCTTAACACACTAGCGAGTTGCGACAGAATTGAAAGCGTGAGTGCGCAGCGAGCTTGCCGCGAGTTCGCAACGTGTGCGCGGCGAACACGCCGCGGGTGGGCAGCGAGTTCGCGGCGTGCGATTAGTGTTTTGTCCAATCATTAATTTTGTTTTTCTTCGCGGTGTGTTCGCCGGGCACACGTTGCGAACTCGCGGCGAACTGGCTGCGCCATAGATATTGCGCACTCGCCCCACTTTCAATTCGCTCGCAACTCGCTAGTGTGCTAAGGCCCTCAAAAGTAAATTATTTTGAAATATGAAAAAGTTAACAAAATTATGGATGATCATTGTGACAGGCGAGAAATAAGATTGAAAGATGTGATTTTTCTTTAATAAACCAAAACATAAGCAATTCAATCAAAAAACTAATACGATTTGGTAGTGTAGCAGCGTCATAATAATATAGCACCGTTACAGTACACAAGCACACACAGGTCTACAATAACTTAGTTATTGGTGTAAATAATTCCTTTTTTCCGGAAAAGTGTGGTAGTAAAGTACTCCCAAACACTGGCTGAAAGCCAAGCGCAGCTGACCAATTCTAACTGCTGTAAAATACACCGAGCTGAATCGTAAAGAATTGTTTTTGCAAATGCACTTTTCAGCACCTCTACACAACAATGTTAGCCCAAGGTTTTTATTACCATTTGCCACAAATCTGTAAGGGTTAATTGTACCTAAATTAGACCATCATTCATCGGCCTTTGTTTACCTAGACCGTAATATAACTCAGAAATACAATGGAGCGTTCCAATTTGCATCCCAAGGGTGACCCTTGGTGTCGTAAAAGGTAACTTATCAAGGATGGCAGTAACATACTACTGTTCGAGAATAATAAGTCAAATAGGAAAGGTCTATTGTGATCACCAATCGGTTTGTCAAAGTAATCCATAAATCTTCATTTCCCAGGAATAACCTCCAGTATTAAATAGTGTATCTACTAGTAGTAGTAGTACTTGTTTACTAGCTGTCTTTGAACTTTCATTACCGCAGAGCCAAGGTACCTTCAACCCACGGGCACGAGCCACTGTAAATGGATTGGTCTTAACAATAAAGCTTGTTATAAAATAATTAAAACCAGACACACAAAAACATTCCACATTGTTATAGTTGCATAGAGAAAACCTTTTGTTTCATAGAAAATTACCTTTCCCAATTATTATGAAAATATTGACGAACACTTATTTTAAATTCACTGTCGACACAAGATAATTGATTTTAAAACCATTGTTTTAAAAACCGGCCAAGAGCGTGTCGGGCCACGCTCACTGTAGGGTTCCGTAGCTTCCCAGACCATTAAAAATACCAACATTTTTCGTCAGCAAAAATAACTTTGTTTTTCATAGTATTTGTATGAAAAACAAAGTTATCATTTGCGTTTTTTTGAAAAAGTGCTATATAACTCAAAAACTATTCAACTCATCAAGTTGAAAATAATTTTCCTAGAAAGTTCATATAAAGGTCTACTTCTGTGATTTTTTTCATATTTTTTAAACTTATGGTTCAAAAGTTAGAGGGGGGGGGGACACATTGTTTTTGACTTTCGGAGCGATTATTTCCTAAAATATTAATATTATCAAAAAATGATTTTAGAAAACCCCTATTCATTTTTAAATACCTATCCAACAATATATCACACGTCAGGGTCAAAATTAAAAAAAAAATCGCTCCCCACTTTACGACTGGGGGAGGTACCCTAATAAAAATGTTTTTTTAAATTTTTATTTTTGCACTTTGTCGGCATGATTGATATACATATTGGTACCAAATTTCAGCTTTCTGGTGCTAACGGTCACTGAGATTATCCGCGGACAGACAGACAGACAGACAGACAGACAGACATGGCGAAACTATAAGGGTTCCGTTTTTTGCCATTTGGCTACGGAACCCTAAAAACAAGGGCTTCAATTAATTCGCAAGCTTCGGAGGAGCGATCAAAAGTTTCTTCGAATCTTCGTTTAACGGGGCGGAACCCGGACTATTTGTTAAACCACTCTCTTACTTCGTTTTTGTTTGGAGACACTTTTCGCCAACTACACCGAGTGGGGAACCACTGAAGTAATAAAGTTTAATCATTTAACTTTACTAGTCCCCAAACATTTGCAAGAAGGGAAGCACTTTAAAGCTATCATGTTCAATTGTAAATCACTCACACGATCCAAAATTGAATTTGATAAAAGTCCCCGAACTGATGGTTTAAACTCTTGTTTTTAAAGGTATGATACAGCAAATTAAAATTGATTACAATTGAAGTGTTTACACTATTTTCCTACAAATAATATTGTTAGGAAGAAAAGAGGTTTCGCGTAGCATTATGAAGAAATGAGGTTGTACGTAGCACAGGTTACTTCTATGGAAAGGAGTGACAGACGACTTGCATTAGTCTCTGGTCGCGGTGGACTCGTTGGGAATATCGTTCAAAGGGCTGTAAGATTTATATTTTCCTATTTTGTGTACTTACTCGCTACTTTTCTAAGCAATTACGTGTTAATTGAATTCCTTATGATTTATTGTGGTTATGGATAGTTTCAGCAATTGATATTTTGTTCCAAGTTAGAATAAACGGTTGTATTCATTACTTTATGTACCTCGTCGTCTTATTTTAAACATCTTCACTTCTGAATGCTAAATTCAGAAGTGGGATAGTGAACACAAATTGCCCACGAAAGTGTAAAATATTCAAGGAACAAAATAACAATTACCTTTCAACCGAAAGTCAAAATGGCGATTTTTGACTTTTTCGTTTTTATTCTTGTCATTTCTGTTATTTTACGTGTGTGTGATTGAATATCAAGCTTTGCGATAAATATGCTGAGAAGGCGCGATCACCGTCATACATGAGATTGACCTAAAGGTGACACGCGAGGCAGTTATGCTGATGGTGAAAAACTAACCCTGAGAACCCGGGCCTCGCGGTCACTTCGTGTTAGCTTAGCCCCGTAAACTTGAGCGATGTTCCGCAACGAGTTCGTCCAAAGAACTTCGAGTGTCTTTCATTATTAACCATTCGTACAAACGATCCAATCGCTTACAGTTTCAAAGCCTGGTCGTATGTGATTACTCTCGTGGAAGCTTTAATGGGCCTGCCATACACTCGACGAGTGGCATGGGAAGTAGTGAGGAAAGGAGGCAGAGACGTAGTGCGACAACATTACTCGTCATGCCTTACATCATTTTCCTCGTCGTGCCCACTGTAAAAACCTTCATGCTCCACTATAGTTTATTTTCTATAGTATTGCAGAGGCTCCTCATCCTACCTAGTCTTATGACCTAAATCTAGCAGCTTAAACAACTTTTAGATAACCTAAACTTAGAATCTATTTATTTATAAGTTAACGCGTGTTTGGCCGAAGTATAATTTAGCTGTGATCGTCAATGGTAATATTTGGACCCCTATCGTTGTGTGATTCAGTTTAATGCGAAAGTTGTTTATTTATGCATAACTTATAATTAATCGTACACATGAGCCAGAAGAAAGTCTGACTAAATTTTTCAAGCTTTAGAGGAAAATAAGAAGTAAACGGATCGTTTAAAATGGAAGTTATTAGAATAGAAATCCACTGAAAATAGCCCGGAACGTTCGAGTTATTGCCTACAAAAACATAATTTTAAATTCCTAAGCTGTAAAAGAAGGCAGAGGATGAAACAAGGTGATTGTAAATTCAACAATTATATATTCATAGATGAGTTTATCATCAGACACATAAAAATAACATTTGGTTTAAAAGAAAGTGAGAATAAAAATACATGCAATACTCACCCCTGCCCCGCTTACATAACTTTCTTCTGTCTTCACAACACTTTACTACACTTTGACAATTTCGGGCCCGATTTGGTTAGTTTCTATATTTTATATAATAACGTATATGAATACACATATATCTATATTTATGTAGGTGTAAAATAAAATTAAAGCTTCCCAATAATATTTTAGGTTAAAATTACTCACTCTCGAAGAAATTCGCTCGTTTATCCTTCTGCTATGCTGCAACTAGAAGTCCCGACCCAAATGACCTTTGAAATAAGACCTTTAGGTCTTGAGTTCTAACCCTAGCGAGAGAGTTATGGGTCTCCCTACACGCCTTTAACCCATCCTGAAAGAAGTTAGCTAAGAAGGTCCGGAGTCAGAATCCAGCCCGCTAACCCTTTCTCCTGCGACCAAAATTTCCCGACCTATACTAAACTACGCCCGATTGAGTTCATACTCGTCATCTCGTCATCTTTCTCGCAATCACCTCAAACGAATCTGCAGATTTTGATGTTCGGGATAGGAAAGGGTTAATATATGTTTTAAACAAGTTACAATTTATACTAGGAAAATTTTTACCGGAAGTTATGAGTTTACCGTCTTTGAAGTTTTAAACAAGTTACAATTTATACTAGAAAATTTTACCGGAAGTTATGGTTTCAGCCTTCGTGGCGTTCTTTAGAATAGTAAGCCCGTCCTGCAGTAAGCGATCACTTTTCGCCTTCAAAAGCTGCTACGTAGGCAGACCAATCTCCAAGGAGAAATGGTTGGACGTGGTTCGCACAAAGGTGTTAAAACCCCGGGTCATGTACACGCCACTCTCCCCCACCGCATGGCACAGTTAATGAAAGCAATGAAAGTAGCAAAGCTCCTACAAGTCGACCTTACAATCCCAAAGTTGCCCCTATCGTAAAGAGACATATAAGTTAGTTTTTAAAACAAATAACGCAACTATTCCTAAAATTTTACTTCAAACGATTGGTTAAGTTTTGTGTTAAAAAACGTCGTCCGTAAATTATATTTCTAGTGAATGTGAAGGCTCGTGAGTACAAGGTTAGGTGAGGAATTATACGAGTTGTGAGTTCGTACAATTCCTAGGTTAAATAAATGAGTCCCACGGTGTCGCTTATAGCGAAACATTATCCCACGGTGCGCTCATATTAGCGACAAATTGATCCCTCGGTGCGCTCATATTAGCGTAAATTTGATCCCTCGGTGCGCTCATATTAGCGTAAATTTGGTCCCTCGGTGCGCTTTATTTAGCGAATAAAGTTAATTGGGTGGCTCACACTCATATGCAAATAAGGTCGATGCGTTGTATTTAAACTCTAACAATTATTTACTTCAGGAACTCGATTCCAAGTCGAATGTTCCATGTGGTCGATGTAGATCCAAATAATAATTACGTTGTAGTTGCCAGCTTTATGAATTAGTGGTGCTCTGTCGAGACAAGGTCTTCTTTAAAATGTAGTGTCTCAATGAATGGATTATTGCAATGAATAAAATTATTGAAAGGTGATTCCTTTAAACATACTTGTACTGTCTGCTTGAATTAATTCAAATAGAAATGAAGCTACAGCTTGTCAATCAATTCAATCGTCGGCAACATTTAAGTTCAACGAGTGTGAGCCGGAGTAATAAAATATTAAATCTCCTATATGCAATCTGATGTCGGTCTTAAACACATAAAGTGTTCGTTAGTCTGTATTTCGCGCCTACGCGTGAAAAATGTTTGAAGGAGAAAAGGGGAGATAGGATAATACATTCATCCGCTCCTAAACAGTGCTACGTCTAAGCTAATTTAATGCTGCGTCTACTCAATACGAAATTAGCCCAAAACGACGTCGTACCTTCCCTCTGCTCGCTCGCACCGTTGTCCACTGGTCGCTAACGCTATAAAAAGAACGCCGACTAACCCCTAATTCAACAAGAAAGTATTGGCTCCAACGGATCGCGATTCCTGCAACTGTTCTGTGAAGAAATATGATTAGCGACTTACCAAAATGAAGACACTTTACATACAAATAATAATACATGCTATAATTAATACTACTCTATTGCTATACACCCGCGACACGTGAATTTAAGGTTAATTTAATACTCGAAGTATTTCTTAAGTCACTGTACTTCAAAACCGACGCAGACAAAGAATTGGTTAGGGCTTTCGTGCCACTACCGAGGACCAATCTCGATGCACACAGTTTCGCGACCCGACGTTCATTAACTCCCAATCTTTTCTCTTTCATAAGTCAACGTTCAGCCCCCGCGCCCCTCATCCTGTTCCCACACTATTATTCATAAACAAATTTTTGTCGATTCGAACCGTCCACTTTCAGACGTCCGGACGCAATAAATCCCAAATTTTATTGTCCCTCACTATATTAGTGAAATATCTGCATCGTGAGTATTCATGTTACATTCTAGAAAATAATCTTTATAGACCGAGTGCTCTTTCAAGCCACCGCCATAAGACAAATATACAGTTTCGTCTTAGCCTCTATAGTTTTAGATCTTATTCTCCTATGTTTAAGGTATATTATCACTCTTGCAATTTGTTTGTTTAACTTTGTATGTTTTTTCGTGCAACAAGGGTCTCACACGGGCGATGGCGTCGAATAATTTTTATAACACTCGAACTCCGACATTAAGATTTCAACAAAAAATTGACCGCCCCTTGATTTGAACACTACACTAGCTGTGGTTTTACTTACAAGTTAGCTAAAAATAGAATCATGACGTAATAGCCAAAATATACTCTTTGTATTTGATGTGACAATTTACGATTGTTACAGACGCCCCTTGATTTCAGAAATCGTTATCTGAAAACCATTTGCAAAATTGGAGTAAGAGAACGACGAGGAAATCACTAACCGCAATAAGGAACAAATATGTTGCCCCTATCCTAAATATCGAAATCTATTTTGTTTTATCCTAAATTATTCCTCCCCTCGCCCCTATCTCAAAACACTGTGGATCACTTTAGTTCCTGAAATGATTATTTTCGTCCCAAATCCGACATTAGCCTTTAGATTTATATTTCATTTAACTATTTGTTCTCCTCCTGTATTATGAATGTGAAACATTCCGATTGAAGCAAAAAAAAACAATGAGCTTCTCTGCTTGTTTATATTTATCATTTTAATTTTCCTTCATTAGTGTATATACAAAATATAATTTTATTTATAATAAAGTCCCCTACCAATGGCCGGTTGAGTAAAAGGTAGCTTCGAGCTCAGCGGTCCCCTTGTTGTGCGATAATAAATGAGTTTTTTTTTTTTTTTTTCCATGGTGTTCTATAAATTGTAATGACGCTCCAATTAAATGTAGACGTCCATTAGTATTAGTCATGAGTAAAGGTGATATTATAATTATGATTTTATTACTTTTAATTGCATGTGTTCAATTATTACGAATGAATGAATTTATTAGTTTTAAGAACCAAATGTTTATTACAATTAAGATTTTATATCATGTTATTATGTAACGAATTTTAAAAATGTATTTTGGGAAATAAAAGGCTTAAATAAATAAATAAATAAATAAATAAAAGGTGATAATACCAAGAATTTCCTCCCCTTTTCCTTCTACTGATTATGTTAGCGCATTGTTTGTGGAAACCGTAGTTCGCTCAAACCGACCTTCCACCTGGATGGGGATTGGCCTGATACAATTTTTTCTTAAACTATGTATATAATCAAAATTAAGCTTATGTTAAGAAATACCATAATTAGAATAAAATTACAGTGGCCTTTACTATATTATTGGGTGGGTACGTTCTTAAGTTATAATTATAATTAAAATTATGTATATATTATATTCGCAAAATTCTTGTACATTTCGATATCTCATGCTAAACTGAAACATTTAAAATAAAACAGGTAATGTAAAACAATACCTTCTTACCTTAGTTACCTATTTTACATTTATTACCCCCTTTTTTTTTTTTTTTTTTTTTTTTGCATCTACTTTATATACTTCCTTTTGAAGTTTAATATACTTTCATTTCTTAACAATTTAATCATTCAAGTAATATCTTTCTAAATTGAATGCATTATGATTTCCAACTATTCTCTTTGTTTTAGGGTCTATTAGAGTATAACAATTTGTATATGGAATACCCGCCACTTGATACGGTCCTTTGTACTTTAAAAATAATTTAGCAGCCTCGTGACGCAAGGCATCTGACCTTGGATGAGATCTGAGCTTAACATACTGTCCAATTTTATATTCGATTACTCGATGGTTGCGATCAAAGTACTTTGTCCTTCGTTCAGCACTGATTTTCAAATTTTGAATTGCCCTTTTTCGAGCCTCGTCCATTGTCTCATTAATGTCTACTATATCTATTTTTGAGTTTTCAATTGAAGATTTATACCATTTCCCGAAAACCAAGAAGTTTGGACTGTATAGATGACTTTGATGAATTGTATTATTGTGACACTCCTCTACATCACGCAAAATATTAGCCCATTTTGAATGACTGTTATGGCAATAAATCCTCAGCATATTCCCCATCTCTTTATGAAATCTCTCTGTACTATTTGGTCTTGGATTATATGGTGAAGTATAAGTCACGCGGATACCCATGTCCCTTAATCCTTGCACCCATATATTAGAACGAAATTGTTTTCCTTGATCTGTCACTACGCATTTTGGTGTTATAGTTTCGCAGAATTTTTGCAAACTATTTAGCACTGCCTTGGCAGTCGCCCTCTTCAAAGCAAACAATTTTACGTATTTAGAAAATACATCTTGCAGTACGAAAACAAAATGACACCCTGACCGGGCAGTCGGTAGTGGGCCATACAGGTCCGCCATTACCTTTTCTCCTACTTCATGTGCTAGTACTGGACTACAAGGTCCTACTGTATTACAGTTATTAATTTTTGCTAGTTGACATTCATGACATGATCTTAAAATACCTTTTATTCGTTGTTTTAACTCCTTATTGTAATATTTTGATGTCAAAAGTTTAGTTATTTTATTTTGCCCAGAGTGACCTAATTCCTTGTGATAATGCCAAATTAGATCATTTATTTTCGTTTCGGGTACTACCAGTTTTTGTATTTTTGTTTTGGTAACTACATATAAAATTTTATTGAAATATTGATATCTCCCGTTGCCCTTCTTTACTAGGATTTCCCGTTCTGGATTTAATTCTAACTCGTCTATTATTTGTTTTAGTGACCTGTCCTCTAATTGATGTCTGGAAATGTTCTTAAAATAAATTTTTAAGTCTTTAGTTTTGTCCGAACAGAAAACTGTTATTTCAGGCATTTTATTTTTATCCTCCTGTATTTTACTAACCTCGTTATTATAACGCGATAAAATATCTGGTACCACATTATCCTTTCCTGGTATATACTCCACAGTATAATCAAATTGATTTAAGTATACCAACCACCTTACTACGCGATTACAGTGCATTTTCCAAGTTTTCAGAAAGGTTAAAGAATGATGATCCGTTTTAATTACTACCCTTGACCCCCGTAAATAGCTTTCAAATTTCTTTAAACAATATATTATTGCCCACATTTCCTGTTCTGATACTGTCCATTTCTTTTCTGCCTCTGTAAAACTTTTACTACAAAAACTTACCACTTGATGATTTCTCTCAGAGTCTAACTGATATAAACAACCCCCTAGTGCACATCCGGAGCTATCTGTCTGTAAATAATATGTTTTACTCGGATCTGGATATCTTAAAATCACCGAATCTAAAAATAACCTCTTTACGTTGTCAAAATGTTTTTGCTGTTCGGGTCCCCACTGCCATTTTACACCCCTTTTCAGTAATTCACATAATGGCTTTGTTGTATGACCGTATTCACTTATGAATTTCCTGTAATAGTTACATAACCCTAGAAAAGCCCTCAAATGTTTGACCCTCCTGGGAACTGGGAAGTTCTTTATAGCATCTACTTTTTCTTCATCCATTTCTATTCCGTCCGGCGATATAACATGACCTAGCAATTTTACACGTTTTCTAAGAAATTGACATTTTGCAAGGTTACAAGTCAAGCCTGCTATCTCGAATCGCTCTAAAACCTTGTCTAGATGCTGCATGTGTTGTTCTAAGCTATCGCGAGTATAACAACACACATCATCGAGATAATTTGTACAGAACTCACGCACCTCATGTCCTAAGATAATATCCATAGCCCTTGTAAACCCCGATACTGATGTCTTTAAACCTTGAGGCATTCTTAAATAGACATAAGATTTATTATTGAACACAAACCCTGTGTACTTAGTGCTCTCTTTATCTAATTTTAATTGGAAGTATGCATTATTTAAATCTAATGTAGAAATAAATTTTACCCCGTGAAACTGTTGCAAGACTTCCGAAATAATTGGTGGTTTCTCGGTTTCCCCTTCTATTCTAGTGTTTAGTTCCCGCGCGTCTAATAAAATTCTTACTGTACCATCCTTCTTCAATGTGTAGGTTAAAGGGCTGGCATAAGGCGTGGCCATTCGCTCTATTATGCCTTGTTGTTCCATTTCATTTATCTTTTGTTCAACCCTTTCACGATAAGCGAAAGGTACTGGATAAGGGTATTTTACAAATGGTGTTTCGTCTAACATCCTGATTTTATGTTCGTAAAGATCGGTGCAACCTAAAGCCGAGGAAAATACCCTCTTGTGCTTAACCAACACCTTTAATAAAGCGTCTTTCTCGTTTTGTTGTAAATCCATTAAACCAACTAGTTCCCTTAATTCAATGTCGGACATTATACTGTTATTTTGTTTTTCTAAACTATGGCAAGTTAAAGATTTTTCATTTTCTATATTTTCCTTTAAACGTTTTGAATTTAACCCGGACTCATTTATAGAAACAATTTGATCATCTAATGTGCCTATTATTATTTTAGGAGAAGTGCCACATTCAATTTTAACCTTGTTATCCTCAAGCCAATTAAACCCTAATATAATCGGTCTTATTAAATTTTCTACTATGAGACAAGGTGTGTTAATTAAGCTATTACCAAAAGTTAACGGAATCAGTGCTAATCGATTTACGCGAGTCGACCGATGCCCCATGGCTCCTCTTAATTGTATGTTCGCTATTGGTATTACAGAAAAAGTATTCTCTTTTGACTCAAGTTCCTCAAAGATATCTTTAGAAATGGCAGTAACTTGAGAACCTGTGTCAATCAAACATTGAATGGATATTTGATTTACCTGTGCAATTATTTCCGGCAAGGTCGGTAACCCATCTCCTATACTATTCTCCTCGTATTCTAAATCTTCGAAAATTGACGAAAAACCTATATCTTGCGTTTGTTCTAAAGGAACGCTTGAAATTTTCTTTGCGTGAATTAAATCCTTAGCCGCATTTTCTATAGATATCTTGAGGCTATTGCCTTCAGACTCAGGATACACCAATGCATCGCCATAGCCCAATCCCTGTCTACTTGTTTGACCCCTTGCTACAATTGGCTCAGTTATGCTATTATTTCCCCGTCCTAAACAAGTCCCTGGTACCCAACCCATTTTTAACATTTGTTTTACGCTAAAATTACAATCAATGACCCGTTCCTTATCCGCTAAACTCCGGGTCGACAATATAGCGGACTCTAATTTTCCTTTTCTCCACTTCCGGTATTCTTCTTATCTCCGTGATTGTTTGTCGTCGTCCCCTCAGCTCGTTTCCATTCGCTGTCATAATTCCTGCGAATTCCTCCCACGTTTGTAGAGCTCTGTCCCCATTGCCACCTCTTCTGATGATTGTTTCTCTGTGAAGGTGTAACATATTGTCTACCATCACGCGTAGACCCCCCTCGATCCTCTTCGATGACGGCAGCTCTGGCAATTTTCCTGCGTTCGTCTGTATAAGTTCGTGACTTCTCACCGCCCTCGGAGACCGCTCCTATATTAGTTAGGAACTTAGTTGCTTCCACAGCGTCTCTAGCCCCCATGGATACCCAAAGCCTTCGGACTTCTTGCGGGAAATGTTGCATAATTTCATCAACTATAGAATCTTCATGTGCATATAGCGTCAGTCTTCTAGCAGAGCAATAAAACTCCGTGAAATAATCCACCATGCTTTTGCCCGTATTAGGTGTCCATCTTCCATTTCCTAGCTGCCTCTTGACCCTTGTTTGTGCCTCTCTCCCCCAGTATTGTTCAAGAAAATCCGCCTTGAATTGTACGAAGTTTTCCCATTTTCCCGCATAAATCTTCGACCAATTTTCCGCATCCCCGCTCAAGCACTCCAATGCCGTGTTCAATTCATTCGATGTATCTTCTACCTTACGTAGGTACTTCACCAAACTCTCCAAAAACGTTACTGGATGCACATTTCTTCCATTAAAGTTAGGTTTATTAGGCGCTTGTATCAACATAATACCTCGTCGCTGATATGTCGCGCCTTCTTCATTAATATTCGGGTCACTCCCGCTGTTGTTAGACAAACTTGTCCTTTCTAACAAATCCAATCGCTCTACAATTGGTGAAATTGTTGAAGATATCATTTCCCTCAAACTGGACAACATTTCCGCACCAATTTCTGGTGTTTTTCTTTTCCTCGTAGCGGCTCTCTCCATTTTTTTTTTTTTTTTTTTTTTTTTTTTTTTTTTTTTCACTGTTTATAAAATAATATTCTAAAGTTCTAATCACACCACTCAAAGGAACAACGAAATCTAATTGTTTGTTTTATTAATACACTGCTGTCAAAATCCTAAAATGTCTTCTAAATTAATTAATTAAGACAGTTGAACCAAGCTGAGCGATTTGAACAAAATTACTTTGTCCAAAACACCTCAACCAACCTCAACAAACTAACCTACGTATTGGGTAAGGAGGCATCGTTGGAAGGATAGGTAACAAGGAAAATACCAAAGAATGTAGGTACAAATCGATCAGATTTATCACTACACTCCCGGTATCATAGGTTACAAGGACAAGGATACGACTTCTGCGTTTGGATAGTTTGGTGGATGCAGAAGATCGTAGCTCGGGAAGCCTCAGGGTCGCATACCCGAATTTCTCGGACAGAGAAATTCCCTGAGGGTAATATTATACAATTTACCCTAAAGTAAAAGAAAACATTTTCAACTCTAGTCTAAAACAAATTAGTAGGGATCTAATTAACCAGTTTCCCTAACTTACCACCCCTTTTATATAAAAGATGCAAGCGCAAGTATCTATATTTTTTTTCTTTTAACCATAACAGTAGCCGTTTTCAAACGTCACAGTCCTAACATAAATCGTAGTCCATACAAAAAAAAAAAATGTAAACACAGATGTTAACCTGTTTCGAAACAACAGGTGCAGCCCGCAGTTGTGGAAAAAAAAAGTAAACAAACATAGATTCCGTTTCGGTCAATGATCTTATACAACAATACACCCTTTGTCACCCCGGTTTCGTCCGATCGGAAACAAAGGACTAACCCTTTCGCTGGGGTTTTTTTTTTTTCACATGGGAATGAGTTCCGAAAGTATCTAAATAAAAGATATTATAACATATTTTGTTAGCAATATTAATACGCAATACAATAATGTTCTAAGTTTAACTTTGCACAACTGTTGAGGACAGCGCCATCTATGAACAAGCGGAAGGAACGAGAGCATCGTTCACACATCGCTGCATTGCGCGCGCGTCACTAACAAAGCAGCGAGCTACGTGGTTCATCCAACGTCGACGAGAGGGCGCCTCACCAAATCTATAAATAGCCTCGCCGATCCACACCCCAACAACAACCCGTTTCAGTTAGATTGGTCGGTGTCGCCAATTTACTTCAAACTTCGCGCCCCTAGACCGTAATTACCTCCATGTGTTTATTCTTACTTATTAAAATATTCGAACAATTGATTGATCAATACTATTATTATTATGATTTTGCAGTCGTAACTTAATTGAGTCAATTTAACTTATTTATTTATTTACAACTTCCCAGTTAAAATTAGCTTTGTAGAAGCAAACGAAAATTAAGTTAAAACAAAATGCATAAAATTCCATTAATTATTCAAGGGACCCTAACTTCTTATTTCTTTTAACAACCAACCGTAAGCCACTTGAAAGGGATCCATGCGATCTTGCGATGTTACACAAAAATTTATGAACAGATGTTCATTCTCGGTTAAGATCTTGTAACTCTAATAATTACGCAACTTCGACTGACATCAGACGAACAAAGTTATGAACACAAAGTAAAAGCATATTTCGCATGATATTTTATAAAACACATGAGTTTACATAAAAAAAAAAATTATGGAAGTTGTTTAACCATAAGTCAATTAAAACAATAGCACTTTCGAATTTCAAATTATGATCAAACAAAATGATAACACATCCAAATCTGAATTTATAATAGAAATAAACACATTTCAAGTATATAATTTGTCTAAACCTGTTAAATACACATTTTAAATATATATTTTCCTAAAATTTCCAAAACATTCCGTAGTAACTCATTCATTGTTCTTTCTCGTTGCACTGAAGTGAATCAGTACATTTAATGACGAGAATCCTGGTCACGGCACCACATGTAAAAACCTTCATGCTCCACTATAGTTTATTTTCTATAGTATTGCAGAGGCTCCTCATCCTACCTAGTCTTATGACCTAAATCTAGCAGCTTAAACAACTTTTAGATAACCTAAACTTAGAATCTATTTATTTATAAGTTAACGCGTGTTTGGCCGAAGTATAATTTAGCTGTGATCGTCAATGGTAATATTTGGACCCCTATCGTTGTGTGATTCAGTTTAATGCGAAAGTTGTTTATTTATGCATAACTTATAATTAATCGTACACATGAGCCAGAAGAAAGTCTGACTAAATTTTTCAAGCTTTAGAGGAAAATAAGAAGTAAACGGATCGTTTAAAATGGAAGTTATTAGAATAGAAATCCACTGAAAATAGCCCGGAACGTTCGAGTTATTGCCTACAAAAACATAATTTTAAATTCCTAAGCTGTAAAAGAAGGCAGAGGATGAAACAAGGTGATTGTAAATTCAACAATTATATATTCATAGATGAGTTTATCATCAGACACATAAAAATAACATTTGGTTTAAAAGAAAGTGAGAATAAAAATACATGCAATACTCACCCCTGCCCCGCTTACATAACTTTCTTCTGTCTTCACAACACTTTACTACACTTTGACAATTTCGGGCCCGATTTGGTTAGTTTCTATATTTTATATAATAACGTATATGAATACACATATATCTATATTTATGTAGGTGTAAAATAAAATTAAAGCTTCCCAATAATATTTTAGGTTAAAATTACTCACTCTCGAAGAAATTCGCTCGTTTATCCTTCTGCTATGCTGCAACTAGAAGTCCCGACCCAAATGACCTTTGAAATAAGACCTTTAGGTCTTGAGTTCTAACCCTAGCGAGAGAGTTATGGGTCTCCCTACACGCCTTTAACCCATCCTGAAAGAAGTTAGCTAAGAAGGTCCGGAGTCAGAATCCAGCCCGCTAACCCTTTCTCCTGCGACCAAAATTTCCCGACCTATACTAAACTACGCCCGATTGAGTTCATACTCGTCATCTCGTCATCCTTCTCGCAATCACCTCAAACGAATCTGCAGATTTTGATGTTCGGGATAGGAAAGGGTTAATATATGTTTTAAACAAGTTACAATTTATACTAGGAAAATTTTTACCGGAAGTTATGAGTTTACCGTCTTTGAAGTTTTAAACAAGTTACAATTTATACTAGAAAATTTTACCGGAAGTTATGGTTTCAGCCTTCGTGGCGTTCTTTAGAATAGTAAGCCCGTCCTGCAGTAAGCGATCACTTTTCGCCTTCAAAAGCTGCTACGTAGGCAGACCAATCTCCAAGGAGAAATGGTTGGACGTGGTTCGCACAAAGGTGTTAAAACCCCGGGTCATGTACACGCCACTCTCCCCCACCGCATGGCACAGTTAATGAAAGCAATGAAAGTAGCAAAGCTCCTACAAGTCGACCTTACAATCCCAAAGTTGCCCCTATCGTAAAGAGACATATAAGTTAGTTTTTAAAACAAATAACGCAACTATTCCTAAAATTTTACTTCAAACGATTGGTTAAGTTTTGTGTTAAAAAACGTCGTCCGTAAATTATATTTCTAGTGAATGTGAAGGCTCGTGAGTACAAGGTTAGGTGAGGAATTATACGAGTTGTGAGTTCGTACAATTCCTAGGTTAAATAAATGAGTCCCACGGTGTCGCTTATAGCGAAACATTATCCCACGGTGCGCTCATATTAGCGACAAATTGATCCCTCGGTGCGCTCATATTAGCGTAAATTTGATCCCTCGGTGCGCTCATATTAGCGTAAATTTGGTCCCTCGGTGCGCTTTATTTAGCGAATAAAGTTAATTGGGTGGCTCACACTCATATGCAAATAAGGTCGATGCGTTGTATTTAAACTCTAACAATTATTTACTTCAGGAACTCGATTCCAAGTCGAATGTTCCATGTGGTCGATGTAGATCCAAATAATAATTACGTTGTAGTTGCCAGCTTTATGAATTAGTGGTGCTCTGTCGAGACAAGGTCTTCTTTAAAATGTAGTGTCTCAATGAATGGATTATTGCAATGAATAAAATTATTGAAAGGTGATTCCTTTAAACATACTTGTACTGTCTGCTTGAATTAATTCAAATAGAAATGAAGCTACAGCTTGTCAATCAATTCAATCGTCGGCAACATTTAAGTTCAACGAGTGTGAGCCGGAGTAATAAAATATTAAATCTCCTATATGCAATCTGATGTCGGTCTTAAACACATAAAGTGTTCGTTAGTCTGTATTTCGCGCCTACGCGTGAAAAATGTTTGAAGGAGAAAAGGGGAGATAGGATAATACATTCATCCGCTCCTAAACAGTGCTACGTCTAAGCTAATTTAATGCTGCGTCTACTCAATACGAAATTAGCCCAAAACGACGTCGTACCTTCCCTCTGCTCGCTCGCACCGTTGTCCACTGGTCGCTAACGCTATAAAAAGAACGCCGACTAACCCCTAATTCAACAAGAAAGTATTGGCTCCAACGGATCGCGATTCCTGCAACTGTTCTGTGAAGAAATATGATTAGCGACTTACCAAAATGAAGACACTTTACATACAAATAATAATACATGCTATAATTAATACTACTCTATTGCTATACACCCGCGACACGTGAATTTAAGGTTAATTTAATACTCGAAGTATTTCTTAAGTCACTGTACTTCAAAACCGACGCAGACAAAGAATTGGTTAGGGCTTTCGTGCCACTACCGAGGACCAATCTCGATGCACACAGTTTCGCGACCCGACGTTCATTAACTCCCAATCTTTTCTCTTTCATAAGTCAACGTTCAGCCCCCGCGCCCCTCATCCTGTTCCCACACTATTATTCATAAACAAATTTTTGTCGATTCGAACCGTCCACTTTCAGACGTCCGGACGCAATAAATCCCAAATTTTATTGTCCCTCACTATATTAGTGAAATATCTGCATCGTGAGTATTCATGTTACATTCTAGAAAATAATCTTTATAGACCGAGTGCTCTTTCAAGCCACCGCCATAAGACAAATATACAGTTTCGTCTTAGCCTCTATAGTTTTAGATCTTATTCTCCTATGTTTAAGGTATATTATCACTCTTGCAATTTGTTTGTTTAACTTTGTATGTTTTTTCGTGCAACAAGGGTCTCACACGGGCGATGGCGTCGAATAATTTTTATAACACTCGAACTCCGACATTAAGATTTCAACAAAAAATTGACCGCCCCTTGATTTGAACACTACACTAGCTGTGGTTTTACTTACAAGTTAGCTAAAAATAGAATCATGACGTAATAGCCAAAATATACTCTTTGTATTTGATGTGACAATTTACGATTGTTACACCACCGCTCCCTATTTCGTCGGTTTTTGAGTGCAGGTCAAAGGACCAGCAATATCAGATTTTCTCTCATTCGATTTCAAATCTAACCGTCAATACTTTGTTGTAAAATCATTCGGATAAGCTTTTTCCCAATCAACCTTGAATTTAATGCTTGTTAGCGATAAAGCTGAAAATCTATTAACCTTTGTGTGCAGTGCGGAGTGTAGCAATTAATTGCGTGAGTAGAGCAGTGTGTGGTCAGCGAGGGCAACATCGCAGCAGCGTGAGGAGCATCGTGACGGCGTGAGGAATATCGTGGCAGCGCGAGGAACATCGCGGCTGCGTGAGGAGCATCGTGTCAGCGCGAGGACCATCGCGACAGCGCGAGGAGCATAGCGTTGAGCAGCACAAGGAGCATAGTGTGGTATAACATCTTTACAGCCTGTGAGGTCGCCCTGGTTAGTATGTATCTAAGCAAACACGCCATTGACGTGTGGCGTCACGAAGTGGACCGTGCAGTGGTACTCCCGAGTGTTTTTCGCGAGTAGCTTTTTGTCTCAATGGCGACGACGCAAAAGTTTGGCTAAATGAATGGGTCATCAATGACCGAACTTGGTCAAATTTTAAAAGAACAATGGCCAGATTTCTCTAGGAGCTGGACTCTACTTTTATTTTTCATGTCCCAAAATAAGCTTTATTTAAATTGGTTTGTTCTTATGTCGCAAGCATCATACCGTTTGAAAATCATATCTAAAAGCCTCAATTATATTTTTGAGATTAGAATCAACAACTGCCTTCTATCCGACTGTTGCGTAGGCTAAATGTGTACTTAGCGCAAGAAGGATAATTAGCGGTCTCGTTTAGATTTGTTGCGATTTCTCTCAAAGAATTTCCCAAGATTGGGACATCTGTCAGGGCGCACTGGCAACTTGTCTGTCCATTGGACTCTCGGTTCGATGTCGTCCAGGTGTGGTTATCGGTCCGTGGAACGATTCCTGGGGTCAAAGCAGCAGAGGGGTCCCAGGTGGTGCGACGTGTGTCGCAGTTCGCAGCGGCAAATGAAGCGAGGAAGATGCGTATGATTGCGAGGTGTCATTCAATAGATTGAGTAGCTTGGCGATGACATGTGGCGTTACGTTGTGCGTGATTGAACAAGGCGCTTTCACTTAGTTGTCTTTTATTACAAGGATCCAATACATAATAAGTTGGAATAGTGGTTGATGCCTAAATACTAATTGAGTTGAATAGCCGTTGACAACTGTTCAGAAAAACTTGAATGTTTGTAGTCTTTGAATAACAATAACAAGTCATTTCATGCGCGAAATGAGTCGTCAATGGGTACGTTTTGAAACTATTATAGGAAGGTAGTTACGAGGAAACTGCAAAAGCTGAAATAAAGATAACTCTTTTTTCGTCGCCATTTGAAGAGACACTTCTTGTGTTTTTTATGAACTTGTAAAATAGGAGAATTTTTATAATAAATACGGCGGTTATATGGCATAAAGGGACGCTATCGTTTCGTCGTTGGATACGTTTTGTCTAACCCTCTTTAACTCAAAGCTTCTGCCAGCGGCTTCGCCCGCGTGAACTTTGATAATTGTCTCATGGGATCTTACTACTAGGATAAAAAGTATCTTATGTTTTAATCCAGGTTATAAACTACTGTGTTCAAAATTTCATCCAAATTCGGTCAGTAGTTTTTGCGTGAAAGAGTAACAAACAGCCATCCATACTCATAAACTTTCACATTTTTAATATTAGTAGGATTTTATTGGAAACAATGAACACAATATCCGAATATGCCGCTTAGTACACTCGGCGCACCATAAGTTTGTTACGTTTGACAACAGTTAAGAGTCTTACTGAAGAATTACGAACTCCTATTAGTTTAATTGGTTATACGCGGTATTGGTTATACGCGGTATTGACAACCCACAAAATTGGGCAGCCGTGGCAAATGCGAACTTAGCAACTGAAGACATAGTCTTGATTCTTTCAATTTACGTAAAACCAAGTTGTAAACTTGAGTCTTCCGGCGGGTAGCTTATTTACGTATAACTGTCAGTTATTATGCCACATCTCACAGCTATTGGTGTTTCTATTAACAAAGTAGGCTTGAAATATCCTATCTGCGTCACCTACTTTAAAAATCAAAGAATGTTTTTCACTGAACGAAACAGTCCGTTTTGTTTCCGTAACAGTCTCTAAGTAAAATGTCAAACAGACAGAGATAGCAACCTACCGAAACCGAACAGTTGTTTTAGAGGCCGTAAGAAGCACGCTCGCTCGATCTCGAACCCAAGTTCTACGAATGTAATCAGTGAGGACATAATTATGTCGTATTATTGTTCTAAAAAGCTTCTTATGGAGCCGGTTGATGCTTCCGTTTTCAAAAATCCCGGATGCAGGGTACAGCCAATGATATTACTGCTGCCAAATATGGAGCGTAGTGTTTCTAATGCAAGAGAAAAGGGTACAAGTATCTAGGAATCAGCGAAGCTTTGTCGAATAACAAAACAGACGTTATTACAGCTGTTGTTCAAGGCATCCGTGGATACACCCATAGATTTATAATTCTCTGTTTTGTTTATTTTCTCGCCAATCTTCTCATAGATAGTGGAGCTTGGTTTCGCTGATTTTGTCTGATGTTTTGAAGCACCTTTCTTGTCGAGTAACTCCAACCGCTGTGTTCTCAAAAGCCTAAGTGAACGGCAAGTTATGGCTTCGTAGTTTAAAACTGTAATAATCCTGGAAACTGCTGACAGTCTTAACCGTGGTAGCATTACTAACGTGCGCAAAGAGAGGCAGTACCTCACTAGAACTTTTGACATTCAAATCGTCCTGAACGAAGGTTCAATGCTTTCAAGCTTTGGTCAGGTGTGGCCGAGCTCTCGGAAAATAGTCGTTGATCCCCGGAACTGTCAGGCATGAACGCATGTGAGCAAGCAAAAACCACAGTCATCAATTTTATTATTGGTACTGACGCCTCTACTCCGCTCATATGGTCGCTGGTGCGTGACTTAGTCACAAGCATTCTAAAAACAACAAAATAAGTTTTGTGGGAGATCTATTGATGTCGCTCTTGTGAACTCCTGAAGAGGAATAAAGGTACGATCCAACTTACCGGTCCAACCGCCAGTCTTGTGAATACGAGGTCGTCGACCTTACCTTTGTAATAAAGTAGCAATGAGCAGCGGTGGCTCAGTGGTGGCGGCCCCGACTTACGTTCAGTAAGTTGTGGGTTCGAATCCAGGCAGGCGCATTACTTTGTGTAATTTATTACATCACCGCTGCTCTCAAAACGGAGAAGGAAAACATCGTGAGGAAACCGGAGAACTGTCCTAGAACCATAAATTCGAAGACATGTGACAGCTACCAATCCGCACTGGGCCCGCGTGGTGGACTATATAGCCCATTCCCTCTCATAGAGAGGAGGCCTGTCCCAGCAGTGGGAACATTAATAAGCCGATGATGAATCAATGAGCAAACTAGACCCTGGGATGCGAGAGCCATGAACTTGAAACTGTTTGTTAGTCGCTGAGGAAAAACCACATAAGCAGACTCCCAATACGTGCCCAGAAACGAATGTCATAATGTTTTGTTTTGCTGAGTGCTGTTTCTTTTCTATTTATGGTTTCAGAGATGGTTTTGGGCGTGTGCCTAAAGGTGTGTGAGTCACCCATCCAGTGGGTGTGCTGCCAGAGGCGTGAGTCGTTCATCCAGTGGGTGTGTTCCCACAGGCGTGTGTCGCCTAGCGCATGGGTGTGTTCCCACAGGCGTGTGTCGCCTAGCGCACGGGTGTGTTCCCAGAGGCGTGTGTAGCCTAGCGCGCGGGTTTGTTCCCCGAGGCGTGTGTCGCCAAACGCACGGGTTTGTTCCCAAAGGCGCGTGTCGCCAAACGTGCGGGTGTGTCCAAAGGCATGTGTTGTTGAGCGCGCATGGGCGCGCTGCTGGAGCTGGACGCACTGCTGGTGCTGGATGCTCTGCTGGCGCTGGTTGCGCTGCTGGAGCTGGACGCACTGATGGTGCTGGACGCTCTGCTGGCCCTGGTTGCGCTGCTGGAGCTGGACGCACTGCTGGTGCTGGACGCTCTGCTGGCGCTGGTTGCGCTGTTGGTGCAGGACGCACTACTGGCGCTGGTTGCGCTGCTGGCGCAGGACTCGCTGCGTTGCTGGCGAAGGACGCACTGCTGGCGCAGGACGCGTTGCTGGCGCAGGTCGCGCTGCTGGCGCAGGACTCGCTGCGTTGCTGGCGAAGGACGCGCTGCTGGCGCAGGACGCGTTGCTGGCGCAGGTCGCGCTGCTAGCGCAGGACTCGCTGCGTTGCTAGCGCAGATGTTGCTGCGTTGCTGGCGCAAGGCGCGCTGCTGGCGCAGGGCGCGGTGCTGGCGCAGGGCGCGCTGCTGGCGCAGGATGCACGTGCGCCTGTCGCTACTGGTGCAACACGTGCGCCTGTCGCTGCTGGTGCAGTACGCGCTGGTTGTGGTATACTGTTGGAAATCTAGATCCTGTGTGTTATGTCTAGTCTTGTTGAATACTTGACCTTGTGTCTTATGTCTAGTCTTGTGTAAATACTAGACCTTCTAGTTTTGTGTGAATGCTAGACCTTTTGACCGTCTAGTCTAGTCGTAGTAATTATGTGAACAATGGTATGGGATGGTTGGGACGCTGACCATCTTATATTTTTGTCATTATTCGCTGAGGTAAAGTCTTTGGCAGTGATAT
The DNA here is from genome assembly GCA_950022955.1 of Xestia ashworthii. Taxonomy (NCBI): domain Eukaryota; kingdom Metazoa; phylum Arthropoda; class Insecta; order Lepidoptera; family Noctuidae; genus Xestia; species Xestia ashworthii. The sequence goes on along the minus strand of OX465559.1, from coordinate 12,625,741 downwards.
GGGATGATTGGGACGCTAACCATCTTATATTTTTGCCATTGCGGACTTTGAATTTCTACGTGATTAGCATGCGTTGTTGCCTACAAGGAATAATCATCGCAAACGCTTTCAGATGACGAAGCTGATGATGTTGAGCATGACCTGAGCCCGTGGCGGTAGGGCTGTCCACACCTGATCTCGATGCTGGAATAGGAGCAATGCGGCATCAAGATCATCACTTTACTGCAACCTACAACTTTCAAGTCGAGGGCGACTTGGTGTCAGGAGAAGCCGTGTTAGGAAGAAAAGAGGTTTCGCGTAGCATTATGAAGAAATGAGGTTGTACGTAGCACAGGTTACTTCTATGGAAAGGAGTGACAGACGACTTGCATTAGTCTCTGGTCGCGGTGGACTCGTTGGGAATATCGTTCAAAGGGCTGTAAGATTTATATTTTCCTATTTTGTGTACTTACTCGCTACTTTTCTAAGCAATTACGTGTTAATTGAATTCCTTATGATTTATTGTGGTTATGGATAGTTTCAGCAATTGATATTTTGTTCCAAGTTAGAATAAACGGTTGTATTCATTACTTTATGTACCTCGTCGTCTTATTTTAAACATCTTCACTTCTGAATGCTAAATATATATATTTTAATTTAAACGAGTTTCATTTGAATCGAATGAAAGCAGTAGTCGGGCAAAATGTTTGAGCAAACAAAATCAGATAGGTTTTTATTGTTAGTCGATTTGATCGTTTCGAGATAGATTTCAGAGCAATAAATTGTTGGGATCGCTTTAGATATTGTACGTTTTTTCATGTATAGGCACAATGGTGTTTTCAAAGTAATTTTGGTCTAACAAAGCACCCTCGATTTATGATGGCATTATTGTGTCCAACTTATCGGAGGGTAGATTTAGAAGTTGTGTACTTTCGCAGTTTATGATGGAATTTTAGTCTAAATAACAAAGTTTATGTTAAGCTGCTGTCCAAGCTAAAACTAACCGTCATAATCATGGTATAAGTAGTTGAAGACCTTTCAACACTTCTGGCGTCATAACTTTTGAAGACGATTACAGGTCTAGATGAAAGAAAGTTTATAAAGAAGCTGTTTCTTGTAATAGACTAAAAATAAATTATACAGCGAGTAATTGAGATCGATTTATACTTCCAAACTTTTATTTTACAAGTATCGCAGGCAACATTTTAACACGTGTACAGAAAATTCAATACTTCCAATATATTGTACCACGAGGGACTGGTACATCCGGACCTCAGTAACCGGATATCGTACAAAGGCACACTAATAAATCAGCTGACAGAAATCCTACAGACACCGGGAAGTGTTTCATTTCGTTTACTTGCGAAGGGTCGGAGGATGAAACCAATTTCCATCCTAGGTTGGAATTAACCCTAGTCTCCTCAATTAATTATGTCATTCGACAAAGGAAACGCTCGTGTTATGTTTAATGAGTGACATAATTATGAGCAGGTACCCTCGGGAGGAACATTTGAAATATTTAAACTACGAGAACATAACAAGTTTACTCTTACTACAACACAGTACCCAAAAACATTAAATATTTGCTTTTGAAGGATAATTATGCCCTTCGTAGACGGTTGTACTAAATTATTAAAGAAAAAAAAAACAGTTTCATGTGGGAAAAATCAGTAAATTAGACAGTATCGCTACACTTTTAATTTACCGCTTTAAATTCTGAAAAATTGTTCCTTATTAATAGAATTTTTAACGACAAAACTTTTTGCAAGGCTTTGTCTTGGCTTAACTTTGGCCATAATGCTGTCTTTTTAACCCCCGACGCAAAAACGACGGGGTGTTGTAAGTTTGACGTGTCTGTGTGTGTGGCTGTGTGTATGTGTGACATACCTATGTGTGTGTCTGTCTGTGGCATCGTAGCTGCCGAACGGATGAACCAATTTTGATTTTGTTTTTTTTTTGTTTGAAAAGTCAATTAGTCGGCAGTGTTTTTAGCTATGTTTTATTAAAACCAGTCCAAGATGGCCGCCACCACAAAATGGCGGATTACATATTTATTCAGCTACTCCCTTAATATGGGTGGGTATCAAATAAACGGGCTTGACTAGTAGAATACTATGCGCTATAATAAATTTCAAATCCAAGATGGCCGCCACCACAAAATGGTGAAATTACATTACACAACTTCCTCAATATGGGTATCAAATGAAAGGGATTCCAAAAAATAAATACCATAAAATTATGACCCTATGTGTCGGGGGTTTTTTAATTTTTTATTTTTATGTTACTTGTTTTAATATGTACTTCTAAGACTGTGAAAAGGGTACCCTTTTAAACTAATATTGTGGCAAAAATGTTCAATTTCAGGTTTCCTGAACAGCGCAATATTAATGCAGCATATAATTATGATGATATGCAGAATTGTTGATATCCTAGTTTCAACATACTGAACATACCGTGGCGCAGATAGTGTGACAGGAATTCAATCGCAAACTTAGGGCAGTTAATGACGTAGGTAGTTGCACGTTGATTAATGTATGCATTAGTAATATCAGATATGAGCAATCCGATGCCACGGTTCGAACATTTTGAAATATAGAGGTAATTAGCATAATTTGTAAATGTTGATTCTGAGCACGTTGCCAGATGACAGCCATGTGGATGAGAACTTTAATGTCTAATAGAAGTGCCTTTTCACTTAGGGTTTTAATTTTACATATTGAAATTTTCACAATGTCTCGCTAAAATACACGCCAAAAGGCTATTCAAAAGTAAAGTGGTTTTTAACAATTTAACGACTGAAGACAGACGTCGTCTTTGAAAATTATCATTGAATCGACGAATTTAATTTGCCTAACCCTGTAGCAAACTACAGCAGCATTAAACATTTCATCCACTGATCAAACCGCCAAACCTAATTTTCTTCGTCTCACTCGGTTCTAAGCATTTTCTTTGAAAGTTTTCTACATTTTAATGAACATTTCAATTGCAACAAAGCACGAAGAGATTTTTATGCTTGGTGCCTTGTTAAATGTACATAATTACCTCCAGACATAGTATTATAGCATCAGACAGTTTCTTTGGAAAGCATTATAAATCGTAGGTATATGTATACCTACAACAAAACAACACAACAACAACAACAACAACATCAGTACTTACATCTTTCTAAACTCCCAACATCGAAATTCATCGGTAATTAAAAAACAAAAACAACTGTTTGCTACAAAAGTAAAACATCTACAAGGTCAAAATGTATGGAAAAGTCGATGTAAACAAAAATACCGTTGAAAACTTTCGATATGGGTGAAGGCGTTTAGAATAAGGTACTGAGTACGTGGTAACAATTTTCGCGTCAGTGTCCCTTCACCCCGTATAGTACCTTCCAATAGACAAATGACTGTCAAACCGTTATCTCGGTACACACTGATTTAGCTGCTAATTTTAGTCACTCCTCCACAGGGGCGAATTTGATACGTTGGCTGCCCTAGGCCTACGAAAGATTGCCCCTATGTGCTGTAAAGCATGAAAAATTAATTAAACTATAGAAATTAAATTAAAATGAAAAAAAAAAATGATGGTCAGTAGATGATTTAATTTTCTCAATCAGTATTTCAGATACTGATTGTTACCATTTCTATTTGTGAGTAACAATTAACACATCTTTGAGTTTTTCCACGTTGGCGTGTGGACAACTAGGTAAGTACTAAAAAAACGATCATATTTTGCCGCCCTAGGCTTACTCGGCCTCCGGGGTTGCGGGCTTGTTCGAAAGAGATACCGCGGCCCCGGAACATAAAGGGCGAGGAAGGAACATGGATGGTTTTTAGTCAGTAAAAGTCTGACACTCCCTCCCGCTCCGCCCAGAGCCGGCGAAGTCATTTGATGATTTCCCATCCTAAAAAAAAGGCTTACTCGGCCTACAGGGAAATCCGCCCCTGCTACACACTCCAGTTCACTCCACACTCCACATTAACGTCAAACACTACAAACAATAACTAAACCAGCAATCAATAATTCGCGTGTTTTGATAGTCCGGTTACCAGATGGATTCGGTATTTTGGCAGCTTGTAACACTAGCTCAGTAAGCTGACACCGACGGCCATAACGTGGGACATTATGATGAATTGATCATGACGCTGCCTCAATTGGGTACCTGTGTGGCAGTTTCTGAATTTGTAAAGCAATGACTTACTGTTAAAAATTAACATATCGTTCAGTGTGGTTATGAATATTTTTGGATTGGAATTATATCATTGTATTTGTGAATAAACGAATAAGGCCATAAACAATTTTCTACATGATCATGATGGTATGAGCAAGAAGAAATATGATATTCAAGGACCAAGATAAATAAATATAAGAGCGCGTTAATTTTCTTCTTAATATTGTTCTTCCAATGAATTAAAATCCTTTTTAAGTACCCTGTTCCTTTTGTAGGCGAAACTTTTGAAAATAATTCTTAAGATTTAGAAACTTGAGTGTGTTTTTGGGAAGACAATTATTTTATTCCTATATTTCCTATGTTTAAGTAGATAGGTATTTTATCACTGGTAATAAACGCGAGTAAATGCATAAACTATGCTTTTCTTCTATTCCATGCCGTTTACATCCATTCTGGCACGTAACGTTTGTCCAAGAAAGTGCCGAGTCTGGAGGAAAGATTTATCCGAATAAATCTTGTGTGTAATCCAAAAGAATCCTGTCCCAGTTGGCTATGTATCAATGATTAGAACCTATTATGCATATGTAAGTAGAACTTAAGAACCCCTTTGTTATGCTTAGATATTCATGAGATTAACAAAGAACACTTTTGTGGAGTAGTTGTAGGCCAAAGTCTATTATCATAGTGAAACGGTGCCAAAAGTTGACTTTGCTCAGAAAAATTAAAAAGCCTTCAAAAAAATACAAAAGAATTGTCGGAGAGTTTCATCGAGAAAAAAAGATGGTGTCGCCCAAAATTATACCGTTGTTTGCCCTTTAGATAACACAAAAGTACTTTTCAGCTGAAGATGCCTGAAATTGTCACCGTGTTTGACGTCGGTTGCCACCCGCCACTGTTTTTAGAATCCCTGAAGACAAGAATATTTGAACTGTTTTTATTTCTATGAAAAACATTTTGAAGTACAATTCAAATTCGTAGTCTGATTTTTTTTAACGTTTATTTTTCTCATTATTTATGCAAAGCTTTCAAGTGTAACATAATCTCTGATGAATAAAATTAAAACATTGAATCTTTTTTCATGGAAGCAAATATTAAAATTCTTTTGAAAAGTTTAAGTATAAAGTTGGAAAATGTTATGACTGTATTGCAGGATGTTTTTTTTTTAATTTTTAATTAGCATGTGGCAAAGAAGAAAAGTTTTTGAAAGGGGCTCGAGAAAATACGTGAAGAATTATTTAATTCAATACGGAAGCTACATTTATGTTTTTGCAGCTCCCTTAGGAGTTCTGAAGGAACGTGATACAATTATTACCTAGTTTCACTCGACTATTCCCTTGCTACAAGTATAGGCGTAGAGAAAAATATACAATGTAGCTATGTATTAAGGTCTTATTTTTTGTTAAGACTTTTAACCTCGACCAACCTATAGAATTGCAGTTGCGTCTTACATACATAATGGAGCATTGGGGTCTCCCTTGTTTGACCGAAAAGAAATTGGCAAATTTTCACTTCCCAAAAAATTTTTCGCATAATTTCATTTGCCAAATTATTATTTAGCAAAAAATCTATTCACAAAAAATTGTAACGCAAACCTAATGTTTGGGAAATCAACGTTTAAACTATAACTTGTTTACCAACTAGTACTTTTAACATTTTTTATTTAGTCAATTATTTCAGTCGGAAAAAGAGTTTTTACGCAAAATGAAATGAGCCAAATATTTTGTATCGTCAGTTTTCCATTTTTTTTTTCTATATAATGTAGTCGTTCCTGGTCACAGGTCTAACCTAACCTAATCATTTTTTTTAAATAAGTAATTATCCTAATCTAAATAGTTGAGTTCCGGGTAACCTAAACCTAAAAACAATATCTTTTTTTTCTATTAATGCAAATCGTTTTGCCTACATATTTTTTGTCTTAACAAATCATTTCACCAAACGTTTATTGTCTGAAGATTGTTTGCTGTAATAAATCATTTGATTAAAGACCAAATGCCATACTGAAATTATACTTGGTAATATTTTTCCAAGTAAAAATTTGACCAAATAAAAATATGGTAACTAAAATCATTCGAAATATTGCAATGGTACAAAAAAAGGTTGCTAAAATTTGTTTGGTAATGAAATTTTGGCAAAATCTTTTCGGCAAAACGGCAGTATCCCGGAGCATTGATCACCTCGTCTCCTCACGACGTATCCAGTGCAATTTCACATCATTAGTTACAGTTAAACTTCTATTTTAAACCTTGCGTCCCCATCCTGTATGCAAACGGTCTTTGCACGTCTTTGGACGGTGCAATTTACTGTGTCAATTTACAAACGCCGTTAGGGTTTATTAAAGTTGTTACACTAAGTACGGTCATCGCATTTGCCTGAATATAAAATCGGCGTCTAATATATGCAGCACTTTCAATTAAACTCAACCTTCATAAGAAAATCCCATCAGTTTGAAGTGATATGAAGTTTAGCGGGGAAAATCCCGTCAATTTCTATGGAACCAATTTAAAGTTCATTGAGTGAACATTTTAGTTTAGAGAGAACACATTACACCGCCGCCAATCTTTGAAATTGTAATAGAAAAACGACGTGATCCGAATTTTACGAATGTGATATAGCTCCAACGAAATTTCAATGAGTTTTATGAGGATGCGTATAAGCGTAAAATGGAAAACGTTTACATTAAGAGGGTAAACGACACACATAAAGGAAACTAGATTACTTACGTACCTTTATTAACATAGGTAAGTAGCGTGAAGTTGAATTTGTTGTGTTTCTAAATGACATTGTATTTATAAAGTGGTCACACTTCACTTTTTTCTTTACAGATTTAAATTATATTTGTGGGATCTAAATGAGGATGAAAGAAGAGGCGTAAGAAGGATGCGCACTGACTTTTTTGGTAAGGTTTTTCAGAAAGTTCAGGCACGTAGTACTCACAACCAGCATGTAAGTAAGGTCTGATGTATCAACGTGGACGTTTAAGAGGAAACAAAAAGGGCGAGAGAATTGAAAAATAGGTATTTGTAAAATGTATTGCTGTCGCGCAGTGCCCAAACGACCGCGCGTAGAGTGCGAAAGAGACGCACAACAGCAGAAAATACCAATTGAAAGTACCTACACGAAAACAATGTCTCGTTGTCCCCTGAATACTTTTCTAAAACTTGACCGATTCAACATTTTTTTCAATAAAAATTAAAAAAAGGTTGTGGCTGTAATTCTATTTGTCTTTTTTAAATAATTTGGTCAAATTTGTTTTCTGTATGTTTGAACACAGCCGAAAATCTGGCCATTATTTTTAGTTTTTGAAGGGACATGCCAATAGTGGTCATAGATCTTTAGGATAGAAAACATTGCTATACTGGCATTATCCAGGGAGGAGACAGTTGACTATACTTTCGTATGAAAAAAAACGGCCGTTTTGTATCCTCTTAAGGATCGTTAAGTAGCTAGTGGCGTTGCGTCTAACCCCATGGGAAAAGACGTGTTTATGTATGTATGTAAATGAAAACGAGATTCCTTCTCTTGATGTTTTAATAAAATAAAACCTACCCAAACAAATAAAATACGATATCTCTCTTAATAGGACAACCTAGTTAGTTAAATTAATTAAAATGGCGATAGTTAAAGTGGGTAGGTCTAGGTAGATCCATGCCAGATGCTCACAACTTCACGAGTAAAGTAGCCTATTATTATTCCTTAGCTTTTCAGTTTCTTCGATAAATTTTGTTCGCTTAATAAAATTACCTTTACTTAATTTAATCAGCTTTTTCATCTAACAATATTAACTTTGCGAGGAAGTCAACTAGGAAAAAGTCGGCCATTTTTTACATTATTTTATGCTTTTGAGTTATTGAGGTTCCCATGTCCTTTCGTCCTCTAACAAAATCCAAGCAACTAAATTACATACATTTTGTTTGGATTGGACTAACACAGTCGGAAATATTTCCAGTAAGTGATTGAAAACTAAATAAGTGGTTAAAGAAAAAAAAGTGTATGTAGGTAACATATTTTTTTTGTCTATGAAAATCTTCGTTACACTGGAAATAAAAGCGGGTTGATATATCTTTGAGTGTTCCCAGCTATCAAGATTCTTTTTTTGGCTTAACCTGAAATTCTTTTGTATCTAGAAGCAAATGTATTAGATCACTTCTACAGAATAAAAAAAAAATAAACGAAAGAAAGTCGTTTCAGTGGAACACGTTCGTCCCGCCCCACTAGCTCTCTTGTTTGCCACATCATCAAACCCGGTTTTATCTGATATTCTAACAATCTATCAACATACAAAACAGGTAAAATTAATATTAATCGTGCTGGCGTAATCTAATCTCATTGTTATCGAGATCAAATATGGGCGTAGTTAACGCCACACTTTACAACAATATTGATAACCGAAGTTACAACGAACAATAATGAATTTAATTTTATATTTCGACAAGCTTAGGATAGCCTCACTTGAAATGTAATAATCGTTTTAAACAATTTTTTTTTTTTTTTTTTTTTTTTTGGATAGGGCATCTCGCAGTTCAGTCTACGAAGACTGGCTTCTGCTTAACCGGGCAAGTCCTGTGGATGCCTTGAATTTAAGGCCTCCAGCCAGGGCAAAAATGACTAAAAACTAAGCGACAGCGCTCTAAGGGCACCCCCTGTGGGGTACGGACCTCGGCTTAGGGCGTCGCTGGGGGCAGCAAAGGGACAGGCTGGATCTGATTGTCTTTGTTTAGGGACTGTTTTATTGCTAAAGGCTCAGCATCGCGGGCTGGCTCAGGCAAGGGTCGGGGAGGGATTGACTTGGGATTACGCGCCGGACCTCGGCGGCGAGGTCGGAAGGTTTTCGGTTTGTATTTGTACAATCTACGAACTGTACTGGTATCTTTCCTACTCTCTTGCAAGATAGTGATCGGATCGTCGGGGGTGACTAAGGTGTGACGCGGACGTTGGACTGAGCTAATACGCGATGGGTCGTACCGGGCGGCCGATGCGATTAGGGGGTTCCTATGTTTGATGGCAGTGTCGAAGTAACGCTTGGACAGGCGTTTCATGAACTGCTTAACGGTAGGGATTCTAAGGTCTACGTGTAGACTGTCGTTACGGACGTACGGGGGGGCACCGGTGATCTTACGGAGGAATCGGTTCTGCAAGGTCTGCATCGTGTGGATATGACGCGGGTGGGCTGAGCGAATACGATACAAGCGTATGTCATGATGGGACGGATGACTGCGGTGTAAAGACGCAACTTGCACTTGAGTGACAACTTGCTCTTCCTAGTGATCATGAAATGGAGTCGGCCCATAGCAAAGGCAGCTCGGTCACGAGCTGCTTTGATATGAGCCTTAAATGACAGATGGTCGTCAAGTATAACTCCAAGATATTTGGCTTGCTTCTCCCAAGGGATAGGCTTGCCAAACATGGTGACGGGGGGACCTGGCGAACGCTTAAGGCGTGCCTTATAGTACAGAACTGCCTGGCTCTTGTCAGGGTTAACCTCAATCCTCCACTTACGGAACCAAGCGCCGAGCGAGTCGACAGCTGTTTGGAGGATGCGACGGATGTTAGTCATAGAACGGCCGGTGTAGTAAATTGCCGTGTCGTCGGCAAATAGGGCTAACTGAACCTTCTTGTTCTTGGGGATGTCACTAGTATACAACGTGAACGCGAGGGGAGAGATAGCGGAGCCCTGAGGGACTCCGGCACGGATAGGATGGGGAGAGGATAACGTCTTACCCACACGGTAGCGGAAGGTACGGTTTGACAGAAAGTCTCGTAAGATGAGCACGAGACGGTCAGGCACACCGAGTTGGTATAGCTTATATAATAAGCCATTGTGCCAGACCTTGTCAAAGGCTTTCGCTATATCGAAATACATCACGCCCGTCATCGCTCCGCGCTGGAAGCCAGCGCTAACGTGTTCGACGATGCGGTGGACTTGATGTATGCAAGAATGTTCGGTCCTGAAGCCGAACTGTTCTTTAGGGATGAGGCCCTTTGTCTCGGCATAATCTCTGAGACGCTTATAAATAAGCCTTTCATAGATTTTGCCGAGAGCACTCAGGAGACTGATCGGCCTGTAGCTCGAAGGCTGGGCTTTCGGTTTCCCAGGTTTGGGAATACCTATAACAGTGGCCTCTTTCCACGCTTGGGGGAACATATTGTTGCTCAGGGCGCCATTGAAGATGGCAGCCAAAAGGACTATGAGCCGGGCGGGGAGGGCTTTAAAAACTCTATTAGTGAAGCCATCGGCGCCTGGGGCTTTCCGAGGCTGTAACTTATCTATGATGTCTTTGACCTCTTCCGGGGTGATGACGGGGAGAGGGTCATCGGGGTCTTCTACAGGGGGGAGCGATGCTCTACGTTCGACTTCTGCATCCACCTCATCAAGGTGCTGCTTGTCTACTGGTAGAGTGCTCGGTGAACATTGGGATTCCAAACTGTCGGCCAGACATTCTGCTTTTTCAGAGTCGTCAAAAGCGACGCTCTTATCGGGACGGATGAGGGGTGGAGAAGAAACCTCTTCCGAGGTGCGCAACTTCCTCTGAAGCTGCCAGAAAGCTAGGTGAGTGGGCTCAAGTTCGCTGAGCGTTTTGTCCCATTGACTCGAACGAAACTCACTGGTGCGTTTCTTTACAGCACGCTGTAAGGAACGCATGTGAATCTTGTTCGCTTCGCAGGGCCAAGAGCTGTAGGCACGTATGGCCGCATTCTTCTCATTTATCAGTTCACGAATGTCGTCGGGAAGTATCCAGCGTTGATCGCTCATCGCTGGTACTTCTCGAGAACAATCCTTCAGTATGGACTGAACGTGTTCTGTAAACGAGTTGATTGCGGCCTCGGTGTCTGCGACAGAGACAATATGGTCGGGAATACCATCAAGAAGCGGTGACGTTTCAGATTTCAGCATATCGCTTACTTTCCTCCAGTCAGTGGTGAGAGTGGTGGGAGGGGGTTGGCTGGGGTCAATGATACCCGAGCGAGGAATCAAGTGCATGAGCACTGGACGATGGTCGGAATGGAGCTCGTGTAACGTCTCAATCAAGTGTAACCGAAGGTTCACGTTCTTGAGCAGCGCTATATCGAGCACGTCAGGATGATAGCTGGGAGTGTCGGGATAATAGGTGTGCTCGATAGGAGCGATCGGGTCAAAGTTGAGAGACAGACCTAGATCGTAGAGGACTTTCCCTCTCGGGTTCGTCATTTTACTGTTCCAGGCTGGGTGTTTGGCATTAAGATCGCCCGCGATGATCACGGAGTCACTTAAGCCGAAAAGGAGGGTGAGATCATTAACCAGGAGGTTGTGATCTTCCGACGTGTTAGAAGGGGCCAAATAAGCAGACACTAAGTGGATCGGTTGATGACCGGTCATAGCTAGCCGACAGATTGAAACCTCAAGTAGGGACTTTAAAGGAGGGGGGTCGATAGGGATGCAGTGTAGTTCCTTGCGAAAGTAAATGAGAGTACCACCCTTGTGGCAACGTAACCTATCATTGCGAACTAAACGGTAGTTCGCAATCTTGGGGTCGCGGTGGCTGGGTTTAAAGAAGGTCTCCTGGATGAGGAGTACATCAACGTTGTGGTCACGGAGGAAAGAGGCGATCTCGTCGCGTTGACCTCTCATGCCGTTGGCGTTAAAGTAACCTAATCTAAGGGACCGGGGTTGGGTGCAAGAGATACCGGGTGTAATATCCATTACGGCGCGAAACTAAGGTTGCTTAAGGCTGACTTGATGGCCGGATAGGCATCAATGATATCAACTACTTGTTGAAGGTCCGTTGCAGCCCTGAGTTCGGCCACCATGCGGTCGGCCTCAGGGGTGCAAAGGGGCTGATACTTCATCAAGTATTTGAGGTTAGATTCCTGTGAAGCAGGAGCGCGGGTTTGAGCGACGGGAGCGCGGGTTTGAGTGACGGGAGCGCGGGTTTTAGGAAGGGCCTGAGGGGCGACCACGGGAGTGGGCGCTGGTACAGGGTTTTCCATTAGACCGGGCATGGGGGGGTTGGGTTGGGACTTCGCGAGGGCTGGGAACGCTTGCTGATGGTTCAGCATGTTCCATGGGGAGGGCCTCTGCGGGCTGAGACGCTCGGGGAGGACCTTGGAGGGGACTTGAAAGGAAGAGGGAGCTTCCCTCTGCTGGCGTTGGTTGGCGCGATTGGCCAACTTACCAGCGGACTGTTTGGGGGCTTTGGGACAGCCCCTGTAGTTAGCCGGGTGGCCAGACTGACCGCACAGGACGCAACTAGGCGGCTCTGTGCAGAGATTCCTGTCCTTAGGACGGGTGCAGTCTGCCGTGGCATGATCGCCGAGGCACTTTACGCACCTATGCGGTGCGTAGCAGTGCTTTTGGCTGTGGCCATAAAGCTGGCAGCGATGACACTGCCCGACGACTTTCAGCTTTTTAGGCCTCTCAATGATGATGCCCGAGAGCGAGCATACTGACCGGACTTTGAAGATGGGGTGGTGCCCTTCAACTGGGTCACATATTACGAGTACCATGTCGTACTCGTCACCCCCTTGGGACCTATTTTTGTGAAGGCGGTGGACCGCCGAAACGGGGATACCCTGGGAGGTGAGATCCTCCAGGATATCTTGGGAGGGAATCTCCTTGGGGATCCGCTTGATGACCACACGGGTCGGCTTCTCCTCAGGGAGACTATACGTGTGAAAGGCGACGTTCCTTCCACGAAGCGCGTGGACGAGACTTCTAAAGTCCGTGGACGTAGGGGTCTTCACCTTGATACCCTGAAGGGTAGAGGTGGCGTTGGTGTAGTTGATCTTGCGATCAACACACATCTTGGAGATTTCTGTCCACCTGGATTTCTCCTGGATGTACAGCGCGGGGGGTTTTAACTGCTTCTTTGAAGAAGAAGCAGCTGAAGAGGGAGCTGGCTGAGAAGCAGCCATGGGGCTTGCAGGGCGGCTGACAGGAGCCGCACCTTGCGGAGAGGAAATAGCCATAGGGCTGGACGGGCGGCTGCCCTGGGAGGCAGCTGGGGGTGCAGTAATACCGGACGGGGGCGGGGAGGCTAGGGGAGCAAGGGGAGGCGCATTGAAGTCCGTGACGGCCTTCTTGGCCTTACCGGCCTTCGCTTGCCTTCCCTTCTTCCTCTTGCCCTTCTGCACCAACTGAAAGTCCTCAGATTCAGAGGACGAGGAGTTGGTGCCCGAGGTCTCCGGAGAGCTCTCAGGGGCTGGCTGGGACTCTACAATCTCCATGTCGGAGGATTGAGCTAACGGGTCGGGGGAGCGCGTGGGCGACCTAGAAGGTATCTCCTTCCTAAGGGCATTGTAACCGGCCTTTTCAAAAGGCTTTAAAAGGGCCGAGTACTTGTCCTGAATATAGGGACTGTCGTCAGCCAACAGTACCTGTATCAGGTCGTCGAACTGCGCTTTCAGCACTACGTTGCGCGCCGCCTGATAAGTTATATCTGCCATATTGGCGGGGGGAGCCTAACAGCCTAAAATCCTAATACTGAGCTAACTAGAGCTAACTACCTAGTCCCGAGGAGACACGTGAAACGTGAACTCCCCGGGCAGACAGTACCCCGTAAAAACGAACCCACCCTTGTGTTTTTCCTAGTGTTACTGGCAAGAAGAAAAACACAAACAAACTTGCCAGCGACACGACTGTCTGAGAATTGCCTGAAGGGCCTATTCTGTTTGCCTATCTAGCGATACCAGTACCTAACTCCCCGGGTGGGATAACCCGGGGATGTGTTCTCTCCCTGTGGGTGATACAGGGAGGTGAGTACCTAAGGTGTGCCCTAAGCTTGTAAACCTGTCGCCAGTCTTATTGTGCGACAGGGCCCTATGGGTCTTGCGACCGATTCGGGCCGCTGGGGTAGAGACACCCAGACGTCCCGGGTGCAGCTGTGGACAAACGGGGGTTAGGTGCTACCAGACTGCGACTAGGAGATCCCCCAAGGCCGCAGTCAGAGCCCTTCCAACGGATTGCCTTCCCTTGAAGAGGGTTAGCGGGTGTGTCGGGTCAACACCCACTTGGGATCGTTAGCACCGTTAGGTATCCACCCAAGTACCACTAAACCGTGGATTTCCCTGAAGGGGCAAAATACGTTTTTGACGATGAAGGAATTTGTCTTGAAAAAGACAGTTTTACGCAGCGGACCAACTACTAAGAGCGCAAGCACTCGTCGTAGCTAGCTCGCTACGGCGCAACACACTAAAGTTGTGAACGAGTCACAAACCGTAGTAGTGCTACGACTGAACGTAGACTCGGTGAGATCGCAGGGCTACGACGTAGCACTGCAGCTGACCGGAACGGGGGCGCGGGGGCGCGGAGAGACGACGGAGCGGAGCGTAGCGCACGTCTGCACGCTGCGGCGGCCGAGCGTCGAATGTGTCGTTTTAAACAATTATGAGTGTTTTAAGTTATAGCATCGATGTTTTTTTTTTAAACAGATTCTTGCTGCACATACAGTTTGCACTAAATACTCTAGTTTTATGTACAGTAAAGTTATTTGTATTTTATTTCACAGGTTTCAGGCAAGTTTCGAGCGCCAACTATAAGCATTCAGTTACAACCTTATCATGTAACGAGGTGAAATTTCAACCTAGTAGATGTTCCAGCAATTGAACTCACATATCCATAAGTTACAATTTTATCGTATGTAACAAACTTGTCTATTCACTTTGAGGCAGTTACCCGAAATCTAACTTAAAGCTACAATCTGTAGAATTCCAAATTCATAAAGGCATTCCTGGAAGGCTAGGCATCGGGCTAGCGAAATTATTAGAGGCACAGATAGAACCTAAATCATCAACTAATTGAAATGCATGACACGAGTTTCTGCAAAATTTGTAGAGATGGAAATTACCTCCACTGGGACAAGTCGGGAGCTTATGGAAGCAAATGTGGTGTCACAAAATGTTTATAGTAACTATTTGCGACATTTTGCCCCACAATATACAGGAAGACCTTCACTTTATGTCTCCTATGACAATAGCCGATATTAGGAACGGGATGCCTTTGTCCAATTCAATTTGCAAAGGTATTGAAGGGTTCAAACACAATTTAGCATCAAATGACATGACAGTTCGCTAGGTAATAATAAACAGGAATTTTAATATTATTACTTGTTTTACAGACCTTACATCCGTCTTCACCAACACTAGGCGAGTTGTCGGAACTGAGAAATTCCAACAGTTCCGTCGGGTTGAAATTCCAACAGTGCGCTTTCATTACTTTAAGGTTTCATAACATCACCGCGCCTGTAATCAGACAAGAAGAAGTTTACCTAATGGATACACCCACATTTCACCAGTTATGTTTAAGTTCCATGTATTTGGGGGCGAGCGTTTTGCTATCAACCGGGCCCAAATACAGACTCCGTGGAATTCCTGATGGAAAATCCCAATAACAATTTGCCTGACCTGGGATTCGAACCCAGGACCACATACCCAGCAATCGACTCACGTCTCACGTCACTAGATCAACGCAGTCAAGTGTTCCCTAGTATTAACTGACCATAAGTGAGAGTGAGCGGGCATAATATGTATATCCGTGGCATAATTGGGTCATCATCATCATCATCATTTCAGCCGAAAGACGTCCACTGCTGGACATAGGCCTCCCCTAAATGTCGCCATATTGACCGGTCCCGTGCGACTCGCATCCAACGGATTCCCGCAACCTTCACCAAGTTATCGGTCCACCTAGTGGGAGGTCTTCCAATGGATCGTCTTACGGTTCGCGGTCGCCACTCCAGAACTTTTTGGCCCCATCGGCCATCCTTTCTGCGAGCAATGTGCCCTGTCCACTGCCACTTCAGTTTGGCAATCCTTCGGGCTACGTCGTTGACCTTGGTTCTCTTGCGGATGTCTTCATTTCTTATTCGGTCACGCAAGGAAACTCCGAGCATAGCCCTCTCCATTGCCCTTTGGGTGACTTTAAGCCTTTTGATAAGGCCTATTGTGAGCGACCATGTTTCAGTCCCGTATGTAATCACCGGCAACACACACTGGTCATACACTTTCGTCTTGAGACACTGCGGAAAGTTGGACGAGAAGATACCGCACAGTTTTCCGAACGCTGCCCAGCTAGCATAATTGGGTACGTACTGTTAAAACACGTATGGTAGATAATTATGTGTTCCTAGGTTGAACATAGGCTGTCACCCATTCTGCAACTGACGTTATCTCAAACAAAGGGTTTCAACCTAGTAGCCAGTCGAGATAATATTCGTAACAAAATTACTTAAAATAAATGAAGTACTGCTACTATTAAATTATGTTTCTTTGGGATCAGACAACTAGAAATGAAAGGAGATAATAAATTATCCGTGGAGTGACATACTTTTATTCTTAAAAGACGTTTTTTTTTAAAACGGCATTGAAATAAGAATTTCAATGCCGCTTTAAAAAAAACGTCTTTAGCATAATGCGTTCAAAAATAGTCTGCAAAATATGAACTCTTTATTTAAAACATTATGTCGTTTATGTGAAAGGGTAGCTATTAGAATGCAGCGTCCGTCTAGCAGTTCTTCATCCTTCTTACGTGCGGCAGCATTTTAATAATGCTGGCATTGCATTCAGCTCTCTCCGACTCCAGCCCATTGTGTGGTACCAACTTTAGATTTCAAATTGGATTCTATTATTCACAAAAAAGCTTTTCTCATTGGATAACAAAGGTGTGCAACATTGTTTCAGCTGGTTTTGGTAACTGTTTTTAGGGTTCCGTATCCAAATGGCAAAAAACGGAACCCTTATAGTTTCGCCATGTCTGTCTGTCTGTCTGTCTGTCCGCGGATAATCTCAGTGACCGTTAGCACCAGAAAGCTGAAATTTGGTACCAATATGTATATCAATCATGCCGACAAAGTGCAAAAATAAAAATTTAAAAAAACATTTTTATTAGGGTACCTCCCCCAGACGTAAAGTGGGGAGCGATTTTTTTTTTAATTTTGACCCTGACGTGTGATATATTGTTGGATAGGTATTTAAAAATGAATAGGGGTTTTCTAAAATCATTTTTTGATAATATTAATATTTTAGGAAATAATCGCTCCGAAAGTCAAAAACAATGTGTCCCCCCCCCCTCTAACTTTTGAACCATAAGTTTAAAAAATATGAAAAAAATCACAGAAGTAGACCTTTATATGAACTTTCTAGGAAAATTATTTTCAACTTGATGAGTTGAATAGTTTTTGAGTTATATAGCACTTTTTCAAAAAAACGCAAATGATAACTTTGTTTTTCATACAAATACTATGAAAAACAAAGTTATTTTTGCTGACGAAAAATGTTGGTATTTTTAATGGTCTGGGAAGCTACGGAACCCTACAGTGAGCGTGGCCCGACACGCTCTTGGCCGGTTTTTTTGTTGTTGTTTTAAACATGTTACAGATAGCTTGGAATGTTGCAATGTTGCTAGAAACTGGTTAATGTTCCGTATCTCGGTATCCATATGTTCTAAAAGGTTGTGTTGTTATTCTTGACCACGCCACGGAATTTGGTGCAGTTTTTAGTATCATTCAAATTATTCTGGAAGATTTAAAAAAGGGTGTAAAAACCTCTTAACGAAACCGATAGGCACTTGCTCTCCAAATATTTTTTGAGTAAATTTACTTAGTTTGATGTACAGAATGCTTGGTCGACGGTTTCGTGATGAGGTTTTTTAAACCCTGTATGTACAAGTATGTTAGAAAAAAATAAGAAATCGCTATGTTTTTTTTTTAAATAGGAAATCGAGATCGGTCGCTAGTACAAGGTTAGCGTGTGATAACCCAATGTTGCGCAATGTTTTTCTCCTACTGTTTTTGTACGAGGATGATGGTGTAATCTAGTAGTTGTTCTAATTGGAAAGTTTTACAAGTTTCGAGTTTACTGATTAAAGTGTTAAAGCCGGACATGTTATTATTATTCCTAGTCTTGTTTGTAAAAGAGATAATATTAAGTCCATACGTATCCAACAAGGACAAAATCGGAAATTCTGATCTTTTAATAGATGTACCTGCCTAGTTAAGTTATAAATAAAACAATACCGAGTTGTTGGCTACAAGTATAAAGCATTCAGGTACGTTGCTAACTTTTTGAGTGTGGCGGCGCGGCAGTGTACTAGGCAATGTTGACTTTCGGAAATTGGCATGGTTTACCAATTCCCACCACGTACACTTTTGTTGGTTATAGTTTACTTTAGATAGAAAACTAATAAACAGAATCTACATATTTTACTAAAGTTTTAGTCTAGTATTATTGATAAACTATTCAGTATTCTCAAATAGTTATCACCTATTCTTATAAACAGATTCGTGGAATACAATAATAAGTTTATATAAACACATATATATGTCACCGTAAAATTGTCAAATACGTTATATTGTAATATCTCTAGCGATATTTTAAAATCTCGAAATATTGTCAAATGAACATACTGCTTACAACAAGACGCATTATTTTTCGTGAAATGCATGCGATGGTAGTCAACTCACGCGGTGTGGAGGAAAGGAGGGGTCCCCCTTGCCCAGTGGTACAACACTTATGAAAAGATATTGTACCATTCCTGAGAAATAGCGATTTTTATAACCTAACCTTAAAACACTTTATATTCCCACTAGCTGACCCGCGCAACTTCGTCTGCGTCACATAAGAGAAAGAGAGGGTTACAGAGATTGGGTCGTAAGCACCTATAATACAATTTTCAAAGAGCACATCATACACATCCTTCCGCATAATGAAAATGCGCGCCCGGTACATGATCATTATTTTGCTGCGGAGTTATTTAAAACGATGTATCTCAGATATGCGTTGAAATCAATTTACGTGCAATACGAAACGCGTCCATCAATTCTGTTAATATTGTTGATAGCAAAATTTGAAGTAGATTGGACCAAGGAATCACATTTTCCCATACAAACTTGGCCCCCCACCTTTTCACCCCCTAATTATGGGTATAATTTCAGAAAATCCTTTCTTATCGTACTATAGGCATACGATAAGAAATGATTTTCTACAATCTGCGGTAAAGGCTGTGCGTTGATCCATCACAGTCCTTCAGGACAAAGCATTTTTATTATTTGTAGATAGTAGGATTTGAACTCGTTTGTATTTGTAACTTTTCGGGCTTTTTGTCTGATGTACATTCGTATAGTCTACATTTTCTTCGTAGTATTATTTTGTTTGTAAATACAGGGTGGAAACGATTAACCGGGCAGAAAGGGCTTCCTCAACCGTTTAGTATTAGAAACAGGATCGATTGGCATCAAAAAATGTTTTGTGTAAAATAGCAATTTTCTTGCTAACTGTACTTTTTTTAAATCTGTGAATGGGGATCAAAATTTCACGAAAAATTACGGATGGTTTCCTAAGACCATTTTCATGTAGCTGCAACGGTTAAGGTTTATCATTATTGGCATCAAAAAAAATGTTTTATGTAAAATGGCAATTTTCTTGCTAACTGCACTTTATTTTTAAATTAAATCTGTGATTGGGGATCAACATTTAACGAAAAAAATATGGATTGTGTTCTATAGCTAACTGGAGGGAGTAAGTAACAACGCGGTGACTGTCGCTTAACTCATTTATTGAATGCGTGCGTGACATAAAGGCTTACAATCACTGACCAGAATAAAATGCCTGCCATACACATATTCATGGAAACGCTGTACTCCAAAGATGATGGCCAAACCTTCCCTACATATCTGGCTATAGTTCTGCTCAGCAGGGGAGAGTGTCCTGCTGGCGTGCGCCACAGCGCGCACCCGTCCGTCCGGCATCTCGTGCCCAAGCCACGCGCCCACTCCGCGCGGTGATGCGTCACATGACAACACCAAGGGGAGCTCGGGGTTGAAATGGACCAGCACATCCGAATTTTTTAATAAATCTTTTATCTTTAAAAATCCCGTTTCACATTCCTCTGACCATAGCCATGTTTTATTTTTCTTCAATAAAGCATACAAAGGTGCGACTACAGTGCTAAAATTATTAACAAACTTTGAGTAATAATTGTTCGCTCCCAAACCAAGGGGAAGTTTGGGACGAGATGTCCGCGATCCGCGGAGACAATTCAATCAAGATGCCCTTTAATTATAAATATATCAACTCACCTAGGCGCTGGTGAAGTCCTGCTCCGAGGCCATGATTCAGGTCCAGGTTTGATGGGTGTCTGTAGGTATGTGTGTGTGTACGTGAATAGTGTTATGATTTTGTAGTCGATTTCAAACCTGACCGGCTATCAACTGGCGACAGGTTCCAACGCGTTAGCAGGTCACAACAACACAATAGTTCCAGTCTGTTCAATTGTTCACACGGCACGCGACGGGTTCGACCTAACCTCAAAGGGCGCGTGGGTGCTTCAACGTTCACAAAATATACACAATTACTCGGTTCCCAAATCAATGGCGAGGCTTTAGTCAATTTATTTCAACCAAATGGTCCCTGTTTATACGGGATTCAAAGGGATTTATCAATATTACGCCCAACAAACAATAGCCGGCGAGTTCACCAGCAATTTTAAAGACAAGTGATCAATGACAACTAGATGACAGGTCACGTCAAACCAAAGTGACGGCCGCCATGACAGTCAGCGCGTTCCATAGTCCGCGCGGGACGAAACATCTACCCCCCCCGGACGGGCCTACCCGTCCGCTAATCAATTGGCAGTCTCAAAATACCCCCCCAATGGGGGCGGGCTGGTGAGTCAAACAACCAAGTGACTCCTCGGCGAGCCAATTTGTTACCAATGTCAACCTGGCTCTCATTAAGGAAGGCGTATACTTCCTTCAAATAGTTACTTGTACCCTTGTAGTTGGTACCGCAATCAAACTGATCAAAGAAGGTAACCCTAGGCGAGACAAATCTATCCAAGGTCGCTACAAAGGCCTCTGTCGAGAGGGAGGTTAACAGTTCCAAGTGCACTGCCTTCATTGACAGACAGACACATACACAAGTAAGCCTTGACAATTTTAGAATGGCCAACAGCGCATTGCAACCGGCATGCGAGTTCCCAATGTGACGATCGGTCACCAACAAATCAAATCAAATGGCCCTCTTTGGGCAATAAGGGGGGTGACGAGTCCCATAGGAAGGCTAGAGTGCCTCAACCGTCCTCCAACAAGCAAAAGACCCGCATTATCCAAGAAGGGGCTCAACTTACTCACAGCTCCCGAGCTTAACCCTGCCAGACTTCAAGATCTCGATCTCCTTTTCAAAGTGCCCAGCCTGCACAGAGCGGACCCAATGAGGAGTGACTCCTGTTGCTCTTGAGGAGAGAGAATCGGTGATAGGCGCTTGTCCCCTGGATTCCTAGAATTGTGACCAAGACGCCTGATCCACGAGGTAACGTTCAACAATTGTCGAGGGAGCTGTATCTGTTCAACAAACAAATCAAACGGAGGGTCCTTTGTCCCAACAGCGAGCACCTCAAGCCCGGGCAAAAGGACCGACATCAAGACTGGCGTTCGAGGCCAACCATCCTCGAAACTTGCCTGAAAGGTCATTCACCTTCAGGCCCACTTAACCCGCTAACCAAGACGACAAAAGGCAACTCTGGACGCCGTGTCCAAAATAGCACGGACCACAACAGAGTCACCCAGGGGGCCTGTAGCGGGGCAGACGCCAATTTTCTAACAATGCCTG
Source organism: Xestia ashworthii (assembly GCA_950022955.1). Lineage (NCBI taxonomy): Eukaryota > Metazoa > Arthropoda > Insecta > Lepidoptera > Noctuidae > Xestia > Xestia ashworthii. The sequence goes on along the minus strand of OX465559.1, from coordinate 12,604,023 downwards.
GGCGGCGACTGATCGCCGCATCCAGGCTGCCGTCGTTCACGACGAGGGTAGCACTCAAATGCTTCGTCCGCGCGGTGTCCCGGGCCGCTCGCCATCGCTGGAAGGGCATATCCCACCGGATGCCTGAATGGCGGAGGGCGCGACTCCAACCGGGGGCGTTCCGCCAGCGGAGGTGAAAGGTAGCGGTGCTGATCTGGCCATTGTTGCCCAGCAGCCGCCGTACAATTGTTCATACGAGGGGAGGCCAAATGGCGCGCACGCGGCTCCCGTTTACCATTACGAGGGGAGACCAACTGGCGCGCGCGCGGCTCCCGTTCAACTTGCGCGGGGGGTGGAGTGCAGCCATCAAAATTGCGGGCCTCTACCCGGTTCTCGACCGGCGTACCAGAGGCCCGGTGCTCGTCTCCGTGGTACCCCCCCCTGCGCGAACCCTCATCAGAAGCTGATCTGCCAGAGCGGTTCGCGTTGGCGCACAAAATCTCAAGATGAGCCCCTTCACAAATTCCACACGGGCGGGGCTTGGGGCAGTCCCGGTGAAAGTGAGCCCCCAAACAAGAGAAGCATAGGCGGCGTGCGTTGGCAATTCGGCGGCGGGCACTAACGTGCAACTCCAAAAAAGCCGTGCAACTTGCCATGCTATGCCCCGTGGCCTTACAAAAAACGCAATCAGGACTATTCTGGGTGCCCGCAAAACGGGGGGCGGGGCGACTATCAACCGGCCCCTTAGCCCTAGTCCGTCCCTGGTCTCTTGGCCGAGAAGGTGGTGGGCGCGACCCCATTGCGCCACAAGTGTTGTCCAAAAGGCGACACTCATCCTCCAAAAATTTGATGAGGTCGTCAAAGGGGGGAAGGTGGGTGGCACTGTCCCCACCATACCTCTGCTCGAAGCGGGACCTCAAGTCCGCGGGGAGCAACTGCAGTACAATGTGCACCAACAAGTAGGACCAATGGTCCACCGGCAACTCCAAACGTCGCAAAGCGTTGGTTGCTGAAACCAACGGGTTCAGCAGATTAGTGCGCAACGCCGACGTGTTCTCAATGGCCGGTAACCCCAAAATCTGGCCGATGTGAACATCAGCCAAGCAGCGCTTATTCTGATACCGTCGGGATAGGAGTTCCATAGCGGTAGGGTAGGCGGAGTCCGTCACAGGCAAGTGCTGCACCAAGGCTCGGGCCTCACCATCCAGGACCGACAATAGGTAGGCCAACTTTTGGGCGGGTCCGAGGTCCGAGCGGGAGTCAACCAGACTCTCAAATTGGTTTAGGAAACTCAGCCAGTGGTCCAAGCGACCATCAAAGTGTGGAAGTTCCAACGTGGGAAGCCTACTCAATAGACCGGGGCCTGAAACAACCGAGGTCTCCGGCTTGACCTGGTCAGGCGCTCGGCTCCTCAAAATCTCCCGGGCTCGCTGACTGACTGCGTCCCCCAATTCCAAAATCTGGTCGTAGTCGGCAACGACCTTATCTCGAGCTGCCTGGCCCCAAGCTTCCAATTCCAAATCAACAACAAACTCGTTGAACCGGGTGAACAACTTATCCACATCACCGAGTCTTACATCCAATTGTTCGGACCGAGCAAGTGTGATCTCCTCCAAATCCAAGCGCTCAACCGTGGCCGCAGCTGAGGTGAACCATCTTAGTTGTGAGACCAAACCAGCGGCCGCCTCCTTTACAGCCTTCAGTGAGGCCATTGCAACCAAATTCAACAATAACACTGTATGTCAAAAAGAAACAAATCAAACAAATCAAATCAATAAACTGTTTCAACAAATAACCCATAAATAAATCTCAATTAGAACCTAGAACAATTTACATAAACCTCTAGTTAACCAACAAATACCACTCAATATCAGTAAATATCAATTAATATCAAGTTACAATTAAATGACAACAATAATTTCAATCACACATGTGTCCAATACACAATACAATATTTCACACTGCAAGTACAATCGACAAGGGGACATATGATGCAATTAATTCCAATCAAACAATTATGTTCCAACTTGAGCCCGGCTGACAAATAACAAATTAGCTCTTGTTCAAACTTCCAATTGACCAGGCACTAAGTAAGTTGTTTTTTCAATTTTAACCACGCTCTGCTACCATTGTTCGCTCCCAAACCAAGGGGAAGTTTGGGACGAGATGTCCGCGATCCGCGGAGACAATTCAATCAAGATGCCCTTTAATTATAAATATATCAACTCACCTAGGCGCTGGTGAAGTCCTGCTCCGAGGCCATGATTCAGGTCCAGGTTTGATGGGTGTCTGTAGGTATGTGTGTGTGTACGTGAATAGTGTTATGATTTTGTAGTCGATTTCAAACCTGACCGGCTATCAACTGGCGACAGGTTCCAACGCGTTAGCAGGTCACAACAACACAATAGTTCCAGTCTGTTCAATTGTTCACACGGCACGCGACGGGTTCGACCTAACCTCAAAGGGCGCGTGGGTGCTTCAACGTTCACAAAATATACACAATTACTCGGTTCCCAAATCAATGGCGAGGCTTTAGTCAATTTATTTCAACCAAATGGTCCCTGTTTATACGGGATTCAAAGGGATTTATCAATATTACGCCCAACAAACAATAGCCGGCGAGTTCACCAGCAATTTTAAAGACAAGTGATCAATGACAACTAGATGACAGGTCACGTCAAACCAAAGTGACGGCCGCCATGACAGTCAGCGCGTTCCATAGTCCGCGCGGGACGAAACAATAATTTATGAGGCCTAGAAACGCTCTCAGTTCGCCTACGTTACTAGGCCGTTCCGCTGCGAGAACGGCATCTACCTTCTTTGTTTCAGTATGTAAACCTTCCGCATCAATTAAATGACCCAAATATGAAACCTGCTTTTTGAAAAAACAACACTTTTCCTTACTGATTCGTAAACCGCAATCATTTAATATTTTAAAAACTTTATCCAAGTTCTCTTTATGTTCTTGCCCTGTCTCCCCCGTGATAATCAAATCATCTACAAATACGGTTACATGAGGTAACTTGAATAAAGAATCCATTATCCTTTGAAACTTGTTTGATGCGGTTTTTATTCCGAACGGTAGTCTATTATAGACAAAATTCCCCTTGTGCGTTACAATAGTGCACAGCTTCTTGGACTCCTCGTCCAATAAAAATTGCTGATAGGCGCTTTTTAAATCGATTTTACTAAACGTCTGTCCTCCTCTCAAGGCAGAAAATAAATCCTCAATCCGCGGAAGAGGATACTTATCATCGCACAACACAGGATTCACCGTTACCTTGAAATCGCCACAGATTCTGATGTCCCCCGACTGTTTTTTTACTGGTACTATGGGCGTTCCCCAGCCACCTACATGTTCCACCGGGCTTATAATTCCCTCAGCCTGCAGCCGCGCCAGTTCGGCGTCAACAGCTGGCCGAAGTGCGTGCGGCACCACTCGCGCGCGCCGCCACACTGGCACCGCGTCCGTACATACACTTAAGCTAATGGTACCGCGATTGAAAGTACCTATACCTGGCTCGAATACATTTTTGTACTTGCCCATTATTTCATTCATTATGGTATTGCCCTCATCACACGAAATGTTTGCCACGATTGGTAATGATATTTGTAATTCGCGCATCCATTTTCTTCCTAGTATTGGAGGGCAATCACCGTTATCTATGACGTACAATTTGGAGGTAAACAGCTGATCGTTGTTGACGACGTTGACTGGCAAAATACCTACTGGCTTTATTTTCTCGCCGCTGTAAACGGTTAATACTTTATCGGACTCGATCAACGGTCTGCCTTTATATAGTTTGTTATAAGTATTTTTAGAAATTGCGCTTACCGAAGAACCGCTGTCGACTTGCATGTCTAAAATAACGCCCTCCACATTCAACTTACAATACCAGGGCCCATCTGACTCTTCTGAGTCACCTAACTGATACAGTGTAGGAGATTCGATATCTTCTTCCGACTCACTTCCGTCCACTTGGAACAGCCTCGACTGTCCTCTTTTATTACGACACATATGACTTATGTGGCCGACTTTATCGCACTTATAACAGGTAGCACTTTTATAACCGCACTTATCCGATGAATGCTGCCGCGATCCACACCGGTAGCACCGGTCGCCGCTGCTGCTGCCGCCAGCGCCAGCGCTGCCTGCGCGCTGCGCGCCGGCCCCGCTGCCGCCGCCTGCGCCGCGCGCGCCTGCTCGGCCTCCGCGCTGCGCGCCGGCCCCGCTGCCGCCGCCACGTACTGCGTACACTCCGCCATGAGATGCCTCTCCGGTTCCGCTGCTTTTGCTACCGCCAAGCTTTGCTTCCAGCTCCGCCGCCTCCAACGACGTAGCTATTGTCACCGCCCTTGTGAAACTTAGCTCCCGCTCAGTTAATAATCGTTGCCTGTACTTCTCGCTTCTCAACCCGTACGTAAACTGATCTCTGAGGTTTTCCTCCAGCGATTCTTGTCCTTTAAACTTGCACGTCATCGCCAGTTTTTTGAGACGCAACAAGTATTCGCTCACTGTTTCGCTTTGATTTTGTAAACACGCTCGTAACTTCATACGTTCTGCCATATCACTAGCTTTCGGATGAACATGGTTTTCCACGATGTCAACTAGCTCATCGAATGTTTTTTTTTCTGGTTCTTCCGGGCTACACAGCACCGTCATGAGGTCGTATGTTTCATTTCCCACTAGTGTGATGAGAAACGATGTTTGAACCTCAACCTTTATGTCGTTCACCAAGAAAAATGCTCGTATTCGCTTGATGTAACTCTTCCAAGTGTCTGTATTCAAGTTAAATTCTTTTATATTTCCGATTGCACGTGTATTGTCCGCCATTTTGAACCACCTCGTCGCCAATGTTCTATAGCTAACTGGAGGGAGTAAGTAACAACGCGGTGACTGTCGCTTAACTCATTTATTGAATGCGTGTAGCTTCTTATAACTAGGTTCTACCTACATACATATATACTCGTATACCACAGATTGTTTCTAAGACCTTTTTGCTGCAGTTCCCCTTACTGCCCCGTTTACCGTTTCCACCCTGTATTACCAACTACTTATACCGAGGAAAGCCGATTTTCTTGAGTTCCGCTATTTTGGGCGTATTCGCTTCAAAAATCAAATTTCAAGAAAATTGAGAAATTATATTTACCTGTATTAGATTTGAAGTATTTACAGCAACTTTTAAAGGTTTATACTTCATTGGATTTTATTCTATAGGTGTATGAAGTTTATTAATTTTAAACACAAAACCCTCTTTTTTACGTCTCTGGATGAAATTTTTTCAAAATGCTGAAACAAGTGTTCCTTTATTTTTAATAATAAGTATTTACTCTGAGTTTCATGATTCTAGAACAATCTAAAAAAATTTTTTCATACAAACTTTACCCCCCCTTTTCACCCCCTTTTTCCAAAATTTTCCATAATTTCTATAGCCTAAATGTTATTCTGAGTTTATTTAAATAGATTAGTGAAGTTTTCATCAAAATCCGTCCAGCAGTTTTTACGTGATGCGCGTTCAAACAAACAAACAAACAAACACACAAACAAAAATTTAAAAAATGGTTTTAATATGTTCAGTTACTTATTTTAAGTCACCCTGGGCGATTTTTTTTTTTAATCTTCAATGTACAGATTTTTTGGTCTCAACGATTTTATTATATGTATATATAGATAAAAAGCGTAGTCGACGGAGCCCCGCTTCGCGGGGCCCCTATTTCCGGGTGCAGGGTTTAAAGGAACCTAACTAACCTAACGGGGGGGTGCCCCAAGTCCCGATTATGGGGGCAGAGATACCTACTTAAGTATGTTCAGTTGACAATATTTCGAGAGTTTACAATATCGCTACAGAGAAACACGTTATATTGAATTATAACGTGTTTGACAATTTTACGGTGACATGTACATACATATGCAGATCTCGTAGTTTCCCCAGAGGCACAAACCTTTTTGTAAGTGAATACAGTACTACGGACAAGGGGGAGTTATAAATAAAAATCACAGCAAAGTCTGTAACTTCTGAGACATTTCTAAGCTTACTAACTTTATTAGTAAAAACATGGTTACTTAACAGTAACTGGGAAAATAAAGCAGCATAAACCATAACCCGACAGCTCCTTTTTATTTCTTTGACAATCGTAAAACGTGAAACGGAACCATTTTAGATCACTTTGATATTTAATAAGATCTATACTAGTATTATAAAGCTGAAGAGTTTTTTTGGTTCGCGGTAATCTCAGAAACTAAATGTTGGAATTGAAAAAATCTCATTGTGGAGCGAAACTTATATGAAAAATGTTTAAAAAATGGGGAAAAGTGAGATTTTTCTCTCTTATGTGACGCAGACGAAGTTCCGCGGATCAGCTGGTATAAGATAAAAATAGTAACCATACTACGTTTTAAAGCATCATCTGATCTCCAGTTGTTTGCAATATCTAGTAATTTACATTTGCAACGTAAAAAGTTGAAGATTAAAGAAGAGATTTTAATCACTTGGTAGTCCCATGTGAACTTAAAAGATTTCAGAAAGAGGTCTATGTATCATCGCCATCTGCCGAGCCTTGCCTTGCTTTGCATAATACATGAAGCGACTGCTTATCTTACTTCCAAAAACCAGTTGCTTCGTAATACGATATCACTTGGTGCAACTGGTTGTCAGATTTTTGTATTCTAACAACTCGTAACGACCCCGGATCAACGGTATAAAGGCTTTCCGAGACACGATGGAGTTGGATGGATGATATATATGTATGTATTGTTTAGATCAAGGAGTCGATCCATAATCCTATAAATTCAGAAATAGCCCAATGGAATCCGTTATTGAAACGACCATGACCTTAAAATTTAACATTAACACTGTTTAGGCTAAATCTATTGATTCTGATGAAATGTTCAATAAAACCATTGGAGCCTCCCTTTTCGCAATTGTATTGTAACAAATTCAATGGAATTGTTTTGTATTCCAAACGCGTTAGGTAAGAAGGTTTCTCAATATTTAATCTTTTCATATCAATGTCAAAAAACATTACCTTGTTTACTATAAACAAAATGTTTATCGTTCAAATGTTCAAAACATCTTTCGACTGTTTGTAATATTGTTTAGTGCCCTTCAAACTTTTGATTTTATGTAAATGACTTCTTTACTTTTTAAACCTACTTCAAAAAAAGGAGGTTTTCAGTTCGACTCGTATGGTATAACGTACGTAATATTGTAGGAATTGGATATTGTTCACATACTCGTAATATAGACATACAGAGTTCAAAACACGTGTTTTAAAAATACGTGAATCTTTATTATAATGTCAACATTATACATACAATAGTAGAAATCTACGAAAATAGCTACTGAATAGGTGACATCACATTGTCTCACGAAGCGGATAATGTATGTAGTTAATCAATGCACAACGCCATGGCTAGTGTACAAGTTAAAAGTGCAAATTCGGAACTACGTTTTTTACGCACATAAATTGACAGTTCCAGAACAGTTTCATAAATCAAAATGACAATACATTCCATTGGTTTCTCGTGGCAATAGGCGATACTACAATGGTGCAATGCGGAGTTCGGCTCGCACCATTCATTTTCCTAGTTGGTATCCGTACCTGCTCCAGCTTTATGTTCAGTAAAAAGTTAAAAGCGATTAGATTCGTAGTTTGTTAAAAGAGGAAAAACGTCCGTAGTTCCGCCTTTACCTACTTAAAAAGATTTCAAACAGTTTTTTCCCATTTCAAAGTCAGTGGCTTATCCGTTCTCCTAATTTACGGGAAAAAAGGATCTTTGTAGTTTTCCTTTGGTTTTTCAGATATAATTATACATAAATACCAAACTTATAGATGATGTTCTTTAGAAAGGATAATCCTCAAAGTACATGTTGACATGCCGTAAAATCGAACGCGTAACACAAGTTGCACATTATTTGAACAAAGATGTTAGGCTACGACTTTTGCTACGCCACATACTACGACCTTTGCTACGTGCTACGACTCGTAGCAGAAAGCAATCAGTCTACATCTCTGGTACAAATATTTCGTTCCTAAGACTGGCTGAATACAGTTGACTGTTGATTTAATTAGGGAACTATTTGCATAATATAAACGTTTTGCATTCAAATCTTGAGAACAGTACAACAATAGAGAGCTACAAACATGTTTATAATTACAATCTCTTGTTCATGGATGCTTTTGTACTTTTGGTTTACAGAGTATGAATTTTAAAGTTAACATACGAGCAGTAGATTTTGCATGATTTTCTTTATTAACCAAGTACTGGACACTGCGATGAGAGTCATAATGCAAAAACATTCTTCAGCAAGATATACTAACTTCTCCGTGATTAACGCAGTGATCGACTATACATACAGAAAGCAAACGAAGAACTAGTGGCGAAACATGCAGCTTGCTATAAAGGATTTTAAAAGCAGGGAGAACAAGGTGTAAAGTTCCTCAACCTCTACTAAAACGGAGGATCTTTTCTTCCAGACGAGTGACGGCTACAGCTGGTGACTACAGCTCTAGTATTCGCGGATACTAATCTTGCAGATAAATCTGCTTGCACCATGCAGATTTTTGCGAAACACCTAACGAGTCGTTTTAGTCATCACAAGGAGTCTACTATTTATAGATAATAATCATAATTTCGCAAACATTACGATTATTATCTGTAACAGATGGGTGTTAAACACATAACGCTTTTGCATTAATTTGGGATTATATTATCAGTACAATCAATCTAAGGCAATGGCAGTAATTTCATCGGATGCAGCTGTCACGCCACAGTTGACACTACAGCCGGAAATTGCTATAGCCGACGAACGATGATGTGACTCAAAATGGATTGCTATTTATTATTTAAGAGGTCATTTACTCTGTTTTTGTCATACTTTCCCGTGTACAATACATATTTTTGTGTGCTTGCAACATTTTGTTGCTAATATTTCGTATTTATGGTAAAAATGTATTGCAATTGCTGCGGGACAATATTTTCAACGAATTTAGAGATTTTCCTTCAAATGGACATTTATGTTACAATATACTTATGCAATACTTAGAAATTATTATATACGCGGACTACATTCACGTGTTATTATTTTTAATCTTCGTTTGGTTGCCTGAAACAAAATTAATTTGGAACACTTTTTTTTTTTAGAGATATGGCCGCCTACGCACGTTGTTAGTATTTATTTATTTTCCAGAATCTTCTCAAAATAAGTATTGTGCGTTAGCAAGTGTTTAAAAACATATCTTCTTCACGATTCTTCCAACAATTCGACAGATTCTTCCTCGAATAAATCTGTTTGAGCACAAGGGCGTTAAGGAATGAGTTATGTACTAGTGTGTGCAACGGTGCAAATTGTAAGGAACCACTAGCTTGAGGTTATATGTATGTCCAAATAATTGAGACATGCGTATCTCAGGAAAATTAGGGATATTATGGATCAAGCTCACGGTACGGTAATTATTCATATTATCTTCCATACCTACCCGCTTGCGGTTGCCACCGAAACACGTGTAAAATGTTGAAATGTAGGTAAAGTGGATCTTGCCAAGGGTTGCGGTCTCTCATCCTTAAGAGGGATTGCGAAAATATTCCACCATGAAATCAAAGCCTTTTCGGTGGATCGCTGGTTTACACAACCTATCAGGAATGTTGTGCGAAGATAAATTTATAGAAATAATTACATTTTCATGAATGGAAGAAGAAAACGTGCTGCACCGACCCCAAATATAATAGGACAAGAGCAATAAGATGCTGATGATGATAATGATAATATCGTAACCATAAATCTGATATCGCAACAGAATTGAAGATGGGCAACATCTGCTGATAAAATGTGTTAGGAGCAAGAATAAAAGGGAATCGTTGATTAGAGAATTTAAATTAATCATTCTGGACGTTGGATCAATCCAAAACATTTAAGCAAACCCTACATTACATCGACTATTGCAAAGAGATGGTACGGTTTGGTGAGATGCATGATGCAAGTAGTTATTCCAAGTACTTATAAATAGTTTCTAATCTCCGTATGGATAAAAAGCTTTTTTGTTAAGAAAAAAAAACTCATGTATTGTTTTCACCTAAAAGCCAAAAAGTCATAATGATTATCAATGAGACTTTGTGATTCTGAAAAACCTATTCGTTTTGGGCGTGTAAAAGTAAAGACACTTTACGATATTACACTGAATATTTTTCTGTCACGAAAATCTCGCACATAAAAGCTGCGTTACGTGACGGTACAGAAAAAATATAAAGCACCCATTTTACTTATCCAGCGCGTTTTTATTCTGTATGTAGCGGGCGGCGTAAATGTGAGTTTTATAAAGTACCTACCGTCCGGCAGCCCCCGGCCACCCGGGAACTGTGAGAGTTAAATATGTGTGTATAAGCTTCATTCTTTTTAATTACGCTTCAAAAGTAAGTGTCCTACATAAAATGTACATTAGAAACGATAATGATGAAGCGTTAAAGTTTTATTTACTTATTTTATAAGAGTATTTCATTAAAGTTTATAGTTATCAAAGGGTATTTTGTCAAGTTAAGATTTATAATGATCAGAACTTTCAAAATAGAGCCATACTTTAATTACCAAATATTTAAACCCAATCTGTCATCTCCAGAATATATATGAAAGCACTATTATTAAGATATTAATTTAGTATTAAGTTACGAGACACAAATGTAAATTAAATTAATCATGAATATACTTTGGGCCTCAGGTAAATTTTCGCATCAAAAATAATGAAAAAACTTTTAAGAAATTGCGGGGTGCGTACTCGTACAATATTTGTTACACACAAAAGAGTTTCCACGCGGCTAAGAAACTTATATTGAACTTTATCCTTATAATCCGTACTAACTTCAAACTCCAAATTGGTTTTCAATGTTAAGATAATAGGTTTTTGTGCGTGCGTGACATGAAATATTAATCACTCTTTTAACCTCTTGTATGCCGTAATTATAGACACAATTAAAAAGCCGTTGTGTCTTGTGTAGATCTATATACGTTCGAACAATACGAAGGGTTAATGATTTTATTTCTTCTCTAGTATTTTACATGTATCATGTATGTACAAATACACTACCTACCGAAAATAAAACTTCAAGCAAGTCTGCATTATGTAATAATCAAAACGCTAACATCTGGTTTACGAAAAACCAATCAAGACAAAGATTAACGGACAGGCAGTCAACCTTAACTTAACTACTCTAATTTACTGACAGATGAAAAAAACAGCCAACCTACAGAAATCACTTGCTTTCAATATACGTAGTTTGACCATTGGTTAACTCACTTTTCTACAAATTAGGTAGCTTTTCGAAAGACCCCACATCGTAATCGTTAAGTAGGTAAATCCAGCTGTCGAAAGAAGACTGTGTTATTTTCCACTACTTCGTATGAGTTTTCATTCATGTTTGACTTAGTTCCGTGTATTGACGGGTCGACGGCTAGCCCGCTGGTCTGTAGGCTGCGGACGGCATAGTAACCTATTTAGCGGGATATGTCGGAGAGTGAGCAACTAATATTCAGACAGTTTCGTCGACACGTAACATGGAATACAGAAACGGCCTATTAAAATAGACACCTTATTATGTCTGCGACTACGTAATAAATGTTCGCGAAAGAGCCGTTATTTGCCTTCTGACACGGCGTATATGTAAGATGTAATCTTAAAATTTAATTTGACTGACACGTCGATTATGACAAGATCGATTTAAGATTTTATTAAAATGAGTTCGTTCACACATCTTTGCGCGACACTATTAAAATATCTAATTTTAATAATTCACAAAAATATGAAGTACTTGGTAATGCCTGCGGCTTCACCCGCGCGTAACTGTCCCAAGGTATCATACTAACAAAATAAAGTTATCCTATATGTTAATACAGGTTCAGGCTATCTATGTGCCAAATTCCATCCAAATCCGTTCAGTAAATTTTGCGTGAAATAGTAATAAATAATGATCCATCCAGCCTGACATCTCTTTGAGGCGCGCGTGGAACACGAACGCGCCGTCGACTCGGCCTGTCGTCTTTAGACGGACGGACGGCTAGCTAGCCCATAGCCAACCGTCCACAGGCCCGCGTCTACGGTGGCCGGTAGCCACCACGTGGCCCCCGACGCCCGGTGCGTCTCCCGCGGCGGCCGGGAAGAGAGGATCTCTCCCTCTCTCGTTCCGCCACCTCCTTCGCAAGCATGACTGCTTCGCAGAAGGAGGTGACGGCTTCCCATTCCGTCTCGCTCCGGACCATGGATTGAACCAGGGCCGGACGCGAGAGGTCGCCGCCGCCGATCGCCGCTACGAGGACACGGCGGTGCTCCGCCCACGCAGGGCAGACTTCCACCGTGTGCTCCATAGTGTCCTCCGGTCGATCCTCGCAGTGGAGACACCCGGGCGTTTCCTCCCGCCCGATGTGGTGCAGGTACCTCCCGAAACATCCGTGTCCGGTGAGGAGGTGAGGACGCCGTGGCGCCTCTCCAGCCACTCCTCAAAGAGGGGACTTACCGCCACTATCGTGGCGTGCCCTGCACGGGGTTGCGAAAGTCGCTCTCTCCATGTCGCCATGAGATCGCGCCGGAGGTCTGTCCGCTGAGCGGCAATTTGCCGCGGCAGCGGAGTTTCCCCCGGCGTAGTGCCTCCGCGCGCCAGTCGTGCAGGCGCGCGATGACTATCGCCTCCAGATCCCATGGCGGCAATCCGGCAAGCAGACCCGCTGCCTCGCGGGAGATCGTGCGGTACCCACGGACCATCTTTACGGCCACCACTTTTTGGGGCGCGTTCAGATAATGGGCGGCTCGCCGCCTCAAGGAACGCGCCCACACTGGGGCCCCGTAGAGGGCCATGGACCGCACGACCCCCGCGTAGAGCCTGCGGCAGGAGGCGTTTGGCCCCCCAAGGTTGGGCAGGAGCCGCCTGAAGGCAGCCCCGGTCCGTTCCAGCCTGGGGGCCAAACGTCGGAAGTGCTCCACGAAGTTCCACCGGCTGTCGAGGACGAGTCCTAGGTACTTCAACGTCGACTCGACGCCGATGGAAACCCCTCCTACCGTCAGTGTGGATCCCGACGGCCCCCTCGGACTTGTGCAATGCCACCTCGAGACCCAATTGCCGGATCCTCTCAACGACTATCGCAACCCCGCGTGTCATGTTTTCGACCGCCGCCTCGTGCGACCTCCCCTGTGCCAGCACCAGGGTGTCGTCTGCGTAGCAAACGACGCTGACACCACTAGGGAGGTCCGCGCGCAGCACCCAGTCGTAACCGATGTTCCACAGGGGCGGTCCCAGAACCGATCCCTGTGGGACACCGCACGACATCTCTCGCCGGTTCCATTCTCCGCAGCGACTGGGGTAGATGACGGCCCTGTCCGTCAGGTAGTCCCCGACCACACGACGGAGGTAGGTCGGCACCCGGTGATACCGGAGTGCCTCCCTGATGCAGCTCCAGGGCAGGGAGTTGAAGGCGTTGGCGATGCAGGTCTACCCCTCATACCGAGTTTCCTCCGTGCCTCGGAAAGCACGTTAAGCCGTTGGTCCCGGCTGTCATTTGTCCATCTTTGACAGTCGTTACAGGTAGTCAGTGGCCCCAAAAGTCCTGACACCAGTCTTACCAAGTGGTAAGACAGCTGCATCCGGTTAGACTGGATGCCGACCCCAACATAGTTGGGAAAAGGCTAGGCAGATGATGATGAGTCAAGGTCTAAATAACGGTTGCTAACTTTTGTAACAAAATGCTGAAAATACAGGCTTCATTTTAAGGTCTAAGTTTTAGTATAGTAATGAAGAATTTGATCACTGGTTTTGCTTGAGTAGTGCTTAATTTACTCAGTACTCAATTTACCTGCTCCAGGGTGTGAAGGTCCTGCCGGGGCTGCGGGACTTTTCGAAAGAGATACCGTGGCCCCGGAACATAAAGGGCGAGGAAGGAACATGGATGGGTTTTAGTCAGTAAAAGTCTGACACTCCCTCCCGCTCCACCCAGAGTGGGAAAAGTCATTTGATGATTACCCATCCGAAAAAAAAAGGGTATGACGGTACCATTGAGGTTAAAAACCCTTTCAAGGGTTGGGGATATTGCGATTAAGCACACAATGCCGCGGGAAATCGTAGTAAAAATAAGTAATTACTAGGGAAAATGTTCAAGGTTATTCGTGTCTTTCGTAAAAGTAACTCGCTGAACTGACTGCCACGGTGGTCAGTGGTCGCAAGCGCAACCGCTGAGTGTGAGGTCATGGGTTCGATTCCCGGATCGGGCAAAGTGTTATTGGGTTTTTAATCAGGAAATTTTCAGTGGCAACTACGGTTTCTGGATTTGAGCCCGGTTGATGGCAATAGATTGATGATGATTAATTAATGTGGGACTTACTTTCAACACCAGTGTTTCTCAGCTTAAGCGTTTATTGGTGAAAAGCTTTTTTATGGATACCTAAGTAGTTTATTTGTGTCTGACTGTGGTCTTTAGTTTGTTTTTTTTTATTTATTTATTTTTCTCTCTTGCATAACATTTTAGTTTGTATTATTTGATAGTGTTGGTATTTTTCAAAACTTATCATCATCTCAGCCGAAAGACGCCCACTGCTGGACATAGGCATCCCCCAAGTGTCGCCACATTGACCGGTCCCTTGCGACTCGCATCCACCGGATTCCCGCAACCTTCACCAGGTCATCGGTCCACCTAGTGGGAGGTCTTCCAACGCATCGTCTTCAGGTTCGCGGTCGCCACTCCAGAACTTTTCGGCCCCAACGGCCATCCGTCCTGCGAGCAATGTGCCCTGCCCACTGCCACTTAAGTTTAGCAATTCTTCGGGCTACGTCGGTGACCTTGGTTCTCTTGCGGATGTCTTCATTTCTGATTCGATCACGCAAGGAAACTCTGAGAATAGCCCTCTCCATTGCCCTTTGGGTGACTTGAAGCCTTTTGATAAGGCCCATTGTGAGCGACCACGTTTCGGTCCCGTATGTAATCACTGGCAACACACACTGGTCATAGACTTTCGTCTTGAGACACTGCGGTAAGTTGGACGAGAAGATACCGCGCAGTTTCCCGAACGCTGCCCAGCCGAGTCGGATTCGACGATTGACCTCTTTCTCGAAATTAGACCTACCTAACTGGACCGTTTGTCTTAGGTATACATACCTAATCGTCTACAATTTCGAGTGTAGAGCCTCCGATCTTGATAGGAATGGGTGTGACATGGGCATTCAACATGACCTTCGTCTTGTCCATGTTCATTTTTAGACCCACTCTTTCGTAAGCTCTACTGAGGTCATCGAGCATTGCACTGAGGTCCTCCATGGTCTCAGCCATGACCACTATATCGTCGGCAAACCGAAGGTGAGTGATGTACTCGCCATTGACGTTGATGCCTAGCCCTCTCCAATCCAGAACCTTGAAGACATCCTCCAGTGCAGCGGTGAACAGTTTCGGAGATATGACGTCTCCCTGTCTTACACCTCGCTGCAGAAGGATAGGTTCCGAGGCTTGGTCCTGAAGTCGGACTGACATGGTGGCGTTTTTGTACAAACACTTCAACACCTCGATGTACCGGTAGTCAATTTGGCACCGTTGGAGAGACTGCAGTACAGCCCAGGTCTCGATCGAATCAAAGGCTTTCTCGTAGTCCACAAACGCTAAACAGAGAGGCAAGTTGTACTCTTCGGTCTTCTGTATAACCTGCCGAAGCGTATGTATGTGGTCCAGTGTGCTAAAGCCTTTTCGGAAACCGGCTTGTTCGGGTGGCTGGAAATCGTCAAAAACTTATAATAATAAGTATTTTGTACCAACCTCTTTCTTTTGTTGATTTTTTTTTTGTTTCTTTGCTTCGAATGTATTTATCTGCGGGAACTTGTAAATGGCCTTCGAATCCGTATAATTTGAGAGCATTGTTTTTTTAGCTGTAAGTTTCCCGAAAAGTATAAAATAAAATAAAATAACTGGCGAAATGTGGGTGTACTAATAATTATACTTCTGCCAAACCTTTTAGGGATTACAGGCGTGATGTTATGCTACGAAACTCCTTGAACTTTGCCGTTGGTAACCCTTTGCAAGTGAGTATATTAAATCAATATCTTAGCCCGCTAAATAACCCTATCGGCAGTCGTGTCTCAAGACCGCAAACTTCTAAATCCATAACCAATACATTCAGTGCTTGCACAGTGACTTATGTGACTAACTTCACAGTTGTGGGCGCCACCGAAATTACTGTTTGCAAGATTTAATGGCATTTACTCAGTGTGACCAGGTCTTTACTTCGACGGTTTTGTGATAATGAGATTTGGTACATTAAGTGCTAAATGGAAAATGTACGTAAGTATAACAAGCTAAGCTTTCAAAAGCTCAGTTTAAACCGAATCTAATACATTAATGTTTAGTAATGAGGTTGTCAATGCCTTTTAAACGATTTACAAGAAAGCCGTCTATTTTCTGATATCTTTTATTTATTGCTACGTTTAAAATAACTTATTTTGGCTAGGCTTTGCAAATTTTGGGAATCTTAAAATACCGTAATATAAAAAAAAGGCAGTTTATGATGTTCTTAAAAGTAATTTCTGCTTCCAACATCTTTACGATGATATAGCTTTATTGTACTCAAGATAATATTGTGTCTGTATACCTGTAAATGGTACCAACATGAGAACCCTAACCTACTTTTATTGTTGACTGTAAAATGTACGTACACTTGGAGTATTTTTTTAAATAAATAAAACATAATATTTTTAACAAAATTTTAAAATTCCTTGTGTTTTATATGAAACAATATTTCCAAGTTATTTATGAAATGCTTGAATTACTTCCGCATATTTAAAGCTTAGTAAAAAAAAATGTACTAAGTAAAAATGTACTTCGCGGAAGTGTTTGGAGTTATCCTAAAAGGTCGGGAAAGGTCTCTTGTCCTAAATCAGAACTTAAGTAACAATTATTACATACCTTGACGCCATGTAAACGTAATAAATCTTTCTGTTAGATCTACTCAGAAGGGAAAACAAACTAAGCAAACAGATGCACGGATAGGTGTGGTCTACCTATTTGCCATTTATATGAAATCGAGCAATATTAACTCTCTGGACCAGCGCGTTCTCACGTACTGATTAATCCCCAGTAGAACCCATTTACGTTACTGTTATTGCCTATATGAATTAAATTTCTAAATGGGGTGTTATTATTTTTATTGGTGCTACGTTTTTACTATTATTGCAGTCATACAATTTCGGGAACGCACTCTGTAATGGTTTTTCAAATCTTTTGTTTCTCCTGACCAGCACGCGGGGTATGACCGCCATGGTTTTGTCGACGGGAGAATCGACAAAATGATAGATTGTGAAAAGAAAATTATGTCATTTTGTCTCTTCTGATTCTTATGTCGACAAAGCCCGTTTACATGGTGGTCATGCTATGCGTGCTGCAGTGACTTTCTGTCGACGTTTGATCAGGTCATGTGTTGTGTTATGTATATCGAAATCCTAAGCTCTGTTTGGCCGTAGCATTAAATCGCAAGTAATCAGTCAATGTCACTGATTCCACCATCAAAGGCACATTGTGCATGAAATATGTGAATGGAATCTCCGCCTGAAACCAAGAGGGGTGATCTAGTATACAATATGTAAAGTAACGAAAACATAATACCCATTTTAAATACGTATTTCATACCAAAATATTATTATCTAACGCGGTTAATACTTATTTATCCCATAACATAAATTAGATTTGATAAGAAGGGTTACCCGGGTCCTTAAGTGTCACTTAATTTTCAGTAAAAAAAGAAAATATGTTTGGAGAGCCTTTCATAACTTACTTTGAGCTCATTTTATTAGGTTAAGGGGTCCTTTAGCGGGTGGTCGGTACGCTGCGGTCTTCCTTAGTAGGTATTGGCTTTGGCGTGGAGCATATTTTGTAATGTAATTATGAACACATGTACCTACCTATATTTTGGGAAATTCTTACCGGGCAGTCTCTGCTTGGTGATTGGGATATGTGACTCATCTTTACTAATATTATAAAGAGAAAAGATTTGTATATTTGTAACGAATTAACTTAAAAACGACTGGACCATTTTGAAAAATTCTTTCAGCAGTGGATAGCTAGATTATCAGCGAGTAACATAGGCTATATTTTATCCCCGTACTCCTACGGGAACGGAAACTTTGCGGGTGAAACCGTGTGACGTCTGCTAGTTACTGGATATCATCATCACGGTGGCCGTCCTTAGCAAATAAAAATACTTTTTCACTTTTCATGCTCTAAAAGTACGCCAATATAGCCCTTCGAAGCGGGATTAAAGTGACCATTTATTCCCTAGCGAGTAAAAAGTAATTTAAAAATAAAAAAATAATAAATTTAAATTTGAAACCATGTATTTATTTCACATGCAATCCTTAATCATCCGCAATAACGCTCAATCTTTCTATTGTAAGATTATGTGCGCTATTGTTTATATAAGTTACTCGCTCATAGGCTTTTTATTTTCCAAATTTTTGGCTATTTCCTAATATAAATGGAACAATCCTTTACTCTGAAACATGGTAACAAAAGAGTAACTTATCAAAGGTTTTATTTAAATTTCGAGTTGGCTTGCAAATAGAAAGCGGTTTATTGAGAAAAAAAAAAACACATGAACTCTTCAACGTGAGAAAAATATTGTTGTTTGTGTGCATCGTTCATTTTGAAAAGTATGTGCAATGCCTCTGTTGCAAGCCGCTGCAGTAATGTAGGTACTAATTATCTGTGGATTGTGGATCATCTTCTGATAAATCAAAATGTTCAGTTCAGAATTTTTGTCTAGTGTAAATTTGTTCGCTTTTAAATGACTATTTTTCTTGCACTAGAAGTGAAAAGTACAGTTTGCACCTCGAGACTAAACGCCAATTTAATATACCCTCGCTTTCATTGACTCCTTAAACCTCGGGTATATAATGGCTTCGTTTAGTCCCTTGTTATAAAATATACTATACCTGAGTCGGTATGTTCTGCTCGAGTCAATTTAGGTAACATTATCATTCTCCTGCCCATATCTATTTCACAATTTATTTGGGGTCGGCGCAGCATTTCTTTGTTTTCCATATTTCTCTGTTACTCGTCATCTCAGCAATTACCTCCTTACTAGCCATATCATCCTTCGCACAGTCCATCCATCGTTTATTATGTGGTCTTCGTCTACTCTTATAGCCATCTACATTCATACTCAAGGTTATCCTCTATACATTCTCCAATGTGCGTAACAAGGAACATTCACAGCACCATAAATATTGTAACAATAAAGTCTTCTTTAATTCTTTTCGATCCTAAAAGGCCGCAACTGAGTTGTTCCATGAAATGAAAAATTTGCAAAAGCGGATGAAAACTACTTTTGATTATGTAGAAAGCGGTTCAATGAAAACTAATGTTGGCAGCGGGCCATGCAGAGGCACGGTTGAAAAAAATACTATTTGTATCATACGTAAAATCTTGGTTCGGAAAAACCGATTTTACGTACTAATATGTCATTCATCGTATTAAATTAAAAACACCCAGTCGTGAAAGCTGGAATGTGTTTAGAGTTGTACGAGTATTTATAGGTTACATAAATTATATTTCAAAATAATCTTTGAATTTTACTGCGATGACGTCATCTTTATCGTTTGAAATATTTTTTTTAACTGACCAGGGCTTGGAACATTTTTGTATGAAGCGTGGCTGGATATTTTTCCACCATTTTGTTTTTTTTTTCAAAGAAGCGGCCACGCATAAGACCTGTATAAATCGATAGCTGGTATCAACACAAACAAGTTTTGTAAGGGACAAAATGTTCTAAAGTGTCACGTTTTCGAGATATGAGCTTAAAGCCATTCACTGATGGAATCTACAGCACAACTTTGATTCGATCAGACACGCAACTTTGATTCGGCATCAAGAAGAACGGGTATTTTTCGTGAAATGCATGCGATGCAACTCACGAAAATTGGTAGTCAACTCACGCGGTGTGGAGGGAAGGAGGGGTCCCCCTTGCCCAGTGGTACCACTCTCATGAAAAGATAATGTACCATTCCTGAGAAATACCGATTAATATAACCTAACCTTAAAACATTTTATATTCCCCTAAAAAGCGTAGTCGACGGAGCCCCGCTTTGCGGGGCCTCTATTTCCGAGTGCAGGGTTTAATGGAACCTAACTAACCTAACAGGGGGGTGCCCCAAGTCCTGATTATGGGGGCAGAGATACTTCCGTACGTTCAGTTGACAATAATTCGAGAGTTTACAATATCGCTAGAGAGAAACACGTTATATTGTAATATAACGTGTTTGACAATTTTACGGTGACATAATACACAATAATATCCATGCTAAAAAAAAGAGATATTTATATTTTTTGTATTACACATCATAGTACACTTCAGGATAGTAGACGTTTATTATTATTAACTAAAAGCTATTTTATAAAAGAGCATAAAAAAAACGCCTGCTCAACGTTGTCAGTTCGTAATGTGCCCAAGACACTGGCGGCGCAGCGTTTCCACGTTGTATGCTTTAAGATAGTTCAAAAAAATACAATCATAGACCCCTACCATCGCGCTAAACGTCTCCACAATTCGATCAACGTAGGACAATTAGCAAACTAATAAAAAACATGAAATTCAATTAAGTACACGGTCTTCGAGTCGTGTTGTGTCATCAAGATAATAATCTACAAAGGAACTGAGGAATGGAGTGTTCCCAGACACGATATATCACTCTCGTTGTAAGTACGACAACAACAAAAAAGGAAATTTTTCATTAGAACATAAAATTTTTCCTAACACACAACGTTTTCTTTTGTTTACACAAGGAAACAACAGAAAACCTATGTATAACCTAAAAATGTATGTAATGTGTATGTATGTGTGTAACCTAAAATTTATGTTTTTTTGATAAATTTTATTACCAACACATAATTAAAATTAAGGTCGCTTTTCGTGTCCATCTTTGTAAACCTGTCATTCTTGTAAACTACGCAATGAATTTTTATGACATTTAATAAAATAATGTTTAATAATCGACAAGTCGTAGAAACTGTACCAACAGTTGTAATAAGGATAACAAAATATTATCACAAGAATCATCATCATCTTTCTGCCTGTCAACTGTCAATCGTCACGCACATCATTTACTCCTTTTCCCTCATATAATTTCGTACACAATCCATCCATCAACATTTAAATTCGCCACTGTTTTAGTCGCATTGGTGTTGAAGTCCATACCAAGACAGACAAGAATGAATAGGTATTAAATATAAAAGAGATCCCCCATTATGGGCCTAACCGTTACACGAATCAGTTAAGTACCATAATAATCTCTTATTTGCTTAAACTCAATTAAATTTTAGCCTCAATTACAATATGGCCAAATGTAGAAAATAAGCAGTTTTAAACGTACTTCAATGGAACTTCTCCTTTAGTCCTACGAATAAAAAATAGACTCTAAATAAAAACAAATACGAAAAATAAGGCTTATAAAGTTCCAGGAATAAATAATCAAGCTTCGACAGAAAACACGTCAAAGAAAAAGCTTTGTAGATAAAACTGGTGCCACATTTTCACCGGGTTATGGATTAGTCTTCGTGAATGTCAATTTTTGTGTACCATCTTGATATCAGAAAGTACCCTGGACAGCAAATAAACCGAGCCACCCGCTACCTAGGCACTCTAATTCGATTATCTCAAAAACTAAAAAACCTACAATTATCAAAGTTGTACCTACAGAAAGTGCGTTTCATGGTGATTAAAATGAAAGGAAACTCATTGGGTTTAATCAATATTTCAGTGTTTATTAAGGATTTTACAAAGAAGAGTCGTTTTCCAGTCGTGACAATCGTTAGTAATGATAAAGTGAAAAAAAAAAATTAAAGCCAAAAACAAAGATAAAATCAAAAAAAAGTTTTTGATCAATATTCCGTATTCCCTCCCCTTGCTCGGATAACTGCCAGCATCCTTGTATTCATCGACCTTACGAGCCTGACGATAAAATCTTGAGGAATTGTATTCCACTCCTCTTCAATTGCGATTCGCAGCTCTGGAAGCCTTGTTGGAGCAGGTACACGGGCTCGAACCCGACGTTTCAGCTCATCCCATAAGTGTTCTATCGGATTCAAGTCCGGGCTTCGAGCTGGCCAGTCCATCGTACGAATGCTGACGTCGCGTAGATACTGGGTCACCACATGTGCAACATGAGGCCGTGCATTATCATGCATCAATTGCATATTCTGTCCGATATATCCTGCGTAAGGTACCACATGGTCTGCGAGGATTTCAGTAATGTAGCGATGAGAAGTCAGTCCACGTGTACGGCCCGTCGGTTCGATGAAAACTAACGCTGTATGTGCTGTTAACGAGATGCCGCCCCAGACCATTACAGATCCTCCTCCATAAGCAACAGTTTCCTCGATGCAACACTGAGAATAACGTTCTCCAGGGCGACGATATACTCTCTGACGTCGATCACTTCCATGTAGACTCACCCTGGTCTCATCAGTGAAGAGTACATTACTCCACTGCTCTAATGTCCAATCCCTATGGTCTCGAGCAAATTCAAGTCGTGCTCGACGGTGTGCTACCGTTAATGCTGGGCCTGTTGCAGCTCTTTTTGGGGTCAGGTTCCGTTCAGCAAGTCTCCTTCTGACGGTATCTGAACTTATGACCACTTGGCGTTCGTCACGCAGACTTTGTTGGACTTGAACTGCGTTGAGGTGGCGATTTCGCAGAACAGTAAGGTGGATATAACGATCATCTGCTGCTGATGTAGCCCTAGGTCTGCCCGTACCTGGACGGCGATCGAATGCTCCAGTCTCTAGGTATCGTCTGTAAACTCGTTGCACCGAAGATCTGCTGATTCGAAGCCTTCGAGCGACTTCACGTTGCGCAATGCCTGCTTGAAGTAATGCTACAGCTTGAGCTGCTTCCTGAGGTGTTGTATCCATTATTAATCGAAAAAAGTAGCAAAAACACACGCGTCTGAGCAAACGATGGACAAAAACTAAAGAAATGATAAGAAATATCCGACTACCCCCATTGTAGAGAAAAAGAACGCTAATTTCTAACTCTGGTGAAAACAGAGCAAATCGTTAGCATTGTGTTTGTTGCTTGATTACAATGTGAGCTGACGGTACTTTCAAATTAATTTGTAGTCATTTTAATCACCATGAAACGCACTTTTTGTAGGTATAACTTTGATAGTTGTACATTTTACACTTTTTGAGAAAATCGAATCAGAGTTCCTAGGTAGCGGGTGGCTCGGTTTATTTGCTGACCAGTGTATGTAGTATGTGTGCAGTTTTTTTTTAATAAACTGTAAATAAGAAAAAGTCAATTAAAAGAAATAAAAATAAACAAGTAAGTACGAGTATATAGGTGTAAGTAATTAAAGTACCTATATATTATAGTATATCAACTATCTGGTGTCCACGACACAAGCCACGTTGCTTAGTGTGGCAATAGAAAGTAATTCCCAAAATCTTTAAGATATCTTTTTAACTTGTAAAAAATAGTATGACATTTATTATCATTTAAATAATATAATGGCATTTATCATCTTCATATATAGAAAAAACAAGAAAGGAAAAAAATGTCTTCATAAAAAAACATGAAATGAATTCCCCGTGCGTTATAATATCACACTGGTAGCTCCTTATTTTATAAATATACGGTGTAAACCGACCCATAGATTAGAATAATGTCACCGACCTTTCACAAAGCCAAGCCAATAATGTTTAACGTTTCAGAAGACTTGCTTTGTCCTGCGATCTTACTCGCTTCCTAGAACAACTACTTCCAGTAGGTACCTGTATTAAAAGCTTTTATCAACACTAGTTCCAATACACGAGTATTCAGATTCTTTCGAAATGGAATTAGTGATTATATTAAAAAACAGCACTAGTTCCATCATGAAACTGTTAATGGTAATAGTAACAATGAAGCTAATAATCGAGGGCCTAATTCAGAAGGCAGTATTCCTCGTTACGGTCCGCATTGTGAGGAGGTTCCTGTCACTGAAGCCCTAACCATCAGTAGCTTGGACTTAGGTATCTCCCGACACCTGCGGACCAATAGTTTTGTTTTGTTTTAAACGTATATTCTTAAAAATGTTATGTTTAAGTAGGAAGGATGAATTGAGATGATTGGAGTCGTTGGGTTTGGGCGCTATTGTCGTTAGCATCAGTTGCTTGTGCCGAATAAATTTGACGCGTATTACGATTTTGTAACGGCTGATCATTTCTAAACTTCGAGCCTCTAAAATAACCTGAATTATGGTAACATCTTGATCGGTTACCGCGATTACCATAATTATTATTCCCACGTGCATACCTATTTGCTGACTGACCTCGTCCTTGTACACCTCGTCCTCGATATCCTTGATGTCTGTGTCCATTGAAATAATTGTCATACATACCTCGCTTCCCATTGTGGTGAGCATATGACTTACCAGAATAATGCATGACGTTGCCGTTGCTTGTACTCGCACCTGGTGACAGCGAACACTCCTCATCCTTAGCTGCCTGAATAGCGTCCTTTAGTGAGCTATAATTACGAGCTGCAATTATTGTGCTAAGTTTTGAACCTTTTATTCCCTCGGAAAATTTTCTTATTGCTAACTTTTCGTTTAATGGCTTCAAAATATCATATTTGTTATTGTCACCATCTGCTTGTGCAATCGTTAAGTCTGTGAAAAGTTTTTCGATTTCAGTTCCATATTCATCAATCGAACGTTGACCTTGTGAAATATTCTGAAGACGCGATTGTATTGCTGTAAATGATTTTTTAGTTAAAAGATGCGTACGCATATCCTTCATAAGTTCTGTAACAGATGAATACTTTGAAGCCATCCGCAACTTCGCGTTCTCTGATAGTCTACTTTTCAAAATAAACTTAATTAATAAATCCTTATCAGTCTCGCCGATCATATCCGAATACATTTCAATACCATCAATCAGTCGTTTCGTCTGATTTTCCGAATCGTCCATAACGGGTAGTAAGTTACACGCTGTTTTCAAGTCGAACTCCATTTCGACAGACTCTGTATTAGCCCTACAAGGCTCAATTTTTTTGTTGGTGGTGAAAAAAATATATATGTTGTAGTTAGTGATTAGTAGTTAGGGAAAAATAATAAAAAAAATCTTAAGTCAATATCTGACCAGTAAATATTTTTTTTATTTCGGTTCCATATATGGTACACTGAGCCTTAACTATACTATTTGGTACTGAACTAAAATAAATGTAATTATAGGAAAAAGTATATTATTTTAATAATCACAAGCTTTTTTTGTTTTTCACTTATACATAATAAAGAGATATATCACAAAGTCGGGAACAAAATGAAACAAAGTAACATAATTATGTTTAAAAAAGTCTACTTATGGAAGTGTCGGAAGCAATTATTATCTTTATTCAGGCAAAGTTCTACCCGACAATTCTAGAAATAAAGGCTTTTCCTTTGCAAGCAGGCATTTTGCATCTTTGTCTTTTTTCACCCCAGACCGGGAAATGCTCAAACCCGTCAAGTCTGACATCATGAGGAAGTGGGATAGCAACATTAGGCTTCTTTCTTTTCGTTTAAATTTCTTCAAACACTATTGATGGTCTACCTCTCTTCTAGTTCATCGATGACCCAAACATACATAAACTTTTGCCCACCTCAAATTTGAAATCTTTTTGTTTTAGTGGGACTGGCGTACTCCTCTGTTCCCCAACTCTTTTGTACATTGTCTCCATAATTAGAGGAATACCCAATTCAGTTGCCCAATACATTCAAATAATTGGTAATGGTGCCAAGCTCATAATCAGACAGACCAAAAAACTTTTTCAACTGAAGAACTGAAATTGTAAATGGCTTGGATGAATTTTTTGAATACTAAATTCGCTGAAAGAATAAAATAAAAAAAATTGGATACTGAACTTTTCTGATGTCATCATCACTTCCAGCCTCAGAAAAATCCTCCTCATCTTTACTCCCAGAAGGTATATTCAACAAATCTTCAATTTTTTTACTACGTAATCTTCTGAGCGACATAATCTGTAAAAGATAAAGAATAATTATGAGAAAAATTGGCGTAGGTACAAAGTAGAAAAAAGGGCGCGAAAGCCCAACGTACCGTATAAGGAACATGCATAAATATGTAAATTTCTAATACAATTACTATAGTAATATAAAAAAATAACTTACCTCTGCAAAATATACACTCCCTTATTACTCACTGTATTTTTTCCGACTCAGAACCGTCCAATTACTATTTTTTCAGATTTTTTGAAATCACGCAAACGGCAAACGTCATACTTTCATTCAAATTTCTCGCTAAACTCTATGCACAGGAAACAGTAACGACATCTATACGCAATGATTTGCATTATTTAGTCGCTCAGTTTCCGAGTTTTGAATTCGAGATGGCAGTAATGTTGCTGCGCGTTTCTTCAACGCTGGAGGAACGATAAAAACGGTTGTCCCTCATGTGGTACTGGGGGCCTTGTAGGGTTAGGAGAAGTCTTGTACATAAAGTTTTTATACTATCGTAAAGGTTTTTAGCTTTTTTAAAAATATCTGTCGCAGAAGAAATAATCTTCGGATCTTTCTTTGATTCTAAAAGTAAAATTAATTCACTGCATTTATCAAAAATATTTGTTGCTTCATTTAATTTAGTCTCAGCAACCTTACCTAAATATCTAGCTTTACCCTTTTTAATCAGATATTTTCTTATCTGTTCTAATAAGACATAATTGTCTATTAATTCATCAATCATCGTCTAACTAAAAATAGAATCGTGTCATTTATTCATTGCTGTATTTTATATTACTAAGTAAAAATTGCAAAACAATAGTGTAAAGTTACTCGCAGCGCGGCGAAAGAATGTCGTAAGCTGCAACTTTGCTGCGATGTATCGAGTTACGTGGGCAAAAGTACACGATTATAGAACAATTAACTCGGAACGTAATGAAATATGATCCCATTCTATTTTTAGATGCAAATATTACTTATTTTTCCTTAGTTTTAATGTCCATAATTTATTATTATATTCCTTTTTTCACTCGCGATGGGTTGAAACGCACTCAAATGTTAATAAAACACTCACATTTGTTGAACTCACTTTGAAAATTATTTTGGTACGTAACTCACGGTTCTTTAGGCTGTTGTTTCGGCGTTATTCTGTCCTCTGATAGAAGCCCGGATACGTTGCATAGCCCGGAGACCAATCTCCTCCTGGATCCACTGGCGATGGCATCGTTTGTACAAACGCACCACAAAGTAGGCCAATACAATGGTGAATATAGCCAGCAGCGCGTACATCACAATATTCATCCGCTCCATGTGCTGACCAACATCTTTCAACGTGGCCTGGTTGCTGCCCGCAGCGTTTTGTGTGATGAATACCTCATCTTTTTCCACCGTTGAGGGACACATCTTGTAGAGACGCAGAGGTGCTTCCGGAATGTTCTTCAAGCAAAAATCTTCGTTGCCCAAATGTCCAATTCGAAGAAATGTATGGTTATGTTGTTGGTCCAATTTTTATTTAACATAATTTCGCGGCGATAGGCAGTAGGTGGTGATTATACTGAAACTCCATGTCCTTGGGTTTTAAAGTAGTGGCAGGACTGGCAGGACTGGCAGGACTGGCAGGGTCGCCATGAGATGATTGGAGTCGTAAGGGTGTAGTAAATAACTAGTCAGGTTGGCTGCCAATAGTATAATGCTAAGAAACAAGTAAAACGATGTAAAAGCTAGGTAAGCATATCATAAATGATACCTATTATAAAGGAGAATACATACGGTTGTTAATCTAAAGGAGGGTATACACTTCAGAATAAAGGATCTAAATCTTTGCAGCCGTTTGTAAGGGTGGAGTGAGAATAAAATATCAGCTGAGAAATTGACATGTTTAATAACGTAAACTGATACCCTGCAGTCAAATAATACCGCAGTCAAATAATATCGTAAATTTATTATAATAATAAACTTATTAACTAATTGTATTAAAACATGGCATTACGAAATAATAATTAATATGTACAACATTATTAAATTTTGGTGTACTTATCGAAAACCACGGTGTGCTAAAATTATTATAATAAGCACGTGCCCATGAAATATTTATTTATAAAATAAAGCATAACTGTGTTTCAGAACAGTATAATTATCAAGTTATTGGTAACAACACAAAGTATTTTTACAATCCAAAAGAAATACGAGTATAAAAGAGATCATTTCTCTTGATGAGACAGACTATTATAGGTATCTATAGTTTAAAAACTTAGTACTAAAATTGACTTTCAACTACTGTTTCTAAACAAACTACTGTCCGTTTTGCATGTGTTACAAAAAACATTACCGTGTAGGGTAGGTTCTGGGTGCAAACAGACTCATCACGAAGCTGTCAACCAAGTATTCTGTACGTCGAACTAAGTAACTCTGAGCATATTTTTATGGGAAACTACTTTTTTTTGTTGGGGTGTAAAATTACATTTTACGGTAAAACTCAATGTATCACATTGTGCGTTTAAGAGGGCTATCACAATTTTTCAAAAAAAACATATTTGTTTTAAAAAACACTAATACAAAAAAAAGATGTTTATTTTGAGCACTCTATAAAGAAATAATTAAACTTTCTCGGCCTTATATTTTTTTTTAATTTTGTGGCCATACCTAAATCATAATCACATTATCAAAACTGAGAATTTAGATGTGTTATTATGGTTTAGATATGACCAAAAAAAAAAAATATACCTGAGGAAGTTTAATTATTTCTTTTATAGCACAATTTTTCTTGCATTAGAATGTTAGACTCTTAAAACATTCAAATATAAGAAAAATTGTGATAACCCTTTTAAAAACTTATATTTAAAAGAATACTTGCATAAAAATTTTGAACTTTGATCCCCAATATCACCGTAACTAAAAGGTTCCCAAGTATGATCTAGAACAAAAAAAATATCGCAACGACGAGGAGAACAAGTACATTTAAGCTTCATTAAAAGTCTATTAACACCCTTTATAGGTAACACAACCATTTTATCATCGGGATTCGCATTTTTTTACTGCAAATTCTACGAGGTCTAATGCGAGTTTTATTGTCAGTTTAATTAACACGTCATGCCGCAAAGCTTCTTTATTAATGTAAAGCAAAGCGATGATATACATACACAAGGAAGCTGTTATCGCAGTGTATCCAGCCAGTATGATACGCTGGATGTTGGCAGCCAAAGGATTGCTCTCACCTGCGAGGACCAAAGAGTCCCGTTCTATGTTCAGTTTGGCGCGAGAACCCGCTGGGAACGTACGCGGTCTTCATTCGTAACCACGTATCGTATCGGGAATCTTTTAAAGTTCACTTCAACTTTTAATAATAGATAAATAATAGTTTTTTGTTTCAGTAAAATAATTTGCTGGTCAATTGCTTAGTTTCAAATATTTTCGAGTTGTTATTCGCGGAAAGTTAAAGTTTGTCTATCAGATAATTATGATTATCTTATTATTGAGTGCATTATTTATTGCGGGTAAGTTATTCTACGTTATTAACATCAATTTATTTATGAAAATAGTTTAAATGTTACATGTTGTTACTATTTTGTGCTTATTCATAGGTATCCTAATGGAATTGCACGTCTGTGCACTAGTATATAAACCAAAATTTTGTAAAACCCGATTTTTTTCCGGGAATTAACTGTACACATATTTTATAAAAATATTTTTAAAATATGGCAATTTTTAGGCTATTAACTAGTTAGTTCAATTAAAACCAACAAAAACCTTTGAAGTAGAACTACGGATATCAAATAAACCCTTGTCAAACCAATCTTCAGTCTCCTTTCTCAACATCAATACGGCACTTACGGTCTTTACAATAGGCCAATTAACAATGCTTTGTAGTTCTATTACTTGAAAATAAACGCTATTCGACGTGGCAATTAGCTCCCGGATGTCATCGGCACATAACCCGTTGATAGAGTACGTTTTCCAGATAGGGATTTCGCCACATTTTTTTTTTTACGGACTTTCGTGTACATGCCAGTCTCATTGGACCTTATAATGTAAAACGTAACAACACAACTTAAGAGGCCTGCGGAGCATGCGAATTTCATACAAACGTAGTACCAACATTATTTGTAATTCAAACATATTCTTAAGGTAATGTGTATTTATTTTGATTGGATTATAGAATATACAAGTTCCCAAAAAAATATGTGATTTTTAATGTAAGTACACCAATTTAAACAAGAGTTATTAAAAAAATAAATTTTCTATAGAAATTTTAAATTCCTCATATCTCGTCTATCATTGTCTTTTCAAAATACATATTTGGGATCATAGATTTTCTTTAGTACAATCGAAATATATACACACTAACTTAAGAATATGTTTGATTTTAAAATTATTTTGGTATTACGTTTGTATGAAAAACGCATGCTCCGCCGGCCCCTTAATTAAATTACTCGTATAAGCAGTTTCGGAGCTAGGTGACAAAGTTGGTTTATTTTCTAAACTCATATTATGAAGAGGAAAGATTAGATTTTTTATTTGTTTGTGGTTCTTTCTTCAATTGACCATCTCAGACACTAATCACATAAGTAGTCCTCATGTGAATTAAGCAAGATTGTCTGGGCTTTAATAGTACATTGTTATCCAAGGGGTGAAAGTAACTTATTTAGTCCCGAGACGGGGTTTGGCGCCCAAGCGTAGCGCGGGCGCTAATAGCTCGAGGGACTAAAGAAGTCTTTAACCCGAGGTAAACACTGTGCTTTTCATTACGAATACAAGGAAAATAAAAACAAAAACACGAAACCACTCGAAAAAAAATGAAGATCGGATTGCCGCTTTCTCGCCTATTTTGTTTTTTTTTTTTGTGTTTTTTTTTGTGTGGCCGGCTATTCAGCCTTTATTTTCACTACAGTCACTGAAAAAATAGTAAATATTTTGCCCAAATTTTTGTTATTAAAGAAATATTTGTAACTAAATTCTAACTAAGTTATTTAAAATAATTATATTATTTAATTAATACTGAATTTTATGTTACTTCAATTTTACATCGCGCTGTAATTTACAGGCTGTATAGAAGTCGGAACATGGTTCAATAGAAATGTGAAAATAGAACTAGATTTTTTTTAATAATGTGACAGCTGTCAGTTGAAAGTGATTCTCCCTAGGGCTGAAAAGTATTACTTTCAGCCCGCTCCTCAGGCGACTTCAGACCTACTTTCCGAGTATGAGTAATGAAAAAGAGACTATATGACCTCTGAGTTTGTTTCGGCTGTTTCTTCTCAGAGTAGTCAGGTACGAAACACCGGCCCCATCTAGTTTAAAAAAAAGACGTGTAAAAGTGTTTGAGTAAACCTACTTCATCATGTGCCTAGCCCTTTTCTCAACTATGTTGGGGTCGGCTTCCATTCTAACCGGATGCAGCTGAATACCAGTATTTTACATGGAGCGACTGAATATCTGACCTCCACAACCTAGAAATGAGAAGACCTACTTGCTGAATAAATATCACTTATCATTTATGGATTTCGAAATTCTTTTATCATTAGAAAGGCACATCTTTACCGAGTAACATTTTTTATATTGATATCATGGAAATTAGCAGAGCTACTTATCACAAGTTTTGCGAAGTGCTAGTGAGTTAATAAAAGATTTTCGAATCAACTACACATAAACATTTTAGAGAGCACAATAAAGTACTTTACAACTACAGTACTTTCTCAAGTTATTATGCCTTGTGACTGTGACTGTAGCTTTGATTTAGTTTTGTATTTTTGACATTCAAAAGTGCCGTAATGGTCTAATTGAAATAAATGCTTTGAGTTTGAGTTGAGTTTGAAAGATGAATAAGTTCTAACAATTAAGTAGGTAAATATTATTATGATATAATTATGTGAAGCGTGTATTTTAAAATCTTCTGTATTTACTTTACGTTTACACCGCGCTCGTGCTATTTGCCTTCTATACTATTTCAATGGAATTGTTCATCTCCTAGAAATAAAACAAAGCTTAGCGGTTTTATTTTACAGTCATCAGATCAGTATCGGTTTTTTTTCTTTTCAATCCTTTTTATTATTTACTAGCTTCTGCCCGCGACTTCGTACGCGGATCCTGTTGCTTATGCCAGCGACAACGGGGTCGTCGAAGATCTGAAACGTCTGATGTCGAATTCTAAGAACCCGGGGACGGGAAAATAACGGATCTTTCCCACCTGAGCAACACATACCATTTGTTTCTTTTTGCCATTTAACAGCTTCACAAAAAGTACAATTTTTAGCCATACCTCCGATGGCGGAATATGTGGCGTATTCAATCATAGGAGACGTAAATGCACTCCGTGCCTTATCAACCCAAGGAAGGTCGCCATGCCCTTTTTTTTCGGTTGGGAAATAATCAAATAACTTCTCCAACTCTGGGCGGAGCGGGAGGGAGTGTCAGATTTTTACTGACTAAAACCCATCCATGTTCCTTCCTCGCCCTTTACGTTCCAGGGCCACGGTATCTCTTTCGAACAGTCCCGCAGCCCCGGCAGGCTTCGACCTTTGCGGGCCCCTCCCTTTATGCTGACATCTCTTTGAGGCGCATGTGGAACACGAACGCGCCGTCGACACGGCAGGTCGCCATGCCCTACGGCTATATCTTGAGACACATCCGGTTTTTCAGATGATATCGACAATCTGTTCAGAGAATGTCGACGTCGATCAGAATTCAAACGTTCGTTCAATGAACGTGCATCGCGCATCACGCATCACGTTCATCACTCGTTTCAAAAGACCTGTTAGTAGATGTGCGAATACGCTGAAAACTCAAGCCTGATTCTGTATCGGTAAAAATTTCGGATTCGCTCACGATCAGCGGACAGTCGCGCATCACGTTCCGCACTTGTCTCTAAAGACCTAGAAGAAGCTATGCGTAGATACGTTGAGAACTCAAGCGCAATTCTCTATCCGTGAACGTCTCCGACTCGCGAGACAATGCGTGACGTTCACGATCAGCGGTCAGTCGCGCATCACGTTCCCTACTTGTCTCTAGAGATCTAGTAGTCGATGGGTAGATACGCTTGAAACTCAAGCGCAATTCTCTATCCGTGAACGGCTCCGACTCGCAAGACAATGCATGACGTTCACGATTAGCGGTCAGTCGTTTTTCACTGGTCTCTAGAGATCTGGATGTAGATGCGTAAATACGCTAAGAACGCAGGCGTGCTTCGCGATCCGAAGAGGTTTCCACGGAGCAAGCAGCCTGGTGTTCTCGAACAGCATAAAGTCTCTCCTGACGCTCTTCGGTAGATTCTTGGGATCTTATGATCCTCAATCTTGTAGCTCCTTTGGAACATTGGGAAAGATTTGACCTCTTTCTAGGCATGGTTATAGTTTTGTTGTGAAGATACCTGATCAATTGAAATCTAAGTAACTGCTCCCCTGCGTTACCGGGTAGGCTACCGAGTCGCGAAGATAACTGGAAAAGGAAATTAATTCTACAACAGGTGTCCGAGATCTTCGATTTTTATAAGTCAACAGAGAGTGCTCATCAGATTGAACAACTTTTGCTAAGACGTCATTCCTATATGTGTTATGGTGTAGCTGGGCTCTTGGAGTTCCACAACAGGTGTTCCAGATCTTCGATTTTTATAAACCAACAGAGAGTGCTCATAAAATTGAACAACTTTTGCTAAGACGTCATTCCTATATGTGTTATGGTGTAGCTGGGCTCTTGGAGTTCCACATCAGATGTTCCAGATCTTCAAATTTATACTCTCAGCAGAAAATGCTCCTCATGTAGAACAATTTTTGCTATAGTGACATTTTTGTATCTCTTATAGTTTAGCTGGTTTGTTGCGGTTCTGCATCAGGTGTTCAAGTTTCCAAGATAAATTATAGCCTCATAGCTTCTGCCCGCGACTTCGTTTGCGTGAAGTTTTGATATCGCAACGCATCGCCTACTCAACGGAAGTTTAAACTGCTTTGTTCCCGCTTGCAACATTTCTTATTGCTGCTCCGCTCCTATTGGGCATAGCGTGATGTTATATAGCCTATAGCCTTCCTCGATACATGGACTATCCAACGCAAAAATAATTTTTCAATTCGAGCCAGTAGTTCCGGAGATTAGCGCGTTCAACCAAACAAACAAACAAACAAACAAACAAACTCTTCTGCTTTATAATATTAGTATAGATTACACTGCAACGCACATTTATAAGAATCGTGACGGCTTCGTGACTTCATATGTGCGATTAACTAGCTGTAATGGATTGCACGATTAAATTCGATCGCGATTCATGATCAAAATCGATGATCGGGAACGATACTTATAATCGCTCGTGATCGTACCTATACCTTTATTTTTTCGGATGGGTAATCATCAAATGAGTCCCACTCTGGGTGGAGCGGAAGGGAGTGTCAGACTTTTACTGACATGTGGATTCAAAAAATGTAAAACCATTACGCGGGAATCCCCGCTTTATGGCAAATATCATGCAGTGGGACAATATCCCGTGCAATGGGTTTTTACCCGTGAATTTTAAATCTGTTTCGTACGTATTATTTGTTAATTTCAAAACAAATACGGTACATTATTTTTGTTTATTCAAGCATTGTTTGTGGATAATGTTCATTAAATTATTGTTTGGTCAGTTGGTCCAGACAGATTTATTATTTAACCAGTGAACTTTTCGTTAAAAAACAATCCGAACCATTATACGCAGTCCAATAAAGTAATTTAAATCAGTGATTTAGATATTAAAGTATTTTTATACTTTTTTGTTACCTTTATGAAAGTAATCTGTCCCTTTTTTTCTTGCCTGCTCTTTTGCCCTTTATTTATGTGGCCCAAAATAAGTATCAGCTCATCTGGGAAGATTTCCCTACTTTATTATACTGCATAATTAACAAACTCTATCAATCACTTTAGCAAACGTATCAAACCGGAAAGGGATCGTCCCCGTATCAACTCGAGCCGTTCAGTATTATTTGTATGAGAAAATCCCTACTGCAGCGCATACTAAACGGAATCGTAACGTAATCGCTTCGCCTCGGGACAAGCTCACGAACCTCGGTGCGGTGCGTGGTCGACTTGTAGTCCCGCGCTTACGGTTCTCCGTACCGTAGCTTACGGCTCTCCGTACCCTAGCTTACGGCTCTCCGTACACTAGCTTACGGCTCTCCGTACCCTAGCTTACGTTAATGGTCGGATTCAAAATGATTGAACTATTGCCGCCACCAGCGTAAGCGTGGCGTCACCTAGCTGTAGCCGAGTTGACGTGCCGGAGTTTCTGATCCGCTTACGTTACGTGAAGGCCTGTTTGACGCCAAGGGGAAAGGCAAGGCGGTGACGATCCCTTTCCGAGTTAATAAGTGTGTTACGACCTTAAGACTGTACTGTTAGGAAGTAATGAGGTTTCGCGTAGTATTATGAAGAAATGAGGTTGTACGTAGCACAGGTTACTGCTATGGAAAGCAGTGACAGACGACTTGCATTAGTCTCTGGTCACGGGAGACTCGTTGGGAATATCGTTCAAAGGGCTGTAAGATTTATATTTTCCTATTTTGTGTACTTACTCGCTACTTTTCTAAGCAATTACGTGTTAATTGAATTCCTTATGATTTATTGTGGTTATGGATAGTTTCAGCAATTGATATTTTGTTCCAAGTTAGAATAAACGGTTGTATTCATTACTTTATGTACCTCGTCGTCTTATTTTAAACATCTTCACTTCTGAATGCTAAATTCAGAAGTGGGATAGTGAACACAAATTGCCCACGAAAGTGTAAAATATTCAAGGAACAAAATAACAATTTACCTTTCAACCGAAAGTCAAAATGGCGATTTTTGACTTTTTCGTTTTTATTCTTGTCATTTCTGTTATTTTACGTGTGTGTGATTGAATATCAAGCTTTGCGATAAATATGCTGAGAAGGCGTGATCACCGTCATACATGAGATTGACCTAAAGGTGACACGCGAGGCAGGTATGCTGATGGTGAAGAACTAACCCTGAGAACCTGGGCCTCGCGGTCATTTCGTGTTAGCTTAGCCCCGTAAACTTGAGCGATGTTCCGCAACGAGTTCGTCCAAAGAACTTCGAGTGTCTTTCATTATTAACCATTCGTACAAACGATCCAATCGCTTACAGTTTCAAAGCCTGGTCGTATGTGATTACTCTCGTGGAAGCTTTAAGGGGCCTGC
Source organism: Xestia ashworthii (assembly GCA_950022955.1). Lineage (NCBI taxonomy): Eukaryota > Metazoa > Arthropoda > Insecta > Lepidoptera > Noctuidae > Xestia > Xestia ashworthii. The sequence goes on along the minus strand of OX465559.1, from coordinate 12,567,906 downwards.
CATACACTCGACGAGTGGCATGGGAAGTAGTGAGGAAAGGAGGCAGAGACGTAGTGTGACAACATTACTCGTCATGCCTCACATCATTTTCCCCGTCGTGCCCACCGCTCCCTATTTTGTCGGCTTTTGAGTGCAGTGCGGAGTGTAGCAATTAATTGCGTGAGTAGAGCAGTGTGTGGTCAGCGAGGGCAACATCGCAGCAGCGTGAGGAGCATCGTGACGGCGTGAGGAATATCGTGGCAGCGCGAGGAACATCGCGGCTGCGTGAGGAGCATCGTGTCAGCGCGAGGACCATCGCGACCGCGCGAGGAGCATAGCGTTGAGCAGCACAAGGAGCATAGTGTGGTATAACATCTTTACAGCCTGTGAGGTCGCCCTGGTTAGTATGTATCTAAGCAAACACGCCATTGACGTGTGGCGTCACGAAGTGGACCGTGCAGTGGTACTCCCGAGTGTTCTTCGCGAGTAGCTTTTTGTCTCAATGGCGACGACGCAAAAGTTTGGCTAAATGAATGGGTCATCAATGACCGAACTTGGTCAAATTTTAAAAGAACAATGGCCAGATTTCTCTAGGAACTGGACTCTACTTTTATTTTTCATGTCCCAAAATAAGCTTTATTTAAATTGGTTTGTTCTTATGTCGCAAGCATCATACCGTTTGAAAATCATATCTAAAAGCCTCAATTATATTTTTGAGATTAGAATCAACAACTGCCTTCTATCCGACTGTTGCGTAGGCTAAATGTGTACTTAGCGCAAGAAGGATAATTAGCGGTCTCGTTTAGATTTGTTGCGATTTCTCTCAAAGAATTTCCCAAGATTGGGACATCCGTCAGGGCGCACTGGCAACTTGTCTGTCCATTGGACTCTCGGTTTGATGTCGTCCAGGTGTGGTTATCGGTCCGTGGAACGATGCCTGGGGTCAAAGCAGCAGAGGGGTCCCAGGTGGTGCGACGTGTGTCGCAGTTCGCAGCGGCAAATGAAGCGAGAAAGATGCGTATGATTGCGAGGTGTCATTCAATAGATTGAGTAGCTTGGCGATGACATGTGGCGTTACGTTGTGCGTGATTGAACAAGGCGCTTTCACTTAGTTGTCTTTTATTACAAGGATCCAATACATAATAAGTTGGAATAGTGGTTGATGCCTAAATACTAATTGAGTTGAATAGCGGTTGACAACTGTTCAGAAAAACTTGAATGTTTGTAGTCTTTGAATAACAATAACAAGTCATTTCATGCGCGAAATGAGTCGTCAATGGGTACGTTTTGAAACTATTATAGGAAGGTAGTTACGAGGAAACTGCAAAAGCTGAAATAAAGATAACTCTTTTTTCATCGCCACTTGAAGAGACACTTCTTGTGTTTTTAATGAACTTGAAAAATAGGAGTATTTTTCATAATAAATACGGCGGTTATATGGCATAAAGGGACGCTATCGTTTCGTCGTTGGATACGTTTTGTCTAACCTTCTTTAATTCAAAACCCTTTTGCCCTCAAAGTTCGTTCGAAGTTAGATTATGTTAATACCAGCTTCTGCCAGCGGCTTCGCCCGTGTGAAGTTTGATAATTGTCCCATGGAATCCAGGTTATAAACTACCTGTGTTCAAAATTTCATCCAAATCCGGTCAGTAGTTTTTGCGTGAAAGAGTAACAAACAGCCATCCATACTCACAAACTTTCACATTTATAATATTTGTAGGATTTTATTGGAAACAATGAACACAATATCCGAATATGCCGCTGAGTACGCCCGGCGTACCATAAGTTTGTTACGTTTGACAATAATTAAGAGTCTTACCGAAAAATTACGACCTTCTATTAGCTTAAATGGTTATACGCGGTATTTATTGACAACCTACAAATTAGGGCAGCCGTGGCTAATGCGAACTTAGCAACTGAAGACGTAGTCTTGATTCTTTCAATTTACGTAAAACCAAGTTGTAAACTTGAGTCTTCCGGCGGGTTGACTAAGCCCCGTTTTCTGTAACTTTACGTTTAACTGTCAGTTATTATGCCACATCTCACAACTATCGGTGATTCTATTAACAAAGTAGGCTTAAAATATCCTATCTGCGTCACCTACTTGAAAAATCAAAGAATGTTTTTCACTGACGTTTTGTTTCCGTAACAGTCTCTAAGTGAAATGTCAAACAGACAGAGATAGCAACCTACCGACACCGAACAGTAAGTTGTTTTAGAGGCCGTAAAAAGCACGCTCGCTCGATCTCGAACCCAAGTGCTACGAATGTAATCAGTGAGGACATAATTATGTCGTAATTGTTCTAAAAAGCTTCTTATGGAACCGGTTGATGCTTCCGTTTTCAAAAATCCGGGACGCAGGGTACAGCCAATGATATTACTGCTGCCAAATATGGAGCGCAGTGTTTATAATGCAAGAGAAAAGGATACAAGAAAGAGACGTACTTTACTAAGAGCCGGTCACAATCTAGGAATCAGCGAAGCTTTGTCGAATAACAAAACAGACGTTATTGCAGCTGTTGTTCAAGGCATCCGTGGATACACCCATAGATTTATAATTCTCTGTTTTGTTTATTTTCTCGCCAATCTTCTCATAGATAGTGGAGCTTGGTTTCGCTGTTTTTGTCTGATGTTTTGAAGCACCTTTCTTGTCGAGTAACTCCAACCGCTGTGTTCTCAAAAGCGTAAAAAGGCAAGTTATGGCTTCGTAGTTTAAAACTGTAATAATCCTGGAAACTGCTGACAGTCTTAACCGTGGTAGCATTACTAACGTGCGCAAAGAGAGGCAGTACCTCACTAGAACTTTTGACATTCAAATCGTCCTGAACGAAGGTTCAATGCTTTCAAGCTTTGGTCAGGTGTGGCCGAGCTCTCGGAAAATAGTCGTTGATCCCCGGAACTGTCAGGCATGAAAGCATGTGAGCAAGCAAAAACCACAGTTATCAATTTTATTATTGGTACTGACGCCTCTACTCCGCTCATATGGTCGCTGGTGCGTGACTTAGTCACAAGCGTTCTAAAAACAACAAAATAAGTTTTGTGGGAGATCTATTGATGTCGCTCTTGTGAACTCCTGAAGAGGAGTAAAGGTACGATCCAACTTACCGGTCCAACCGCCAGTCTTGTCAATACGAGGTCGTCGACCTTACCTTTGTAATAAAGTAGCAATGAGCAGCGGTGGCTCAGTGGTGGCGGCCCCGACTTACGTTCAGTAAGTTGTGGGTTCGAATCCAGGCAGGCGCATTACTTTGTGTAATTTATTACATCACCGCTGCTCTCAAAACGGAGAAGGAAAACATCGTGACGAAACCAGAGAACTGTCCTAGAACCATAAATTCGAAGACATGTGACATCTACCAATCCGCACTGGGCCCGCGTGGTGGATTATATAGCCCATTCCCTCTCATAGAGAGGAGGCCTGTCCCAGCAGTGGGAACATTAATAAGCCGATGATGAATCAATGAGCTAACTAGACCCTGGGATGCGAGAGCCATGAACTTGAAACTGTTTGTTAGTCGCTGAGGTAAAACCACATAAGCAGACTCCCGATACGTGCCCAGAAACGAATGCCATAATGTTTTGTTTTGCTAAGTGAATGCTGTTTCTTTTCTATTTATGGTTTCAGAGATGGTTTTGGGTGTGTGCCTAAAGGTGTGAGTCGCCCATCCAGTGGGCGTGCTGCCAGAGGTGTGAGTCGTTCATCCAGTGGGTGTGTTCCCACAGGCGTGTGTGGCCTAGCACATGGGTGTGTTCCCACAGGCGTGTGTGGCCTAGCGCATGGGTGTGTTCCCACAGGCGTGTGTCGCCTAGCGCACGGGTGTGTTCCCAGAGGCGTGTGTAGCCTAGCGCGCGGGTTTGTTCCCTGAGGCGTGTGTCGCCAAACGCACGGGTTTGTTCCCAAAGGTGCGTGTCGCCAAACGTGCGGGTGTGTCCAAAGGCATGTGTTGTTGAGCGCGCATGAGCGCGCTGCTGGAGCTGGACGCACTGCTGGTGCTGGATGCTCTGCTGGCGCTGGTTGCGCTGCTGAAGCTGGACGCACTGCTGGTGCTGGACGCTCTGCTGGCGCTGGTTGCGCTGCTGGAGCTGGACGCACTGCTGGTGCTGGACGCTCTGCTGGCGCTGGTTGCGCTGTTGGTGTAGGACGCACTACTGGCGCTGGTTGCGCTGCTGGCGCAGGACTCGCTGCGTTGCTGGCGAAGGACGCGCTGCTGGCGCAGGACGCGTTGCTGGCGCAGGTCGCGCTGCTGGCGCAGGACTCGCTGCGTTGCTGGCGAAGGACGCGCTGCTGGCGCAGGACGCGTTGCTGGCGCAGGTCGCGCTGCTAGCGCAGGACTCGCTGCGTTGCTGGCGCAGATCTTGCTGCGTTGCTGGCGCAAGGCGCGCTGCTGGCGCAGGGCGCGGTGCTGGCGCAGGGCGTGCTGCTGGCGCAGGATGCACGTGCGCCTGTCGCTACTGCTGCAACACGTGCGCCTGTCGCTGCTGGTGCAGTACGCGCTGGTTGTGGTATACTGTTGGAAATCTAGATCCTGTGTGTTATGTCTGGTCTTGTTGAATACTTGACCTTGTGTCTTATGTCTAGTCTTGTGTAAATACTAGACCTTCTAGTTTTGTGTGAATGCTAGACCTTTTGACCGTCTAGTCTAGTCGTAGTAATTATGTGAACAATGGTATGGGATGGTTGGGACGCTGACCATCTTATATTTTGTCATTATACGCTGAGGTAAAGTCTTTGGCAGTGATATGGGATGATTGGGACGCTAACCATCTTATATTTTTGCCATTGCGGACTTTGAATTTCTACGTGATTAGCAATAGCATGTGTTGTTGCCTACACGGAATAATCATCGTAAACTCTTTCAGATGACGAAGCTGATGATGTTGAGCATGACCTGAACCCGTGGCGGTAGGACTGTCCGCACCTGATCTCGATGCTGGAATAGGAGCAGTGCGGCATCAAGATCATCACTTTACTGCAACCTACAACTTTCAAGTCGAGGGCGACTTGGTGTCAGGAGAAGCCGTGTTAGGAAGTAATGAGGTTTCGCGTAGTATTATGAAGAAATGAGGTTGTACGTAGCACAGGTTACTGCTATGGAAAGCAGTGACAGACGACTTGCATTAGTCTCTGGTCACGGGAGACTCGTTGGGAATATCGTTCAAAGGGCTGTAAGATTTATATTTTCCTATTTTGTGTACTTACTCGCTACTTTTCTAAGCAATTACGTGTTAATTGAATTCCTTATGATTTATTGTGGTTATGGATAGTTTCAGCAATTGATATTTTGTTCCAAGTTAGAATAAACGGTTGTATTCATTACTTTATGTACCTCGTCGAAAATGATTGAACTATTGCCGCCACCAGCGTAAGCGTGGCGTCACCTAGCTGTAGCCGAGTTGACGTGCCGGAGTTTCTGATCCGCTTACGTTACGTGAAGGCCTGTTTGACGCCAAGGGGAAAGGCAAGGCGGTGACGATCCCTTTCCGAGTTAATAAGTGTGTTACGACCTTAAGACTGTACATATAAAGTAAGGTGTGATTAATTAAAACAATCGGAAACGATAATCTGCTTCTGTCAACAATCAATGTTTAGTTTGGACATCTTGTCGGTAATTGCCAATCTATGACAGCTGCGGAATCACATTTCTTCTTGTTCCACAAGCCAGTTAAATTTGACACCATTAATTTGGAAGAAGGAGAATTGGAATTTTCTCATGAATTCTGTACACCTGAAAATAAAAGGCAGAGGAAGCAATCTCCATAAATTTACATTTGTCAGCCACCTTGGAATTTGCGCCCCATCGTCGTGTTATTTGTTTTCATTGCCGACTTGCGAAGAAGAAAACTTGACAGTTCATTTTTTGTTATTTTCTTCAAGTTTCCGTGGCTTGAGTACTTTTCAGGTCAAGTGGGATTACATTTTCGCGAGTTCCTACAAAGAATTATTTTCTACGTCGTTTTTTCAACACTTTACAGTAATGGAGTCAACATTTTTCATTCCTTTTAAAAGTTTTGCCCAAAGTATAATGTAGCTTACCTGACAACCCAAAACGGCGATATGACCCAGTTTTATTTATCCATTCACGAAAACCATTTGATTATGATGACTTTGTTCATACGTATTGTATTGTACAACGGGCTGGTGTCCGCAACTCCACGTCAAAGCGCGTATTTTGCGTATGGGCTATAATTCACCACGCGGGCTATAATTCAGCATCTACCAACCTGCACAGGCAGGTTGGTAGATGTCACATGTCTTCGAATTTTTTGGTTCTACGACATGCCGGATTCCTCACGATATTTTCCTTCACTGTTTTTGGGAGCAGTGGTGATGAAGTAAATTACACAAAGCAATGCGCCTGCCTGGGTTCGAACCCACGACTTAGTGTTTGTAAGTCGGGGCTGCCACCACTGGGCCACCGCTGCTCTCTTCATACGTACCTATTATATGTAGAACTAGAATAAATGTCTATGATACCCTTATAAGTAAATTAAAGTCATGACTCTCATAGTCGCTCATGTAATGAAACCTCACGTTCCTACAAACAAATAGTTTAGTCAAGTCTAGCGATCGCTTACCACAATTTGGACACTTTAGCGTAAGTTTTCAGTAAGTTTCGTACAAAATAGGGCAACTCCAGCCTCGGTATAGTAACCTTATTATTTCAATAAAAAGTGAGCAACATGACAACCAGATTTCGATTCAGAATACAAAAAGGATCAACAAAGCAGAGTTTGAATACTTCTAACAAAAGGGGATCGATTTCTATGCGTAAAATATATTTTAAGATAAAATTATTGAATGAATCCTACAATCCGAAAAATGTAAAGTCAATGAATAATCGATTTGTGAGGTTCTAAATTGAACCCCCTCTGTCTTTGACATTGCTCGTTTCGTCTTTCATTAAAAAGGAATTGCAAGTGCAGAAAGTACCAATAATAACATTTTGGTAATTGTAAAAAGATTCAAGACATTTTATATTTGCCTGCATGCGTATCATTTTTAACTGGTTTTCTGCTTAGTAATACTAGATTTACTAATTAATACCATGAGGTGGTAACAAATCAGTCCAAAGCCACAAGATGTACAGATCTATCCATCTATCACAATCCTGTTAGTTTTACTGTCGTCTTGCAACAATAAAACTAATAAAAGCGTCGGTCATTAAGTTAGTTGATACTTCCAGCAACTTTATGACTGCGTGTGGCACCATACCGATTTTATTAACCATTTTCATACATAATCGATTAACGTAATTAATTGGAGTGTTCGGATGTGTTACCAGCAGCAGCTGTTGTTGAGAAGGCAAACTGCTTAATCACTTAATCGTAGTTTAAATCTTGGTATAACCCGCTGAAAAACTTCCACAGTGCCAGTAACTTGAAATATGGAAGGTGTATTTTAAAAACTGTCTGGTACTAAAAAGGTAACAATTGACAACAGGAAATAAAGGCCCGCTTGGCTTTGGGCAGGGGTTTAAAATCGGGTGTGTAATACATATATGCTATAATAACAGATCGTATATTTTCACTTGAAATAACGTTCACATCATATAATTTTCATATGCTATAAAAACAAATAACCTAACTTCATGTGATCTAATGTTACATGTAATATAAACTAATAATAACTAATATAATCCTGTTTTAATATAAAGTTTAGTTGACCTATCTTTCATTTGACCTAATTTTCATATTTACTCATTTTCAGCCAATATTCTGTAATGAATAAGTAATGCGCGCTAATGGTCACTGTTCTAACCTAACCTAACCCAGATGATTAACCAACAATAGAGGGGATATGACACGCGGCGGCCGCTGCCGCGGCATGCTCGCTCCGCTCGCTCGCCTTCGCGCGCTAATGGTCACTGTTCTAACCTACCTGACCCAGATGATTCTCCAACAACAAAAATATTCAAAAAGTAGACGTTTCCAAAATTATAATTAACGTTATATTGATTTTGAATATTACACTAATTAAATATTATACTAACTAAATATTATACTAAATTAATATTAGTTTAAAAATTAGATGAACTGAAATTATATCAATAATTCATTCATCGTTATACTAAACAAAAAGTATATTAAATGAAATTAGGTCACGTGAACGTTAGACTTTCTGTTATTATATCAAATGGCACGCACCCTTGTTGAAAGTGATAACGCGGATTTTAGAAAAAGATAGACTCTTCAGAAGCTTTATGACGTCATTTATAAATTATACGGGGTGAGTTTCTGACGAAAACCCACTGAAAAAAAATGGGTAAAAGATAAAAATGTGGACAAAGTAAACAAAGGTTATAAGCCGCATAAAATAAATTGCTGTCACCATTAATTACAATGATAAACCATTTATTGGCCAAGAAATATAATAGGTACTATATCACCAAATTTATTAGCCTTGCACTCATCAATAACCTTTGTTAATAGAATAGAAGGAATCATTGCTTTTCTTTTTAGTGATGAGAAAAGATGGCATTTTGTTTTCCATTTTCCTTAAATAACATCACGCATGTAATTCTCGAAAGCTTAGGCAGTGAACCTAATGTTTAGTACACCCACATATTGCCAGTTATGTTTAAGTACTACTATATAACAGGGCGTAAGCCTATTGCCAACATTCGGGCACGAATATATAGTCTCCGTGCCTGCTACTGAAAAATTCCTAATTATACCTACTTAGATTGTATGTATATTTAATGGCAAAGCTAATTTAAGAACGAACCAAGGTAATACTTATTGAAAACGTGGTAACGTTTCTGTAAACAAGGACAAAAAACAACTACCCACACCCACCCTGTCCCTTTTTAGATACCGCAAGTACCTCCGCAGCTAATGTTTTGGATCACTGAGTGAGGCTATCTTTACGCCTCCGCCAGTGAAGCGGACACATCGAAATATGGGACGAGCCATTCATGAGTGACAATCGATATAGCTATTTTAAAGCAGCAGCGCATCTTTTTTAGGGTTCCGTAGCCAAATGGCAAAAACGGAACCCTTATAGATTCGTCAAGTCTGTCTGTCTGTCTGTCTGTCCGTCCGTATGTCACAGATACTTTTTTCCGAAAATATAAGAACTATGCTGTTGAAACTTGGTAAGTAGATGTATTCTGTGAACCGCATTAAGATTTTTACACAAAAATAGAAAAAAACAATAAATTTTGGGGGTTCCCCAATTCCCCATTTTTTAGAACTGAAACTGAAAAAAAAATTTTACATCAAACCCATACGTGTGGGGTATCTATGGATAGGTCTTCAAAAATGATATTGAGGATTCTAAAATCATTTTTTTCTAAACTGAATAGTTTGCGCGAGAGACACTTCCAAAGTGGAAAAATTTGTCCCCTCCCCTGTTATTTCAAAAATAAGAGAATGATAAAACTGAAAAAAATATATGATGTACATTACCATGTAAACTTCCACCGAAAATTGGTTTGAAGAAGATCTAGTACCTAAGTAGTTTTTTTTAATACGTCATAAATCGTAAACAGTAATTTTCCTTTCATTCATGGGCGAGTCCGACTCGCACTTGACAACTTTTTTTTTAAACTTGAAGTCAAGCCTTTTTCCTATAAGGTTTGGCAGAAACCGGATCCTTACGAGTACGTAAGGATCCAGTTTTCAGGAGTACCTTTCGCCTAGTCCACATTACTCTAGTATTATTTCTTAGTATTCATTATTCCTGTTAAGTGTTTTGTGTGTTCATTAATAAATTATCTTTATTGTTCTCTTTTTATCATAGTTGGTTATGTGTATCACTACATAATTATCATAAAACAAAGTCCTCCGCCGCGTCTGTCTGTCTGTTCGCGATAAACTCACAAACTACTGCGTCGATTTTCATGCTGTTTTCACCAGTGGATAGAGTGGTGCTTGAGAAAAGTTTTAGTATTTAATTTGTACGCGGGAAAGCCGCGGGCATTAGCTAGTATATATTATTGATATGTACTTAAATGTACCTATTTCTGTAATGTAATTTTATTTATTTTTAAAATGGTAGTTATTTATTTTTTTCTGTACTCTACCACAATGCTGTCCTATTTGACTCGAAGGTTGATTGCTAGAGAATGGCTTGTGGCATTAACGGCCGTTTTCTATAACTTACTTACGAATAACTGTTGGTTAATGTGCCTTCTTGCGTAGCGATCGGTGTTTCTATACAATATAAACTTCTGGATGACCAAAAAATCAAAATAAATGTTGATATAAAATGGGATCTCCTCTGTATAATACAAAGAATATCCTATCCATGTCACATAACTGTCACTTGATTCATAGAAAAATTGAAGAAAGCTCTGTTGTGACGTTTTGTTTCTAACCGTACAGTAAAAGCAAAATGTCAAAATACAGAGATAGCCACTAACCGAAACCGACTAGTAGATAGTGAAAGTAGCCGTAAGTCGGGTCATTTGTCAACTGGCGACAGTGAAACTCGCGAGTTCGCGCGAGATGGCAACTTTCAATTTAAGACCCCGTAAGTCCGTCTATGTACCACTCTTGCATATCAAGTTTAAATAAATAAATTATAATTAACCTAGTAGGTATGTATACTAACTGGGTTGTGAAGGTTAGTGAGACTAAAATACTGGTACCTATTCATCTGCATCCAGTTAGGCTGAAAGCCGTCCCCAACATAGTGGGGAAAAGGTTAGGTAGATGTTATTAGCATTGTGTCCGTGTAGTTCTACCGTTCAGTTCTACCAGTAGGACTAAACGGAGAAAAAATCCGTTTATTTCTACTAGTAGGACGGACTATCCGTTCTGTCCTACTAGTAGAACTGAACGGTAGAACTATACGGACATAATGGTTATTAGTAGGTATGTGAAAGCTTAATTTTCTCGACGGCAAACTATTTGTTTTCAGGGTTTGGGTGTCAATTTAGAGATAAAGGCTTTATTAAGGTTAAACGTAATGGAGACCTTTGAACAAAGGCCTCTCTGTACAGCGAACAATATCCTTTGTTATGTGGGTATATCGATATATTTCGATTATTTCCGAGCAATTACAATGTACGCATGAGCGAGTGTTTTCGGGTGTAAATCGTCGCGGTTTCCCAAGATCCCAAGAACCCAAAGGGTTTGTTCATGGCCGCAATCAAAATTCAATACAAATAATTATTGTTTGAAGTAACTCAAACGAATGGCTTTGGTGAATTTATCGGGAAGTCTTTCAATAAAGAGGCGAGTGATCAAGCGGGATGAGTACGTGAGCGGAAAATAAATGAGATACAAAGTGAAAAGCTTCATAATCGAGTGATTACTGACGATGATTCGATTATGAGTACCATTGGTATTCGCCAGCCTTACCCAAGCAAACTTAACCTAGTTCCTTTGTGTTATTTATCGTTAAATAAAGCTGATGAGTTTATAAGAAGAGCTAAGCGTCGAAATGTTTTCTTAAATCTGTATTATGCAGACTCATTTATCACAATTAGGAATTTGAAATAACAAAAACAGGCTCGTTAGTCAAGTGGTCGCGAGCGCCACTGCTGAGCTTGAGGTCCTGGGTTTGATTCCCAGGTCGAGGAAAGTGCTTTTTTTCCATCAGACATTTCTCAGTATTTTAGTAGCCACGGAGTCTGGATTAGTGCCCGGTTGATGGTAATAGGCTCACCCCTATGGCGACATGTGAGTGTAGATACTAGTAGTACTAGCTGTACTAGTAGTCAATGTTTGGTATAATTTACAATCACATACTTTTGAATCACTTCGACGCCACACAGTTATGACGCGAACTCCGTTCACTAGTACTGAATTTCTGATTTTGATCATCTACTTTTGCTGTTGTCTGTACAAGACATGGCTATAATCGTAGGCACGTGTGAAAGCTTCAAAGCTTTTCAATAAGTTTGAGTATAAAACGAAGTACTCGATAACTCTTTGTCGATTACTTTTAGAATACTCTTTGCTTGTAAGTCGCTTATTTCTTTATTGGTAAATACTACGATTTTATCTTCTATTAATAGATTAATTCAAAGTAATCTGAGGAAAAGTTGTCCAGACGACGGCGACATTTATCACTTTAGCAGATCGTAAAATGTTCACCAATATTGCCCGGTTTACCCCAGTGAAACGAATTTGTCTTTAGCAATAAAATTAGTAGTTTCAGACCGTGTTCTTACCAGGAACAAAACTGTTTGGTGTCATGGACAGAACCGCGCCTCAATTCAAAGAAAATTCCTAATCCGTCACTTAAAAAATCAACTATTCAGCAACATGAATCTAGTCTTTTTCCAACTATGTTGGGGTCGGTTTCCAGTAAAACGTTTTACCGGATGCAGCTGATTACCAGTATTTTAAATGGAACGACTGCCTATCTGACCTTCACAACCCAGTTAGTACTGGGTAATACGATTCCTCTTGGTAAGACAGGTTGTCAGAACCAGCTGATTTGCTGGATTCAGCTAATTGCATTCAAAAGCAGGTTTGCCTTTGTTAGTCTGTAATGAAAGTACCCCGGCAGGTGGTTCACAACATTTTATCAGTCTGTTCACAGCCCAAAAGTTCACACCGCCAACATAAATTGAAGTTTAAGTTTCTACTAAAACTTACATCAATGCGACTATAAGAAACACATGCTTAGACGTGCGGAAATGAAAAATATCGGAAGGTTGGTACCGGACTAATGAACCTAGTGAGGTTCATTAGTCCGGTACCAACCTTCCAAACAGTCGACGAGCAAGTGTTGACAGTGTGATCAACGCTCACACCTTCACTGTTTGTACTCAAAGACATTTTGAGGGCGTGGCCACTCTTATCGGATCTTACGCCGGAATCGGCAAAGGCGATAAATACCTGTATCAGTCGCCTCGTTTTGATAAAACCGACGCAACTGAACACCGCGTCGAAATAGTCACTTTTATTGCATGCCCATAAAACTATTTTAGACTGACTGAGGTCGATTCCGAGTCGATAAGAGTGTGATCACTCCTATAATAAAAAAGAGTAGGTACAATATAAACACCTATTGAGAAAGATGCTCACATCACATCACGTTTATATTGTTTGAGACTCCATTTCTTAGTACGACAGGATATTGATTGCGTGAGCTCAAGGATATACCGACATGCTCTCAAAGGACAATGACGGACAATCATTCAATCAGTTCAAGTACTATTCAGATTTTGGCGTGACTATTTTAGTGATCTTATAACGTGGACAAGCGTTAAAAAAGGCTAGACGAAATTCACGATCAAACTAGACTTTTTATTATGCAAACAATGATACTACTACACAATACAACGCAAGCAAAATGCACGTCATGTAGGACTGGTTGAAATAACACACCATCTGAAACAATAATCAACAAGTTTTTATAAAAACTAGACTGGAGAGTGATTGGTGTGCGTACTCCCAGCGGAAAAGTGTCGAATTTCTTAATTTCTGCTATGCAGATAATTAGTGTATGATATGGTGTAAATGTGTATGGTAAACTTAAATTTGTGTATCCAACTATTCGGGAGATATTCAACAAAAACTGTTTCCGCTGGGAGTACGTACTCCTAGCGGAACTTTTTTTTTCCAATGGACGGACAAGAAAAAAATTACATACAATAATTAGTGTGCTACGAGGAGTAAATGTGTATGCATAAATGAAATTTGTGTGCCATAAAACTGCGAAGTTGTTCAAGTTTCCGCTGCGGGAACGTTTGTCGATTTGCTGAAAAACATATAAAACAGCTTTGCACACAGTTGTAATTTTTCACACACGTTGATTTGAATTTGTGTATAATGTTTGTTGAAGCTGAATTTGAAAAAATCATACCGTTCAGTAGATATAAACGTAAAAGTAAATTAAGGTTATTTGGTCATAGAACCTAAAATAGGAATACTAGAGTTTAACTTGTAACGTTTACTTGTATCTTGTAAGCGTTTACAATGTCTTGCCAAGTTTCACTTATGTAATCTTAGTAATTAATGAGCAATGGCAGCATTTCTACCACGGGACCACTGCATTGTTTGACATCCGATTGTAGGACTTTTTAATAAAAAATCAAAATAAAACACATTCCAATATTCTGTGTATCAATACAACTCCTCCTATGTCAAATTTCAGCTCATTTCACAAGGTAATTAAAGAGATATAATATAAATACCAGAACAACCTCAGTTCACAGATAAACCGACCAAAATTGAATGGTTACTAAAAAGCGACCCTGCAGTATAAAGAGGTAACGTTCTTAAATTTCCAGTGTTGTTCCATTGTTGAAATTGGTACAGGTGGGCACACAATTTTTAAACAATTCACTAATAACTTTAGTGATAAAAATAGTAGGTCACTTGTTTTCTCTTAAACTTAATAACTTAGTATTATCTTAATAAGATAGTATTATCAGGTGAGACCTCCGGTTACCGGAAGAGACCCGGCGGGGGTCAACCAGCGACAGAGGTGTCGACTCCGACGCACCTACGGAGGATGAGTGGCTTCCGCCCGCCCCGCGCACCGGAACTAGCCAGCTGCGTTGCGGACGGAGAGCCGTTATGTGTGTACAGGCGGTAATTACTGTGTAAACACCGCCCATGATTGCGTGGTTCGCGAGCCCGCTCGCGTCCATACGTGTGTCTACATGAATGTGTAGTGATGCATGTGTGGTTGTAGTTACGCGCCCTGCCTAAGTTAACTTAGCATAGGTCGCGCAGCTAGGGTGTGTGTTATCAATCAATCAATCAATCAATAATTTTATTATCAGGCATCTTAAGGCCCATAGATAAAATACACAAAATAACAACATAAAAAATATACACACGAAGTGGCGGCGTCATGTTACGCTGTGCGGTGTCATGTAGCCTGCCGCGAAAACGTCGATAGACTACACCCTTCGGCCAAAACTCTTCCTTGAGAAACATGTCGAGATATTGTGTCGGAACTCGCACCACAAACGACTTGAAGTTGGTGTTGTGACGCGGCTCCAACCTCTCGACCCTCAAGGTCCAGCTAGTCTTCACCTTCATGTACTCAACGATCTCCTCGTGTTATGTGTGTGGGGTCGTTACTGTGTAGGTAAGCTGTGTGTGGCCTGGAGAAACAGCTTACCCAGGCGTCAAGTCCGGTGGGGGCAAAGACATGTAATAACTAACTGGAGCTCGCTGTGCGCCTACTAGAGGGCACGGCCGGCGGGATATGGGCAGCGCCCTTTGTCCCGCGGAATCCTATTGTGCCCGTAAACGTACGGGCACCATCGGTGGGACATTATAGTTATATTAATAGTAAGCGTCGAAACTTGTCCGGTGGTGGTTCCCGTAGCGTAGGAATAAGGTCACAACAGCTTTCCAGTAGGTCCTGAGTGGAGCGAAGGGGGGAGGTGGTGAGCGAAGCGAGCTGGCGACCTCCGTAGCGCAACGAAGGTTGAGTAGGTAAAGCGTAACTCAGGGGCAACGACGAGCAAACTTTAGAGTAATGTTTTTTTTAATAGAAAAATGTCTAAGAAAAAGAAGAAAGTTGTTTTTTTTTTATTTTAGGACGAAAAATTTTGTCGAGGAACAATTTTTACCTTGAAAACACAGTTCCTAGACCTTTATGAACTTGAAGGGTTGACTTGATGATTTTGATAATAATAAGTTTGAAATTTGAATCACAATAGTTTTAAACTTAAAATCAGTCATTTTTGTAAATAAGCTAGGCTTAATATTTTACCTTCTGTAATTTTACGAATTAGTTGAATAGGAGTTTCAATAATTTGATTTTATAAGTACCTAGGTGCAATTAAGGTAATTGGGTGTACATTATAAGTAATAGGGCAGACGATAAAAAAAAATCTAAGTAGCCCGTCAGTTAGTTTAACAAAAAAATATTTGACCAGCATTTTTTCTTTTGTTACGTGAATCAAAATTGACGAAGATACGACGCTTTTCAAATTCTCAAAACGTCACGCTTATGTATAATATATTAGGGTCTACTGACGTCATGAACCCCCACCTCCAAGTTTTGATGCGTTTTATCTTTGTCAATATTCATTGATTAACAAAAACAAAACATTCGGGCCCATTATTATTATTTATGTTTTTTTCATACTTCGTTAATATTATTGTTTTTTTTTTATTTCAATGAGTTATTTTCAAATAAATATTTGTAAGTGTATATATTTAATGCAGTTTTATTCTCTACTAAACTATTGTCTACGCACCTGTACAAACAATTAAACACAATTGGGATATTATACTGGAAATTTAAGAACGTTACCTCTTTATACTGCAGGGCCGCTTTTTAGTAACCATTCAATTTTGGTCGGTTTATCCGTGAACTGAGGTTGTTCTGGTATTTATATTATATCTCTTTAATTACCTTGTGAAATGAGCTGAAATTTGACATAGGAGGAGTTGTATTGATACACAGAATATTGGAATGTGTTTTATTTTGATTTTTTATTAAAAAGTCCTACAATCGGATGTCAAACAATGCAGTGGTCCCGTGGTAGAAATGCTGCCATTGCTCATTAATTACTAAGATTACATAAGTGAAACTTGGCAAGACATTGTAAACGCTTACAAGATACAAGTAAACGTTACAAGTTTACTGTACCGCAATGAATATGACAAAACAACATTTAAAAAGTACTCAGCACTTTATAATAAAATAATTAAATGAACACAACGTGCCCAGATTAACTACAAGATCAAATCATCATCTAACAAGTCTAAAACTACGTGGGAAATAATTAACCAAACTACATTTAATACGCCCAATAACCATAATTTAATTCGTAGCATTAAAATAGGAGATAAAATAGTGACACATCCACCTGATATAGCGACCGCATTTAACGACTTCTTTATTAATAAAATACAACCTATTACAAATTGCGGCATACAAGTGACTACTAACATAGAAAAGAATAGTAGCTCGATGTTTATGGCACCAAGCACTGAAAATGATATTAATGCTATTATTAAGACTCTGAAGAATTGCGGAAGTGTAGGTAATGATGGCATTTCTACCAAAGTAATTAAACATGTAGCAAATTGCATTGGTGGTCATTTGAGCCACATTCTCAATTTGTGCATATCACATGGTACTTACCCAACCAACCTAAAAACAGCTATAATTAAACCGCTATTTAAAAAAAATGACAAGCACTGCTTGGAGTCTTATAGACCCGTAGCGCTTGTGCCTATAATATCGAAGATATTTGAAAAATTTATTTATATTCAAATCTTTAAATATCTAGATAAAAGTAACATATTAACCGATGAACAAAAAGGCTTCCGAAAAAATAAAACCATAAACATGGCAATATATGACTTTTTGAACAATGTTACTTCGAATGTTGACAAAAGAATACCTGTTTGTTCAATTTATTGTGACATGACACAAGCATTTGACTATGTCGATCACAATATCTTGCTCAATAAACTGGATGCGTACGGTATTAGAGGGAACATCCTCAGCTTAATTAATTCTTTTTTACGGAATAGGAAACAGTACGTTGAAGTAACCGATATAGATCCCAATACTAAATACCAACGTACTTATAAGTCTAGTCAGCGCACAGTTGCTTATGGTGTACCCCAGGGCAGCGTCTTAGGTCCTCCGCTGTTTATACTGTACATAAATGATCTACCAAAAGTAACAAGTCATCCTATGTCACTGTTTGCTGATGACAGCACTGTGACCATTAAGAGTACTGATGATCGAAACCACAATGACGTTGTCACTGAGACAATAACCTCCATAGTGAAATGGCTAGATAATAATAATCTTAAAATAAATATTGAAAAGACGAAATTAATGATGTTTAGCCAACGTGCGAATCCCAATATGACAGTATACTATGACAATAAAATTATAACACAAGTAGAGACATCAAAAATCCTAGGTTTAATTATTGACAAAAAATTAGACTGGAAAGCACACACGGAAGAGCTAACTAAACGAATTAGCAAATCAGCCTATGCCCTATACAAACTGACCCCAGTGATTAACGTCGATGCTTTAGTCACAGCATATCATGGTTTGGTGAGTTCAGTATTGAGGTATGGTGTAATTTTCTGGGGTAACTCGACCAACAGGGAATTAGTTTTTAAAGCACAAAAAAAGGTGCATTAGATCAATGTTCAGACTCCACAATTTAGACTCGTGTAAGCCATTCTTTATTAATTACAAATTGTTGACATTGCCGTGTTTATATATTTTTGAGGTAGCAGTATTTGTTAAGACCAATTTAGACCGGTTTGACAAAATATCATTTTATAACACACGAACTCGGCCACAGAACAATAACTTGTGCGTAAAAAGGTCTCACACAGCGTTGATGCATAAAAGTGTTTTTTGTATGGCACCAATCATATATAACCACATACCTAGTTCAATTAAGGATTTGAACATACACTTATTTAAAAAACGGCTTAAATCTTTGCTGTTGAATAAAGCATATTACAGCATTTCGGAATTTTAACAGACAAAATGTAATGACTGTTGTTGATCATAGTCGGTACGCATTGACATAGTATAACTTTAAATTCAATTCCTTTTGCCAGTTTTTGACATTGTTGCACGTGACATTTTTGTATTATTTTAATGTTCTTTTGTATTTTGTTTATACTTTAGTTGAATTTTTGACGTAGTAAGTGACACTTAGTTTTGACATTTATACATTTTCTGACGTGGTTGCACATGACATTTTGTATTATTTTAATGATTATTTTATCTTTGGCATTTTGTGTTATAAGTACTTGATTTGCATTTTGACGTGGTAAAGTGTCACTTAGTTTTGACATTTATATATAAATACATATTTCTTTTTTTTGTTTTTATTATTATTTTTATTTTATTTCATTTTTTTTAATTAATGATATGTTTTTTATTCTTTGTATTGCAGTAGTATACTTTAAAAGGTTTTTCTAATTTTTATATTCAATGACCTCTATAAATATTTGTACGCCTTCGGGCATAACATAGCGCGCTTGTAATCTTTTAAAACAACTATTTATTGTACCTATGTTAACAAATGATTAAATGACTTATGACTTATGACTTATGACTTAAACTCTAGTATTCCTATTTTAGGTTCTATGACCAAATAACCTTAATTTACTTTCACGTTTATATCTACTGAACGGTATGTTTTTTTCAAATTCAGCTTCAACAAACATTATACACAAATTCAAATCAACGTGTGTGAAAAATTACAACTGTGTGCAAAGCCGTTTTATATGTTTTTCAGCAAATCGACAAACGTTCCCGCAGCGGAAACTTGAACAACTTCGCAGTTTTATGGCACACAAATTTCATTTATGCATACACATTTACTCCTCGTAGCACACTAATTATTGTATGTAATTTTTTTCTTGTCCGTCCATTGGAAAAAAAAAGTTCCGCTAGGAGTACGTACTCCCAGCGGAAACAGTTTTTGTTGAATATCTCCCGAATAGTTGGATACACAAATTTAAGTTTACCATACACATTTACACCATATCATACACTAATTATCTGCATAGCAGAAATTAAGAAATTCGACACTTTTCCGCTGGGAGTACGCACACGACTGATTGTCCACTCACTGTCCTTCACGTAATTATTCGATCTCTTTCATGAAAGGCGAATAAGATTCCTGAAATTGGTCAAGAGAAGCAGTATAGAATATAGCGTCCTTAATCTCGACCGCAATTTGTCAGCCATGACTGATGAATGTCTATGTCAACTTTCATCATCCAAGGCCCCAACCTTTCAGTGTATAATAGAAGTCATAAACCGTATGTTGTGATAATCATAAGTCTTTAACCATTACTTAATTTCACATTATTTTGTTTTATCCGATCTTAATGCTGACCCAGCTTTAACTTTATTCAAAATTTCTGTAATCAGTTTGAAATAAAATAAAAAGGGCGACCTTCCCTGCCTTTGTTTCTATTACGAACCCATATCAAAACTAGTTACGGAAATAATGTCCTAAACCGCAAGGGAACAGAGCGACGGTCGATGTTAGAACTTTAAACAAGGGAAGCGGGCTTATAAAGGAAGTGAGCATAATTTCCAAAAGTATGGTACTAGTATTGTTACCAGGGAATAACTAGTGGTATGCAAACTCTTAGTTCTAAGGCTGTTTTGATAACAGTATCATTGATAACATCCTATTGCACTCAGCCAACAAAATACCTTGTTACCGGGTGAAAATCTCTGTATTCGCTACTCGTATATGTAGATCTCTCTCTGTTTGTATTTTACACGTTTCCGACTCTGAAAGTGACGCCGGTGACTGAGTAGTTGTGTGGAATTCGATTGACATAGTAAGTATTTGCATGTAATCCGGAGGAATGCGGAATATGACGTGCGCGGAAAGTCTTGAAATTCTTGAATGTGAATCTGGATGACTAATATAGGAGTGGGTCTAAGAAATGGTGGATGGAGTACTTTAAGTATGAAAGGGCTAGGCAAAACTACGACAACTACTACGAGGTCAAGCTACCACTACGCACATCAGTGATATCTTTGGACAGACTCAAATTAATTAAAAAATAATATATAAATAATAAATTAATTTGGAATACTCCATGTGAAACATACAATTTCCTACTCAAATTCCCTATACATATACATATATTAACTTGCATGCAATTTGCTTATTAAAAGTTCTGCGGTAATTATCGTAGACATTGGTGTCGATTCTGTTGTGCACAAACTAAACTTAATTTAGACTATTGCTATCTTTTACTAAAAGGCAGGGCGAGAAAAGGACGGCTATAGCTATGCACTAAGTTAGAAATGTCAAACTAGTTTATGCCTTGCGCTTCACCGTGTTATTAGTCGACATGTTTTTACGTGCACCCTTCATTAGTATGGAAATATTAGTTCGAATTAAATTTGACAGCTCTAAATTACGTCCGTCTCTTTCTCGTTTTATTGGTGAGAAAAAGATAGTAATAGCCTAAATTAAGTTTAGTTTGTGCACAACAGAATCGGCACCATTGTCCAATAAAATAAATTTTGAATTATTACAATTACGACAGATAATTTTAACATGTCATTTAGTTTCAAAACATTAAATAATTGTTACGATAGACTTTTCCAACTAAGATATTTGTGTTTGGCTTAGTCTGCAAAGTGTGATGTAGAGAGCTTAAAACTTGTAATGATTGAGGATTGTTGTCATTTGAACCAGCCATAAATAACACGAAATCTGAATCGGTAAAATCCTTACACATAGATAAACTTGAGCTTGTAGCTTGTAGCTACTAAGAGGCGCATTTGATTTAATGAATGACGTCATATGAAATGAATCTCCTACCAAGTCCTGTAAATTTTCTCGTGTTCCGTATTCAGTCTCATCGGCGAAAATAGCAATTGTGTGTTTCGATGTTCTAACAACATTCGTTAGTACTTCACTTGATTTCTTGTAGAATTCGTCTTGTGTGTTTTTATTGGAACTCAAGTTATGTTTTGTGGGTGTTAAAGCACAACAGTTACTGATTCTCTTGAAACAATCGTCAGTATGATGCATGTCGTCGTGCAACACCTGTAACTTGTCTTTGGAGGAACAACAGGGTATTACTTCAGTGCCCATTTTTGATGAATTAAAATTTGAATCACCTTTTTGTGTCATAGTAACACCTAATTTGTCATCTGTGTTGTCATGGCTATTAAAGCACTTTTGTACCTATCGATGAAATAGGTGTACCACTGTTGCTAGAAAAGGGTTACAGGTAGTCAGTGGCCCAAAAAGTCTGACAACCTATCTTACCAACGGGTATCGCATTACCCAGTAGGTACTAACTGGTTTTTGGAAGCTCTAGGTAAAATACTGGTATTCAGCTGCATCCGGATAGACTGGAAGCCGACCTCAACATAGTTAGAAAAGGTTATAGGCAGATGCTGAAGGCTAGGAAAAGATAACGCTTAAAAAAAATTGGAAGAAAAAGACTTGCTGCGCCGACTTTAGTAAATTGAGAAAGTGATTGATTTGTGGTATTTGGATGATGGAACGCTAGGAGGTGATGTTGATACCGTTTTGGCTGACCTACAACTTCTCAAACATCAATTTAAATCTATCGGCCTAGATCTTAACCCTTCAAAGTGTGAAATTTACCTTTCTGACGTTACTGACAGACAATCCACTATAGATAAATTCAATGCAATAACTCCTGAAATCAAAATTTTAGAAAAAAGTTCACTGCACCTCCTAGGTTCCCCTATTTTTGAAGAAAGTTTTTCATCTTTCATCGATGACAAAATTATGCATTTCAATGATATTTCGGATAGACTCTCCAAAATTAATTTACATTCGGCATTCACCATTATCAGATATTGCTGTTTTGGTCCAAATTTTATGTATTTTCTCCGTTGTTCTCCTCTTTGGAAGAAACCACAACTTTTGGACAAAATTGACCAAATTATTCGCAACACATTAACATCCATTCTTAATGTGGCCCTGGACGACCGAGCGTGGCTGCAAGCCACACTACCAATTCGTTTTGGTGGTCTCGGCGTCCGCAAAATTTCTAGCGTAAGCTTACCGGCGTTCCTTTCTTCTGTCCACGGCACTGAAAAGCTAACCTGGAAAATTTTAAGTCATTCCTTGGTTAACTCGGAAGTGCCGTGCTTGTCCGAAGCAGAGGACGCCTGGAAAATGACTTGCCCGGACACGGATCGGCCCGAGAACCCATTTTCCCAGAGACAGTGGCATGAGCCGCTCTGCAGGTTGGTACGGAATAAACTTATTAATACGTCTACCAATACTGCTGAGCGTGCCCGCCTGCTGGCTGTGGGTGAATGGGAGTCGGGCCTCTGGCTTCAGGCACTACCGTCACCTAATTTAGGCACTATGTTAGGTGACACGACTTTCCGGCTCGGTACATGTTTGCGTTTGGGCGCTCCTTGTGGGGCTCCACATCGCTGTCAATGTGGTGAAGCAGTCGACTGCCTCGGACACCATGGCCTTTCTTGCATTAAGAGCGCAGGTCGGATAGCGCGGCACGCCAGCATTAATGATCTCATCCGTCGTGCTCTTGCCACCGCCGGGGTGCCAGCTATATTAGAACCCACTGGCTTGGCACGCGTCGATGGTAAGAGACCAGATGGTATGACCATTATGCCATGGAAGTTGGGTAGGCCTTTGGTGTGGGACGCAACTTGCGTCGACACCCTTGCGCCATCCCATCTTCCTAGCACGGTGTGCTGCGCTGGGGCGGCTGCTGCAGGTGCTGAAAACCTCAAACGGCGCAAATATAATAATTTAATCGGTAATAATGTGTTTGAGCCGTTTGGGGTTGAAACACTAGGGCCATGGGGTCCGAGTGCCCACTCAGTATTTCGAGAAATCTCTAAACGGTTGGTCGACTCTTCACGTGACCAGAGGGCGGGCCTATTTTTTGGCCAAAGAATCAGCATTGCCATTCAACGTGGCAATGCTGCCAGCCTTCTGGGCACTTTTCATGTTGGCAGCGATGTGGACGAATTTTTCGATGCCCTGTAACCCTTTTTAGGGTTCCGTAGCCAAATGGCAAAAAACGGAACCCTTATAGTTTCGCCATGTCTGTCTGTCTGTCTGTCTGTCTGTCTGTCTGTCTGTCTGTCCGCGGATAATCTCAGTGACCGTTAGCACCAGAAAGCTGAAATTTGGTACCAATATGTATATCAATCATGCCGACAAAGTGCAAAAATAAAAATTTAAAAAAACATTTTTATTAGGGTACCTCCCCCAGACGTAAAGTGGGGAGCGATTTTTTTTTTAATTTTGACCCTGACGTGTGATATATTGTTGGATAGGTATTTAAAAATGAATAGGGGTTTTCTAAAATCATTTTTTGATAATATTAATATTTTAGGAAATAATCGCTCCGAAAGTCAAAAACAATGTGTCCCCCCCCTCTAACTTTTGAACCATAAGTTTAAAAAATATGAAAAAAATCACAGAAGTAGACCTTTATATGAACTTTCTAGGAAAATTATTTTCAACTTGATGAGTTGAATAGTTTTTGAGTTATATAGCACTTTTTCAAAAAAACGCAAATGATAACTTTGTTTTTCATACAAATACTATGAAAAACAAAGTTATTTTTGCTGACGAAAAATGTTGGTATTTTTAATGGTCTGGGAAGCTACGGAACCCTACAGTGAGCGTGGCCCGACACGCTCTTGGCCGGTTTTATTGATACTTGTACATACTTTACTTTTGAAATCAAATATTAGGTTGTATGGATGATATTGTCAATTGAGAAAAGGGATGAATAGTAAGAATCCCTGCAGGTTTCTAATTTTTAGCTTTCGGTTTATAAAGTTGGTATATACAGGGTGTAAACCACCTAATAACAAAGCCGTTAACCAAGCATTCTGTACATCAAACTAAGTACGCAAACTAGTTACGCAAAAAATATTGCTGGGAAACAACTTTTTTTTTGAGGTTATAAATCATGGTTTGTGGTAGAACTCAATGTCTTATGGATGGATTGAATAGTACGGGGGTCGTGGAGGTGTTAAAAGTTAAAATCTTACAAAAAAAACTTGTCAAAAAGTTGTAACTTTGACCCCCCCATATCTTCGTAACTAGAAGGTTCACAGGTATGGTGTAGAACAAAAAATGATCGCAATGATGGGGAGAACAAGTGCCTTTCGGCTTTGTGAAGAGGTGTTTTACACCCTTTATGAATACTGTCAAGACATTTTGTTAGCGGATGACCACTGTAATGCACGTTAATCGTTTATTCCGTGGAAATGCACATAAAGGAAACGTACCGCAATGCTTCTGAATGACGTAATTATTGACATAGATATTGAGACTAATTGCTATCTGTCGCCTCTGATTGATTAGATTAGGTTCGGTGAATCGCAGAAATAATAAACCCATTGCATGTTAATCACGCCGGTGACCAATGATACCGATTGGAATATTTATTAAATAAATAATATAATAGATACAACTAAGTACTGTCAGGAGCATTAAATAGACGAAGCAACTTTAAAAAAATGATTGTAATTTTATATTGTTTGAAACATAGTATTTTCGAACTCATTTTATATTGAAAAAGGTCGTATTGTTGTTGAATTTTGCTAAATGTATACGTACTACGTACATAAAACTGGTTTTAACATCTAAATATTTCGGAGAATTCATGCGTTACCTATTTGTTAACCATTGTTCGGGAATATTCACATTCAAGGATTTAATTAAAACAGAACAGTACCTGCACACAAAGGGTTGGTAACATACCTGTACCTGTGTAAATAACCATAATTTATTCCATGAAAATAATCTAGCCAATTTCGAATAATGGCCTAGTGGCATTAGCATCAATTGCGAATACAATTCTTTCTCCTGAAATTCAACGAAGAACTGATTACCATGAACAAATAATTCCCTATACTCTTATCTCTTCCTGGCAATATAGGCAGAGGTGTACCAAGTAAGCAAGGCCGTATCTACGACTAGACTAAAGTACGCTATACATAAGTAAGTAATAGGGGAGGAGGCATACAATTATCATAGCAATACAAATACCTAACAAGGTGCATTCTGCCATCAGTAGTCAACGCTCTGTTGCTACTTTGCGTAGACTACACGCTGTGCCTAATTACATTTGCATACTGCCAATGATGTGTATGCGTGTGTGCTGTGCTCACATTGATATTGAAGAATGGACCACTTATTTATCTAATTATCTCGACAAATTCAACCAAATCTCTGTGATTAGTCGATTTGCTCTGTAATTTGACTGATTAAATAATGTGTAACATTGAGCACTTGCCCAAGCCGTTGACCTGGCTGTCATTTCTAGACCTTTACCAGTCGTTACAGTTAGTCAGTCGCCCGAAAGTGCGACAAACAGTCTTACCAAGGGGTACCATCTTACCCATTAATAACTGGGTTGTGTAGGTCAGATAGGCAGTCGCTCCATGTAATATACAGTACAGTATTCAGCTGCACCCGGTTAGACTCGAAGCCGATCCCAACATATTTGGGAAAAGGCTCATGATGATGAAATGGTGTACAACAACTCCATTATATGATTTATGTATAAATGTCTCTGTATTACAAGCAAAAAAATTAGACTTGTAATTTTAGCATTGTTTTAGAAATGTTTTCTTCTTTGATAAAGAAAAACAACATGTTTTTCGGCTCCGGCCCATCTCGTAACTTTGCCATTTCTACAACTAAACAAAAGACGTGCGAAACAAGTGAAAAGTGTGCTAACTCGTAACTATTTTAATTTATTTTATTTTATTTTATTTATTTTAATCTAATCTAATCTTCATACATTTAATCCCATTTTGTTAACCATAAATAAAACTGTTAAACTGTTTTTGTACTGTACAGTCAGCTCTTAAAGTTACAAGGAAACCGTTTGTTGATAAATGATTGCATAAATGTCAGGACCTCAGCATAAGTTCCAGCTATGGAGGTTTATCACTTATCCAAGTCCAACTTAACCAAGTTTTACTAAATACCACCTTGAATTGATGCAAGCGTAGTACTTTTGGTTTGGTATTCACCAAAAAGACTGTTCTGTTTTATGTAAATACTAAAGCAATGTATGTAATTGCTTTAGTATTTACGATAAGATGGAAAAAACAAAAAAATAACCGAACAGTAATTGTGATTTTGCTTAGTAGTTGCCGAACAAAAAGTTTACCAAATGGGATATATAATGTATGAAGATCAAAATAGTTACGAAATGGGATTCAATGTATGAAGATCAAAATGGTTATGATATGGGACTTTTGTGATGCTATTTTGTTTAGTTGTCGAAATGGGAAAGTTACGAGATGGGCAGAAGCCCAATTTTCAAATAGGTAAATAAACTTAGCAGATTCTTTCGTAAAAATACCTTCGTACTTTTCCCTTGCTTCAATATCTAAATTACAACCAAAAAATACAAAAGCAGTGAGGAATTTCGAAATGAAAAATAAAATCTTGGCCCGCTTTTAACTCAAAAATAATTTGTCGTTAAAGTGAAAAAATGGGTATGGCTGGAAGGTGAGTATTATTTTTATGAGTAAGTTGTTAGAATATTACATAAAACGGAGCAAAAAGCACATGAAAAGAGGTGACGAAAACGTCTTATGAATAATTCAAAGATTTTCCAACGTTCAAGAGAAAAACTTCAAAAAGATACGTGGATAACTTGGTTTAAATATTCATATAGGTAAAAGGTAAGTTAGTGGCTCGGTCGACGACGGACAAGCTCCAATTAATAAGTTTTGCAGAACAGGGTTTAGGAGACTGGATAAAAGAGATGAGATTATCTAGTAGGTAGTAATTATCTCTTGTACACGGTCGAGCAACTTTGCACTATTTTGTGAACATAACGAGGATCTTGCTAGCAGCAGTTAGGTCTCCGACACGAAGTCAGCGGGAGCGGGGCGGCGCGGCGGTTTCGGCGACACGAGGAGCGGCGTGTTCCAATGCATATGTCAGCGTCACATTGTAAAAACCGTTAGATTGTAATATAGCTAGAGAGATTGTAAAATCTCGAAAGATTTTCAAACGCTTACTGCTTACAATACTACGCATTATTTTTCGATAGATTATAATCTAACGAAGTGAAACCGTAATATTGTGAAATGTATGCGATGGAAGTCAACTCGCGCGGTTTGGAGGAGTGGGAGGGAAGGAGGGGTCCCCCTTACCCCATGGTACCACTCTCAGGAAAAGAAAATGTACCATTCCTGAAAATACCGATTAATATACCCAAACCTCAAAACACTTTATATTCCCCTAAAAAGCGTAGGCGACGGAGTATTTCTGTCTGCAGGGTTTAAAGGAACCTAACTAGCCTAACGTGGGGGTGCCCCAAGTCCCGATTATGGGGGCAGAGATACTTCCGTCGCATGAATTTTACAATATTACGGTTTCACTACGATAGATTACAATCTACCGAAAAATAATGCGTTATATTGTAAGCAGTATGTTCAGTTGACAATATTTCGAGAGTTTACAATCTCGCTAGAGACATTAAAATCTAACGTGTTTGAGAATTTTACGGTGACACTACATGGAACTGCCTTAAAGTCAGCGGCGTATGAGCGGTGCCCGCGCATCTGCATTGACGTAGGAATTCACATCTCTTGCCCACGATAAATCAAACTTTAGGAACGAATATTCTTTATTAATTATTAATATGTACAAATTTTACATACTACATCTAAAACTATATATAATTACAAAAATAAAACTAAACGTAAAACTAGTATCAATATATATACAACAATGTCAAAAGGACACTTAGGCGTCAAAGTACTCCTCCGCATCGCTGTCATCGGGAAACGTGCCCAGAAGACTGGCAGCATTGCCACGTTGAATGGCAATGCTAATTCTTTGGCCAAAGAAAGAGCCAGCCCTCTGGTCACGCGAAGTGTCGATCAGTCGGCGGGAGATTTCCTTAAAAAGGAGACGCGCACTCGGACCCCATGACCGAATTAGTATCAAAGAGATGTTGCCGTCGCTGTTTAGATATTTCGTTCTCGAACAAAGATGCTAATTTCTGGTAACACAATACCGCGCCGCGCCGCCTCGCTTCCTCTGACTTCGTGTGCGAGACCTTAGTTATTGTTGATGTAACGCTGTCTATTTCATCTAGAGATCCTCGGTTGTTTGATGAAAATGCAAAGCAACGCGCAGTGTTCAGTTAGTTTACCGTTCTCATTACAGGCAACAGCTCGATTACATTTAATTTAGTACATGGATGTTTCTCATTTCAGTTCCTAGATAAATTAATGTTAAGTGTTTTGCTTAATATCAGTGTTCAGTTAGTGGAATAACAATAACAACAGTGCTTGCCAAAGTTGGTCTGTGGATGGGTGACCATCTTATGCATACCGAATTTCTTCCTTGTCTCGATAAGTATCGTTGGTCCCGGCTGTCATTCGTAGATCTTTGACCGTCATTACAGGTAGTCAGTGACCTTGATCCGTATGGTGTCGGACGTAAAGAATAGCACCATCCTATAGCTTCCCATGGGTATACGCAGGTATACCGACGACAAAGTGGACACCACATATGAGGATATCTCTAAAGCCAAGCATGCAAGTAATTATGTATGTAGTTAGGCCATCAATAAATCATCATCAGTTTTGTTCCTACAACCAACACTGTTTTATTTCTACCTATTGTATACGTCGCTAAAGTGGTGACCCCGACGTGATTTCATTACGATTGATTCAATTACGCTCAAGATTACTGAAGCTCAGGCTCAGCAATGGAAGCCGCAGCAAAATTCCAACAAGAAATCGCTGGAATAGCACTTTCCATGCGTGTTCCACCGTTTTGGCGTGACAAACCGCGGCTATGGTTTATCACTTTCGAAGCCGCCGTTAGCGATCTCAAGAAAAGCGACACTCAAAAAGCACAAATGGTTGTAGCTCAATTGTCAAAGGAAGAGATTGAGCAAATATGTGACCTGCTTGAAAACCCGACAGCGGAACGACCATACAACGCAATCAAAGAACGGCTTATCTCCGCCTATGAGGAGTCAGATGGAAAACAACTGCAAAAGCTTTTATCGGATATGGAGCTGGGAGACCAAAAACCAAGCCAGTTATTACGGCGCATGCGTAACTTAGCGCATAACAAAGTTCCAGACAACACACTCAGATTGATGTGGATGAACCACCTGCCCCAGCAAGTAAGATCAGTACTTGTTGTCAGTGACACCATCAGTAAAGACACTGAGTTGGACGAGTTAGCCAAGATGGCAGACAAGATGATGGAGCAGACGTCCGAAGCACCAGTCGTAGCATCAGTAGACAACTCCCAAGCACAGGCTAATATGCAGTACATAGTGGAAGAAATACGCAAGTTACATCTGGAAATCGCCGAGCTTAAGAAAGATAACTACCAGTGCTCACACACATCGCCACCGTCGTGTTATCAACATAGACGCAATCATCGCCACGACCGTTCAAGAACGCCGTCTCGCTCGCACTCAAGAAACTTCAGATCTCGCTCATCTACTCCATCGCCTCATTGTTATTATCACAGAAAATTCGGTGCCAAAGCAAGACATTGCACAACACCATGCAGTTTTAACAAGGATAATAATACGGAAAACTAAAACAGGCATTAGAAGTGGCGGTACCTAATGTCGACAGCAAATCATATCGCCTATTCATCACCGACAAGCAAACCAACACAACTTTCTTGGTCGATACTGGCGCAAATATATCTGTGATACCGAAGCGAAAAGGAACTCAATCTACCCCACTTCCGTACAAGTTATACGCCGCCAATAACTCAGAGATACCCACATATGGAGAAAGAACATTAGACATCAACCTTGGTCTACGACGTCCCTACAAGTGGAAGTTTATTGTTGCTGCCGTAAGCAAGCCAATACTTGGAGCAGATTTTCTAGGCTACCATAATCTACTGGTCGACCTAAGGAATGAGCGACTCATCGACAATACCACTAAACTCTCTTCAAAGGCACCGGGGCGATATACAAGCATACCAACAATACGCAGTATCGATCTTCAACAAACTTTCCACGACATACTGGCTGAATTTCCCAACGTCACTCGCTTGTCATCAATGAAACTCAACCCGAAGCACAAAGTCGAGCATTTCATAGAAACAACCGGACCGCCGATCCATGCACGAGCCCGACCAATACCACCACACCGCTACGAAAAGGTGAAAAAGGAATTTGAGAATATGATGAGCCAGGGTCTCTGCCGTCCTAGCAAGAGTTCATGGTCCAGCCCACTCCATGTCGTCCCGAAGAAAAATGGAGATCTACGAGTATGCGGTGATTACAGGCGACTCAATGCTATTACGAAGCCAGACCGTTATCCCATTCCACGAATCAAGGACTTTACATATCAGCTCGCTGGCAAGCAAGTTTTCTCTACCCTGGACCTGAACAGAGCATACTCACAACTACCAGTTCGTGATGAAGACATAGAGAAGACAGCAATAATAACCCCTTTCGGTTTATACGAGTTCCCCCGTATGTGCCCAGGACTAAAGAACGCTGGCCAAACATTCCAGAGATTTATACACGAAGTACTTCGAGGCCTAGATTTTGTCTACCCATTTGTGGACGACTTGCTTGTGGCTGCAGAGGACGAAACAACAGCACGAAATAACCTCCGAATCGTACTACAGCGCCTGGAAGAATACGGAATCACCATCAACCCCGCCAAATGTGTATTCGCCAAGAGAGAACTCACATTCTTGGGATATTTCGTCTCCCCCGAAGGCATAAAACCACCACAAGAAAAGGTGAAGGTAATCAGCGACTACCCTAAACCAAAGAATGTCGAAGAATTACGACGTTTCCTCGGTATGATAAATTATTACCGAGAAAACATACCGAACGCCGCGGCAACCCAAGCACCATTGCACATGTATTTACATAATACACACTCGAAGAAGCATGACAAAACCGAAATAATCTGGAACGAAGAAACAACTAAAGCTTTTGAAGAATGCAAGGAATGCATTAAAAAAGCAACCTACTTAGCCCATCCACAACACGCAGCCCCACTTGGTTTAATGTGTGACGCATCGGACAAGTGTGCAGGTGCAGTACTTCAACAACAAATCGACGGCAAATGGCAGCCACTAGGATACTTCTCAAAGAAATTCACACCAGCGCAACAAAAGTATTCAACTTACGACCGAGAACTACAAGCCATATACTTAGCAATGAAGCACTTCAGGAAATTATTTGAAGGCCGCGAACTGATTGTTTATACAGATCACAAGCCCATCACCTACGCGCTACAGAAAGTATCATCCGACTCAGAAACTCCCCGTCGCAGCCGACAGCTATTATTCATTAGTGAATTTACTAATGACATACGTCACATCAGCGGGCGAGATAACATTGTCGCCGACGCCTTATCGCGCATCGAAGAAATCAGCTGCCCCACTCCTATCGACTACGCGTTACTCGCAAGCGCACAAGAAAAGGACACAGCTATACAAGATTTACTTCGTCAACCAAATATCCAGCTGCGCAAGATAACGATGCCTGGGATGACTCACCCTATCTATTGTGAGACATCTACACAGAACATACGACCATATTTACCTGAAGAATTCCGCATAAAGGCATTTAATTCAACTCACAACCTCAGTCATCCTGGTATGCGAACGTCAAGAAAGCTGATACAAACAAGATACTTTTGGCCATCTATGAACACTGACGTGAAGAAATGGGTGACAACATGCATTCAATGTCAGCGTGCTAAGATACACCGGCACACTACAACCCCGGTAGCAAACTTCGAACCTGCGCATCGCTTCGAACATTTGCATGTTGACATCGTTGGCCCACTACGTACGTCACCTCAAGGACACCGTTACGTCATCACTATGATCGACAGAGCGACGCGCTGGCCCGAGGCGCACGCCGCGCAAGACATAACAGCTGACACTGTGGCTAGAATCGTGTACGAAGGATGGATCACACGGTTCGGATGTCCAGCTCGAATGACGACTGACCAAGGTCGGCAGTTTGAAAGCAGCTTGTTCAACGCATTAACAAGACTACTTGGGATCAAGCGCATTCACACTACTCCGTACCACCCACAGAGCAACGGCATGATTGAAAGGTGGCACCGCTGCATGAAATCTGCATTAATAGCACGTCTGAGCACGAGCAGTTGGATTGAGGAGCTGCCTACAGTGTTGCTAGGACTGCGAGCCGTAACACGAAGTGACAGTGGAGTCAGTGCTGCACAGCTAACCTACGGTCACGCTCTCACACTGCCAGGAGATTTTTTCGTGCCGTTTCAAAACCCACATCACCGTTGTCATGGGGGACTTCAACGCGAAACTGGGCAAACGAGACGGGGATGAGCTGCAGGTGGGGCAATTTGGAGTTGGACGTCGGAACCACCGGAGCCACCAACTGGCTAGTTTCATAGAGAAGGAGGGTCTCTATATGAAGAACTGCTTCTTCAAATAGCGTGAGCTCAGGTAGTAGATCTGGCAGAGCCCCGATAGTGCAACAAAAATCGTGATTGACTTCATCATGTCAACCAAGAAGCAAATGTTCAATGATGTCTCTGTAATCAATTCGGTGAAAACCGGGAGCGATCACCGCATGGTAAGAGGCACATTGAACATCAATTTCAAGCTAGAAAGATCTCGTGAAGTCTACGCTCCGTCCAGCACAGATCCAAATCCGCTTTAATACCGAGCGTATGAAAGACACGATCGAGTGTAATAAAGGCTCCAAGCTATTTACAAGAGATCTGGCTATTGGGCAGAGCCAGCTCAAGAAACTGTAGACCGACGATGGCAGGATCTTATCCGCCAAACCGGAGCTACTGAGGGAGATCGAGAGCTTCTATGGACAGTTATACACGACAACCAGTAAGCCCGTTGTAGATCTAGCACACGACTCAAGAGCTGACCCGATACTATACCGAAGACATTCCGGACGTCAGCTTGTACGAGATAAGGATGGCTCTGAAACAGCTTAAAAACCACAAGGCGGAGGTGATGACGGAATTACAGCTGAACTCCTGAAGGCGGGCGTAATTATCCTAATCTAAATAGTTCAGTTCCGGGTAACCTACTAAAAACAATCTCTTTTTTCTGTTTATACAAATCGTTTCTGGACGTAGGAGGTCACAGTTTTAACCTAACCTAACCTACCCATTTTGTTTCAAGACGAAATTAACCTAATCTAAATATGTAGTTGAGTTCTGGGTAACCTACTAAAAACAATAACTTTTTTCCTATTAATAAAAGTCGTTTTGCCCAAATATTTTTTGTCTTACAAATAATTTCACCAAACGTTTATTGTCTGAATATTGTTTGCTGTAAATCATTTGATTAAAGACCAAATGCCATAATGACATTATATTTTGCCAAGTAAAAATTTGACCAAATAAAAATATGCGTACTAAAATCATTCGAAATATTGCAATGGTATAAAAAAAGTTGCTAAAATTTGTTTGTGTAATGAAATTTTGGCAAAATCTTTTCGGCAAAACGGCAGGATCCCATCATCAATAAATATTATAAAGTCTCCCGCCGCGTCTGTCTGTCCCTATGTATGCTTAGATCTTTAAAACTCCGCAACGGATTTTGATGCCGCTTTTTTAAATAGATAAAGTGATTTAAGAGGAAGGTTTTTGTATATAATTTTACGAGGGCGAAGCCGCGGGCATCGGCTAGTCTCTTTTTTTAGCATCACATTTTCTCTGAAATACCCAATCATCAAGAATTATGTAGCGTTTTGAGACTATTTATTTTATGTTGGAACATCAGCAAAAAAAAAATGAAGTTACAGCCGACACCAGTTTAATTTAAAATTCAGTCCGCAATCTGAATAAAGTACGCGCTCGGGAAGCCCACTCACTTCACAATGAACTTCCTTACAGCTTCATTCTTATGGAAAATATTTGTGAAAAGTGATATTATGTGTCCGCAATAACCGTTCTCATCTTACAAACAAAAATGATTTTACCCAACAGAAACACTCATGTATTGTAAGAGAAAATTAACATTTTTAGAGAAGAAGCGAGAATTAAAAATATGCGTGGTTTTATTCAAACCAATTTTTTAGTGCAACCGAATAAAAATTTCTGTCTATCCAAAGCTTAAACGACTTCCCCGAACCGCTGCAATAGGTTATTCTCGCTTGTTCAGTTTATTTTTAATGGAACATTAAATGAAACATCAAAAGGAAAACACAAAAGATTGAACCTTTATATTATTTCGGCCGTCACCCAGAAATCGCGTTTCATTTTATGATATGGTTTTAGGATTTATAGAGATCGTCCCATGTCCCATAATATAGATACATACGTTTATACATTATTTTTATTTGCCAGTTACCCGAAAATCGGTCGCCATTATGAGATTGGTGGGTATTATACATTGAGACTAACAGTAAGGGCTTTTAGCGTTAATGACTTCATATTGCTTTTGGTCTTAAAATAATTTTCTTAAATTACTTAATTAGTATTTATCACGTTGGACTAATAGGTTCCAGATGTCATTTGTAGATCTTTGACAGTCGTTAAAGGTAGAGGCCTAAAAATCTGATGTCAAATTAAATAATTAAGAAATTGAACAAATATTTAATTTTGTTCATAACGTTTTCTGGCCTAAAAACTACATTATTTACCGAAAAACCACATTGTAAATTCTCTTCCATACTTGTCATCGTGAACGCGTGTCATTTAACAAACCCAAAAGGCCTTGCCACGCTGAATGGCAGACCCTTTAATTTAGCTATTTAAAATTTAACGGGTTTCACTTAATTATTATGTTAACAATGCTGGCAACTTTTTGGAACAGCACAATTTGTTTCTGAAAAAGTTTATGAAGAGTTGTCTGTCGGTGCTATGACGTGCTCCTTTTCAACCTCGGTACTAAATCACAAAGCCATTTTTAAGTTCATTTTTCACGACAACATAACACGTATTCGTATCTAAAATGTGAACAACAGGAAATACGATTTTCCTGCTGGATTGTTAACAAAAGGCTCTAACGGTTAGAAACTGAAAATGTAAGCACCGACGTTTTTACGACAGTTGTTTAAAATTTAATAGAATATGTAAATATACGTCACCGTAAAATTGTCAAACACGTTAGATTGTAATCTCCCTAGCGATATTGTAAGCTCTCGAAATATTGTCAAACGAACATACTGCTTATAATAAACCGCATTATTTTTCGTGAAATGCATGCGATGGTACTCAACTCACGCGGTGTGGAGGGAAGGTGTGGTACCCTGCCCAATTACCATTGGGCAGGGTACCCCACTCTCATGAACAGATAATGTACCATTCCATCTGATAATGTACCAACCTTACCTAACCTTAAAACACTTTATATTCCCCTAAAAAGCGTAGTCGACGGAGCCCCCCTTCGTGGGGCCCCCCTATTTCCGAGTGCAGGGTTTAAAGGAACCTAACTAACCTAACGGGGGAGTGCCGCAAGTCCCGATTTTGGGGGCAGAGATACTTTCGTATGTTCAGTTGACAATATTTCGAGAGTTTACAATATCGCTAGAGAGATTACAATCTAACGTGTTTGACAATTTTACGGTGTCATATACATATTCCATGAAACTTTTATGAAGGCTAAAAGCTCATAACCAATTCAAATAAAAATAAATCAGTGCTTTAATCCAACAATCATTGGGAAAAGGCAGCTGACAAAATAAAATTTTATTTTTCTGTTATCAAACGTGCTGTCCGGAAGAAAGGGCGAAACAAAATGTTGGAATTATCATAGTATACAATCATATTTCGTTGAATAGTGTACAAAAAATAAACCGGGGTGTTTCGTCCTTTTTTAATTCTATTTACATACAATAATTTCCGAATATCTAAAATACTTATGTAATCATCTTTACATAAGGTGTCATCAGATTTTTCTTTTGTAACATTAGATCCATAAACATGGAAGAAAAACGTTTTCGCGAAATATTGGTATTGCGGGTAATTTATTTTGAAGCCGATCGCCAATTAGGCTTATTATTGGGTAATTCGTAAAATTGATTGTTATTGGTTTTGTAAGGTTACTGAGTACCAACCATTTATTTACAATCGCCAATTCCTTTAATTTATTTACTGACTAAGTGAGCATTTGGTTTGAATGGCCATTTGTAGTGCAATAATTTGAAGTAGGTAGATATTCGAGAGTTGGCAACTGTAGGGTATTTTAACATAAAATATTACACAATTCACAGTTGCATACAGTTGACTGCCCACATTTTTAATTTTGATTTTTCTTTCAAAGTCAAATCAAAAGTAAGCTTTTTGATTCTTCGGTAGTGACTTACCTTACACACGAGTCCAGAAAAACACCAAATCTATTTCCTCTTCATCTTCATGAACTCCTCTAATCTTGAATAATCTACTGCCATCAGATAAAACAATAAATGTCACGCAGTAACAAATAATTTTATGTCATAATTCTTCTGACGTAGACGATGTAAAATACTTTTTCTGAAGAGCTAACAACGCAGTAAACTTTCTCTTGGTTACTTTTTTTTATGAGACATAATTTATGAGGTCCTAAAATCACTTGGGACAGATAATGGCTAACTAGTATCGTAAAACGTAGCAAGATACATAACATTGTATGGACATGATCCAACCAACATTTATGATTTTTTTTAATACAAATTTTTCATCAAGAACAAGTGGAATTCAGAACCTCTTAACGAAGCCGAAAGGCACTTGTTCTCCTCGTCATTTCGAACATTTTATATCATACCTGGGAACCTTTTAGTTACGGAGATATTGGGTGTCAAAGTTGCAACAAGTTTTATTGTAAGACTTTTACTTTAAATACCTCCACAAACCCCGTACTATTCAACCCTTCAATCAGCACAATGTTTATAGTGAACATTGAGTTATACACCGAAACGTGATTTTTCACCTCAAAAAAAAGTGGTTTCCCAGCAAATTTTTTTGCCTAAAGTGACTTAGTTTGATGTACAGAACGCTTGGTTGATGCTTTCGTGATGAGGTGGTTTACACCCTGTATACAGTAGAGTAATGAAATAATATCTCTTACAAAAATATCGTGTTACTGTGTGTGGTATTACTGTCTTCTGAAATAACATGAGTAAAAACTAATCATATTTGGAGGTGTCACCTTTGTCCATTAATGGGTTCTGCTACGAGTACTACGAAAACGTAGTAGGCGTAGCACAGCGTAGTAGGATCCGTTAAACTGCTACGGGAAAACGGAGACACGTGTCGTCCTGTACGTACTCATACCTTGTACCTATTTTTAGGGTTCCGTAGCCAAATGGCAAAAAACGGAACCCTTATAGTTTCGCCATGTCTGTCTGTCTGTCTGTCCGCGGATAATCTCAGTGACCGTTAGCACCAGAAAGCTGAAATTTGGTACCAATATGTATATCAATCATGCCGACAAAGTGCAAAAATAAAAATTTAAAAAAACATTTTTATTAGGGTACCTCCCCCAGACGTAAAGTGGGGAGCGATTTTTTTTTTAATTTTGACCCTGACGTGTGATATATTGTTGGATAGGTATTTAAAAATGAATAGGGGTTTTCTAAAATCATTTTTTGATAATATTAATATTTTAGGAAATAATCGCTCCGAAAGTCAAAAACAATGTGTCCCCCCCCCCCTCTAACTTTTGAACCATAAGTTTAAAAAATATGAAAAAAATCACAGAAGTAGACCTTTATATGAACTTTCTAGGAAAATTATTTTCAACTTGATGAGTTGAATAGTTTTTGAGTTATATAGCACTTTTTCAAAAAAACGCAAATGATAACTTTGTTTTTCATACAAATACTATGAAAAACAAAGTTATTTTTGCTGACGAAAAATGTTGGTATTTTTAATGGTCTGGGAAGCTACGGAACCCTACAGTGAGCGTGGCCCGACACGCTCTTGGCCGGTTTTTTTGTTTTTTTTTTAGGATGGTAAATCATCAACGGGAGGGAGTGTCAGACTTTTACTGACTAAAACCCATCCATGTTCTCGCCCTTTATGTTCCGGGGTCGCGGTATCTCTTTCGAACAGGCCCGCAACCCCGACGGGCTTCGGCCCTTGCGGGCCCCTCCCCTTATGCTGACATCTCTTTGAGGCGCGCGTGGAACACGAACGCGCCGTCGACACGACCTGTCGTCATTAGACGGACGGACGGCTAGCTAGCCCATAGCTAACCGTCCACAGGCTCGCGTCTACGGTGGACCCAAACTTTTTACCTTTTTTTTTTTTTTAGGATGGGAAATCATCAAATGACTTCTCCCACTCTGGGCGGAGCGGGTGTCAGACTTTTACTGACTAAAACCCATCCATGTTCCTTCCTCGCCCTTTATGTTCCGGGGCCGCGGTATCTCTTTCGAACAGGCCTGCAACCCCGGCAGTCTCACACTTTATACCTGGAATGGTATTTATACAGAATCCGAAAGGTGTGGTCACATTTTAGGGTGTGCTTTCTCTACGGGACCACCACAGAAATCGCTAAAAATCTGGTGTCCCGTACAAAACTCCTATACCTATTCGACCCAAATGCATTGGACAGCAGATTTTTACATCACTTCTTAGTACATTTTTAGAGATCCCAATTTACCGGTACCTGGTAATAACAATTACTATTTAGTTGTTCTCTATTTTGTCTATACTACATTAGAATCTCTAAAAAGAAAATGCTAGTAAACAAGAACTTACTTCCAGTACTTATTATGTAAAAAATGCAAGAAGGTGTCCCGCGTTGAAACGGTAATTTTACCGATTTTCGTCGTAAAAGCCTGCGGATCCTTTTATCCGCACACTATTTGCGGCAACTGAGCGACACTGAGTGTAAGTGGGTCCGTCTATCTTAATGTATTAGTAATAAGCAGTATTGGCATTGGCACCGTTGCTGCGGGGTAATTAATAAAATAATGATGACACAGCGCTAGCTATCTAGTGCCACACTAAGCAAGGCTTGTGTCGTGGACACCAGATAGTTGATATGTCACCGTAAAATTGTCAAACACGTTTATTACAATATAACGTGTTTCTCTCTAGCGATATTGTAATATCTCGAATTATTGTCAATTGAACATACGGAAGTATCTCTGCCCCCATAATCGGGACTTGGGGCACCCCCCGTTAGGTTAGTTAGGTTCCTTTAAACCCAGCACTCGGAAATAGGGGCCCCACGAAGCGGGGCTCCGTCGACTACGCTTTTTAGGGGAATGTAAAGTGTTTTAAGGTTAGGTTATATTAATCGATATTTCTCAGGAATTGTACAATATCTTTTCATGAGAGTTGTACCACTGGGCAAGGGGCACCCCTCCTTCCCTCCACACCGCATAAGTTGACTACCATCGCATGCATATCACGAAAAATAATGCGTTTTGTTGTAAGCAGTTCATTTGACAATATTTCTAGATTTTACAATATCGCTAGAGATATTACAATATAAAGTATTTGACAATTTTACGGTGACAGATACACGTGTCCCAGCAGTGGGATCATTATAGGCTGATGATGATGATGATGATGAAATACATACTTATTATACATTTATGCATCCATGCTTATAGTTACCACAATATTTTTTTGGGGCTTGAATGCTATTCTAAAATGTTTTAAACGAGAATTTTCGTACGGTTTATATACTACCACTAAAAATCCAACTACTGAATAAAGTGTAGCTTATGTTACCCTAATAACGAATCGATTGACACTTTACTCATCAATATTGAATGAATAGTTTAGGGGCTACGGTGGTACATACGTATAAATACAAATATACATACATTAGAGCTGTCTTTAAAAACACAGCGTCATAATAGTATTAATACGTGAAATGGGTCTTGCATAATGCTCAGTATAACTTACCTGGTAAATAGACATAAGTAATTAGGGTCCCTAATAATGACCTAGCTGTCACTTTTCTCTCTTACTGTGATACTGTATGTGCTCGAACGTGTTTCATTAAGGCGCTTAAACGAGCTAAATTAGCAACTCTATTTGTGGTGGTTCAAACTTCGTTTCAAATGCTGTTAGAATAAAGTTCTAATCAGCTTGCACTACAAAATGGTTGTTACGTCAGCCATGACTGCGGGCCAAATAGCGCGAAATGAGTGGTTTCGATCGATTTGCAAAAAAACTATAGATTGGATTAAAAACTAAAACAGTTGCATGCTAATATATTGCTTGTAGAATTATTTGCCAAAAAATCAGAATGACCGCATGCATATTAGTATGTTTTTTTATTGTTTGAAAGATATTTTAGTGGTAAGTTCGTGATTTCTTTTTATCGAGCCAAATTAATTGTATTATGTTTTCAAAACAGTATCATGCTAGCATATATCCTGAAGAATATCATATATTTTTCTGGTCTTGTTTATAGTAGTGAATCATATACTTTTAGTAATTATAAAACTCGCGTTTAGCTTGTGTAATCGCCTTAAATATCTTAATTAATCTTATTTGGTGTTTGCATTTCCGCCTATAATCCATCAACATAGACTCCTAAAATCATCACCCTTCCTGTTGGCTTCACCGTACTCGGGTAAAAATCTTTTACAGTAAGTAAAAACGTATACGTTTATAATGATCTGTCCTAAGCCGAAGGGAGAGTCGTATGTGCACTGGCTTTACAATGTCATAAGTCACATTAGTATACGTGTTGCCCACGACGTACAGTGACCGTGCAGTCAGTCTCTTCACTTGAAACGCGAGAAATCGAAACAGCTCCTTATGTATTCCCAGTTTCTTTGAACCTCAGATTAAAATGGAAATCCTACGTATTCCCTTTATTTTTTACGAAATAATAAAAGCACGAGATTGAAAATAAGAAAATACAGTAACTTTTGTATTGTGTTCTGTTTACGATTCCCCGTAAAAACATTCGGGAAACGGAAATCGCATGTAGGTACCAATTTTCGACTTTATCCGCAGGCGATGTGTCTCATAGGAGGGATCAGTAGAGGATAAGCCAAGGGTTACACCACATCGTCTTTGAGGGATGAAACCCGCGAAAGTATATTCAAATAGACTCTGTTCTGGATAAGCGTGTTT
This sequence comes from Xestia ashworthii, assembly GCA_950022955.1. NCBI lineage: Eukaryota > Metazoa > Arthropoda > Insecta > Lepidoptera > Noctuidae > Xestia > Xestia ashworthii. The sequence continues at coordinate 12,526,523 of OX465559.1, read as the reverse complement.
GTTTATATTTTGACAAATAATCTTTGTCTGTAAAGTTGCATATTATAATTTGGACGTAGTTGGTTGTTTTTAATTTTGTCCAGAAAATATGTTTGTATGTCAGCGAATAGGATCTATAATATATGCTCGCTGCTACTCAAACCGATTTAAGTTAGACAGCCTACGTACACGGTTATTAATGTTTTATTATATTTCACCGCGCCGTTTTAGCGTTGTTAAAAGAATCAGGCTGAAATCTGAGAGCTGTGACGAAAATTGTTGATAATAAATTAAATTGTTGTAACCCAAAATCACGTTAAATAAAACAAAATTAAATAGTAAATACGCCATTGTTTCTAGAACTCTTAAAATATTTTCAGTTCAGAAATGTACCCAACCTAAAGCTAACCGATCAAAGGAGTCGTAAAAATAAAGTAGGAACCACGTCTTTGGCTACAAACAAAAATAAAACGTGAGCATTTTGATGTCGACTCTTGAGTCTTGAGTCGGCGTCCTATGTACTTATAATAGGACTGGTGAGTGAGGTAAAGCGAAGGACATGAAATTCGTGCCTCGACTGCGACTCGGCCACAGGGTGTCGACGGTAAGCTTCAAGTTACCACTAATCCTAACACACCAAACGAGCTGTCGTTGCAGAAGGTACTGTAACTTCTAAAATAAGAGAATGATAAAACTAAAAAAAATACCATGTAAACGACCACCGAAAATTGGTATGAACGAGATCTAGTAAGTAGTTTTTTTTTAATACGTCATAAATCGTAAACCGCAATTTACCTTTAATTTACAACGAACTGCAAGAACTTTTATACTATGTTACTTGCAGTTACGGAACCCTTCATGGGCGAGTCCGACTCGCACTTGGCCGCTTTTTTAATCTTCAATGTACAGATTTTTTGGTCTCAACGATTTTATTAATAAATATATATTATTATTTATATATATATTGTAATATAAATATATGTAAGTATGTATTAACAGACAAAAAGTATATATGTAGTATATCAACTGTCTGGTGTCCACGACAGAAGCCTTGCTTTGTGGCACTAGATGGCGCGGTGTGTAATGTCCAGCGATATTTATTTATTTATTGATTTAATTTAGAAGGTTCTACCACACAGTCTTAGAACTTCTGTTCCACATTGCATCGTGACATTCCTCTCGAAATAGCGACGTGGGTTAGATTAGTGTTGTTAACGTCTGCTAGACACATATCCGCACGTCACGTTGCAACCTTACGGCTCTGTTAACCAATAAAGATCCGTCTTGTTCTTTTTACAAAACGTTTGCTCAGCCGTTTGTCAGTACCCGACAGTCGACTTTCATCAAATAATAAAAGGAATTCAATATACTTACTTAAAAAGAGCTTCACGGGAAATTTTAAAAGGAAATGAAATAAAAGGATTTTGTGTTCGTAAAGTATGGCATTTGAAAAGATATAATACTTAAGTGCCTATCAAAAACCATCCGTTATTTTTCAGAGAAACTTGGTGAGATAATTTTATGTAAGGCAAATGAGTAACTTTGGATTATCTTGGTACATAAAAATGAAATCTTATTTCAAAAATAATAAAATGATATTATAGGTGCTTAAGAATTTTGCAAGGGAAAGCCAGTGCGTTTGATGTCATTATGTATTCTATTGAAATAATAAAACTCAATCAAACAAAAATTAAACTTAATCTTGGTTTTTATCATTTTAGATAAAGTCGATAACAAACGATACACTCCAGTGTAGGTACCACTTGAGTGATCGTACATTTACTTTTCATTACACGTTCACTTGTTATTCATGTTGTGTATGGAAATTCCACTTAACGTGTGAAATATATGCCACATAAAAGACATTCTACAGGGTGTAAACTGACTCATCACCATCACCAAACATTCTGATACTTAAGTAACTTTTAGAAAAAAATATTGCTGGGAAATGACTTCTTTTTAAGGTGAAAAATCACGTTATGCGTACTTTGGACTTACGTACTTTTTCTGTACTTAGGAATGCTTGGTTGACGGCTTTGTGAGGAGTCTGTTTACACCCTGTATAATGGGTATAAAACACCTCTTTACGAAGCTGAAAGGCACTTATTTTCCTCATCATTGCGATCATTTTTTTGTTCCACATCATACCTGTGAACCTTTTAGTTACGGAGATATGGGTCAAAGTTTAAAACTTTTTGACAAGTTTTTTTTTTTTATACAAGTTTTTACTGTAAGAATTTTACTTTAAACACTTCTATGACTCCCGTACTATTCAATCCATCCATCTGCACAATGTTTTAAGCACGTTACATTGAGTCTACCACAAAACATGATTTTCCAGCCCAAAAAAAAAGTCGTTTTCAGCAATAATTTTTGCATCTATCTATCATGGGGTTTAGGTTTCCGCACTTAGTCCTTGAGGTGGACCATTGTGCGTGACCAACCGACCGTAATTTTTGCATAAAGTTCCTTATTATGTACAGATGCTTGGTCGACGGCTTTGTGATGAGGTTGTTTCACCCTGTATATTCTGAAACAGAAAAAAAAAATCAAAACTCAAATAACAAAATAACAGTGGCATAAATGTGAATTTCAGTTCAACATTACTTCTAATTGTGACAGTTTAATCCTTCGGGGATCATAAACACGATGTTTTGCTTGTACGTACATACGAACGATATGAGGCTTTTGCCCGCCGACACTAAATTATACACAGAGCGCACGTTAAATCCGCATTTGCTCGTTTTTACTTAAATGTAGGCTGTATATACACAGCGACTGATAAAAACGGATTATATAAACGGCTCAGTCAGGGGTGGATTACATTTCCTATGGGTCACATATACTCGTACTCCTGCATATCAACGAATCTCTAAGTCGATGGTTTGTTTAGGCACGATAAATTCTGTTAATGTTTACAAATGTTCATGCTGTTTTCAAGAGTTTTAGATCATCGCCATCTTCCTGCCCTTGACCCTGCCCTTCCCATCCATTTCCATTTCCTTCCATTTTGCCTTGCCCTTCTGTTTGGGGTCGGCGCAACACGTTCTCCCCTTCCATTCTCTCCTGTAAGACATCACGGCAGCATTTACTCCTTTCTCTTTCATATCATTCTTCACACCATCCACCTTTTCTTTGGTCTTCCTCTCCCTCTCCATCCATCAACATTCCAGAGTTTTAGATAAAATGAACTAAATAAGCTTCTATCGCCTTACTTTTACGATAAAATTTAGAAAATCACATGTGAGCGATTCAATTCGAATCAAAACTAAATCATTCATTTCAAGTAGGCCAGTTACAGGCACTTTTGAACTGTCGAAAGTCTGAAACAGTGTTCATATTCCTCTTCAAGATGGAAAATTTAGTTCTAAGAAGTCACGATGTAGGTTTCAGAGTCAAAAAGGACTGCAAAGATTTACTTTAGAGGTCTCAAGACCGTTCGTTGCGACAATTTAGATATAGGGACGGTCTATCTTTAGCAATGATGCCTTTTGACTGAAATGATGCGTGATGTGAAAATTATACCTATTACTGTTTTCTGTATACACACTGTGTCTGCTATTTTAATTCACGCTGCACCACTAACTGCACAAATACGAGTGCGCTCACACTACACTGAACATTTACAACATGTCTGCGATGTAAGCCATATTTGAATTTAATCGTGTTTATTTTATTTAACAAGTTTATTTCAGTTAATATATTAACATGCACAAGCTTTAATAATTTCATCATTGCTGTTTCAATAAACCCAATACCCAATAAATAGTTTATATACCCAAATTAAGTGGTTACAATATTATACTTATAAATTTCAGCAGTATCACAATGGAAGCCATTTTTGTACCGATATTTCATTATCATCATATGCCTAGCTTTTACCCATCTATATTGGTGTCGGCTTCCAGTCAAATCGGATGCAGCTGAATACCAGTATTTTACATAGAGTGACTGCCTATCTGACCTCCAAAAACACAGTTAGGACTGGGTATCATACGATACCCCTTAGTAAGTCTGCTCAGTCTGCTGCTGTCTTTGACAGTCGATACAGGTGTATCGACTGTCAAAGATCTACAAATGACAGCCGACTTACGAATAGTAAATCGTGGGTTCGAACCCAGACAGGCGCATTACTTTGTGTAACTTGCTTCATGCTCTTCTGCTCTCAAAACGGTGATGGAAAACATCGTGAGGAAACCGGCATGTCCTAGAACCAATAAATCGAAGAAGTGTGACATCTACCAAACCGCACAGGGCCCGCGTGGTGGATTATAACCCATACGCAAAACGCGCTTTGACGTGGAATTGCGGACACCAGTTTGCACTTGACGCAAATGACACAAACTGGGTTTGCACACTCCGCAGGCTGTCCTAGATAAGATATCATAATTATTACACTTTAAATCAATTTTGCCAGTTTTGATTTGAATAAAAATAATCAACCACAAATCATCGAATTACTGCAAATACAATGGTCAGATGTGACACAACACGCAACAATAAGGTTCAGGGTACGCCGTACGACTGTATCTACATACAAGAAATAAGTACGCAACTTTAGAATTTTTGAAACTTATGGCATCATGAAATGGAATCTCTCCGAAAACGTACTCTTTCTAAAACCACACAAATCACTTCGAGTCTGCCTATAAAATTTGAAGAGTTCTCTCTGTTTCTCCAGGATCCTATCATCAGATCCTGACTTGATGACTATGGGACCACCTGGGAAGGCCCTTTCAAACAAAACAAAAAAAATCCGAATCGGTCGAGTAACCGGGGAACATCCGTAAAAAAAAAAAAAGTTTCCGACGAATTGAGAACCTCCTCCTATTTGAAGTCGGTTAAAAATAGCCCAGCGCTATCGAATTAAGTAAGAGAAGCTCGGCGGTAACCAATTTTACATTTTTGCTGAGCTGTAAAAAACCAATCAAATAAATCACCATCGTCAAAAATAGCAGCTCACGTTTTCAAAAACTTTTTTATCTAAATAATGATAAATGTGTTTAGATAAGGCACGGATATATAAGCCACGCATTCGGGCAATTACAGACTCTTAATAAATAGACCGAAAATGGAATGGATGGCAACATGTCACGTCCAGCCATTGGTCGAAAGCATCATTTACGACCAGATATTTAGAGCTAGCCATTATTAGTGCCAGATGAGGACTGGTTACAATCGATTTCGTCTGGTTAGAAACACGCTCCATTTTAACTTTCCGAGTAGATAATTATATTGAAAATCCTATGATAGGTGCAGTTGCACATCAATAATCTCCTAGAAAATCATCAGGACTTTTTTTTACTTTTTGGTCGGCTTCCAGTCTAACCAGATGCAGCTGAATACAAGTATTTTACATGGTACGACTGAAAGATTACCTTATTACCTGAAACTGATTAAAATTTTCCTAATGTATAAAAATCCAAAAAATCACTTTTCAGGGGAAACTCGAATCGTAAAATACGTTTGAAACGTCAGAAATGGATTACTCCGACCTCATTCGTTTTCCCTAATGGAGCTATACAAGCTTGTGACACCGATTTCTTTTGCTTCGTGTCAGGCTGAGACTGTACTCGGGACATCCAGCCATCCTTTTCTTATTTTCAATGGCTCGTGTATTCCAAAAAGTGACGGACAACTTTACCCTCTTCATTCCATTTTATATACTAGCAAGTTCGTCCGCGCCCAAGAAAATAATTAATTTATTCATTTATTCCACAGTTACAGGATAAATGACTGACACTGTTAAGGTGCAGTAAGTTAGTGTTACTTAAATTTTGAGTGACGTTTCAGTATTCAACAGATACTCAAAAATGACGTTTGGCCATACAAAATTTTAAGTTTAGGAGCTTCTCAAATGTTAAGCAGCTCTTAGATTTTGAGTGACGTTTCAGTATTCGGGGGAAAACTTGTAAAACTGTATTTCAAATCCTTTAGCTGCACTCGGTAATTCTGTAGCTTTCGGACTGAATTAATTTTTGAATCAGTAGTTTCAAAGAAAAGAGGTAAGTACTGACATCCAAACCATCAAAAGATTTGGATGTTAAGATTTACCTACCACTTTATATAAATGTAGTGTCTTAGTTGTCAGTAAACAATGATGAAATGAAGTCGAAAATAAGTTTCAGTTTGATAGTGAATCGAAATCCATTTTGCTTTAGCAGCTATAATCGACAGTAGGTCGGTGGTAGGTCGGTAGGTAGGTGGGAAAACCAAAAAAAGTTGTTTAAATTACGAGAAGTCTATGAATCGTTACCGATAAATACCGTGTTTTTATTCTTTGTTAACAAAGGTTGGGGGGGTTATGAAACCGATAAAATTATTAATCGAGATACGGAATTTTTTCATGCATCTACCAAAGATTATCAAACATTTATTTCACCTGTCAGTGTGTTTATAGCGTTAAGGTGGCGAAAACGGGGAATTTTGAATAAAACTTATATTCCTGAAATTCCAGAATACCTACAGTTTGTCTGAAAGATCTTTACGCTCGGTTTAAAATCTCTAAATATGGCACGTTTTTTTTTAAAGCACAAAGATTGTAGTCCAAAACTACAATTTAAAAAAGGTTGACCGGGCATTTGAAATGTAAGGGGTCATCATCTACCTGACTTTTTCCCAACTCTTTTGGGGTACAATACCAGTCTAACCGAATGCAGCTCTGAATTCCACTATTTTACATGCTTATTATATTTCGATAATTATGTACATTGCATGCTTTTTGTTATTGTTCCTACGTTTTCAAATATCGTCCTCTTTCTGGTGGAGACGATTATTATATCATTATATCGTATCATATTCGCGTTGTCCTATATGTGAACACCTACATTTAAATACACAAGCCACGACACTTAAAACTACACGATTATCTGTCGTCACGACAAAGTCGGACGCGGTCTAGTGTTTGAAAGATCTTATTTCTTTGGTTTAGAAACATGACTAATCGTTAGCCACTCAGATTACCCCTAAATATCATAGGTAATTATTTCTTTCTCAAAGCTACCTTTAAAGGGAGTCGATAGGGTTTTAGATCTTAGACAAAAGTACGACATTCACACGAAGTGGCTGTAGGTACATTAAAATAACTATCTACTTGTTTGCCATCCATTCCCCAGTCCACGTTCATATTGATAAACTATAGGTCACAGTGATAAACATATTTTCATAGTGATAAAACCAAAATGGTTTACATTTAGATTTTTCAACTCCGATATTTTGCTCTTATCAGCGACAATTATTGCAATGGAAGTTTATATCACACACTCCAAGACTATCAAAGACAATAAATGCTGTTACCGTCAGGATTTCTACGAATCGGTACTGATTAACATTAATAATAATATTTACCGGTCTTGACGCTTTTTTTTTGCGAACCATTCTCCAGTCTCCTTTCGAACAGGACGCTAAAAGCGGCAGCGTCAAAAAGTAGGGAGCTTAACATAATGAACCTACCGATAATGTTCACACTGTTGAGGCATAATTATTCTGTCTCTTTGACGTAGTTGACAGTACTTAATCCCCCAGGCGGCAAAATTGCAGGTTGGATTTCAACAAAATCACGGAAAATATCTACCTCATTGTAAAGTGAAAATGTAAGTGCAATGTTTTGTGTTGAACCGTCAAAATGGGAGCGACATTAATAACGAGAGTGCGGTTTTACCCATTACCTACGTGTCATGTGATTATATCACCTTAGAGTTCAAAATATTACTCACACTCGGAACATTGCTCTACAGCATTTCGTCAAACTATGACGATATTCACTGCTTTATCAGATCTTTTCTACACTTAGAACGAGCTTTTAGAGAGTTTGAACATTATAGGTAGAACATCAAATAAACCCTTTTACCCTATTTCCTGAAAACAAACCTGGTATTTTTGAAAAAAGACAAGGTATGACAACATAAAACAGAGTTAGGTACTTTTGGTAGTTTGTAATCATCTAGTGACTCCGAAAAGAGGTTATTGGCAAATTTCAACCTCAGGGCAGTTCATCGTTAGTTCAACCGTATGTCGTAATCCGTACAATATTTTTGCTACAGTTTGACATGACGTCTCACGTCAAGATAACAATGGTCGTCTTCACAATAGAGCAATGTAGGCACAAATAGAGAGGGCGAACACAATGTGTTTGAAATCGTCGTCAGTTGATTGTTGATCATTTCCACAGACTTCCCCAATCAGTTTTTGTGTTGGTACCAAGGTAGTTTTATTTACATGTATTTTAAGAAAAAACGAGTGTAGGGATATCGATGTGCTAACTGTAACCCATGAATTCAGTACACAATTCTAGATACACATTACAATTTTACAACAAATAAAACAAAGTTCTCCCTTACATTAATGACATCGTTTAGTTACTGGTATGTTCATTGATATACACAACGTCCTTAAAATCACAATCGAAATCAAAGCATTTATTTCAAGTAGGCCAGTTACAGGCACTTTTGAATTGTCGAAAGAAAGACGAAAATTAAATGTAGCTACAGTTCCAGTCACAAGACATAAAACTGTGAAAGTACTGTAGTTGTCCATTCCCTTAGCGTAGACCTCTAGGTTCAATAACGACTTAGCTAATGCGGGAATCAGTTGAATGCCAATAATAAAAGACTCGACGTTGCAGAAATTCTTTGGAGAGGTTACCTATATGGTGGATGACTAAAAAAAACAAATTACTTCGTCAGATATTTCCAAAAAATGTTGGACGCATTGTTTTCATTTTTCCACGTTAACAAAAAATGAAGAGGATACAGTGCATACAAAAAACAACAAGCAACTTGTAAGAAGAGCCTTCTCATGATCTTTAAGGCCACCGGTAGGACGCCAGTCATACGAACCAATTATCACCCTCAATGGCAAGCCCCTACAGCGTGTAAAGCAGGCCAAGTACTTGGGGCACTGTGTAACGGAGGACCTCAAAGATCATGAAGATATCGAACGTGAGCGTAGGGCTCTTGCTGTAAGGGGCAATATGTTGATTCGCAGGTTTGCTTGTTGTAGCAAGGAGGTTAAAGTTACGTTGTTTAAGGCTTACTGCCAGACCTTCTACACAAGTGGCCTGTGGGCCAACTATACACGGAAAATAATGGACGCCCTGAGGGTCCAATACAATAACTGCTTCAGAATGCTCTTGGGACTACCGCGTTTCTGTAGTGCCTCTGGCATGTTCGCTCAGGCGCGTGTTCACGACTTCCACGCAATGGTGAGAAGGAAAACCGCGTCACTATTAGAAAGAATGCGGTCGAGTCCTAATAGCAATCTGAAGATGGATAAATTTGATTCACCGATGATTAACCATTTCATGCGGGTGTTGGTGAGGCAGGAATGATGCATCATTGATGATTTTTGAAATGTTTGTTTGTTGTTTTTGTGTTGTTTTGTTTTGGGAGCGTAATAATTATTATTATACACTAACATAGTTCTGTAAGTTTTTTGTTACTAACACGTGGATCCTTGTTGTCTGAGCAAATAAATAAATTATTATTATTAAAACTCGTGTGACGTCACATTCCAGTACACTTTTTTACCGGACAGTGACGTCACAAGGCCCCACTTGATCTTTGACACGTTTTATCTTCGTCAATTTTTATGATGAAACAAAAAAAAAACACGTATCCAATATTTTTCGATATATAATCTAACTGACGGACTAAACAGAATCAATTTTTTTAGTCAGGAATCATCCCTATTTCCTAGTGGGAACCTCTTGTTAGCCTAATGACGTATGATGATGAAGCATGACTATCATTGTTACAGGTGGTGGAGGGGCACAGCTGGGCGAGACAGAGAACTGCGATGCTGCAGATCTCAACATGTGCACGGATCTAATCCCTCGTACTCCTGTCGGTCTGCCCAGGAACAAACATGAGCTGGATGCACACTGCCAGTAAGTGAAACAACCACTTTAGTAAAAGAGCTAATTAAGTAGGTAGGTATTAATTGGCAGCAGAACAGATTTGTACTAACCAGCCAGGTAAATGACCGTCTGTGTACTTCGAGGCAATGTTTTAAACAAAAGACACATTTGCATAGACAAACAATGACTAAGCACCATTGAAATATATTTTAAATATTATAAATTAAAAAAAACAACAAGCAGATTAAAATGAATGCAATAAAATTGGAACCAATTACTTATTTATCCTTTCGTTGGATGGGTAAAAATGGCACAGTTGATTGATTTAAATTTCGCCACATTGACCATGCATGGACTAAAATATTCTGTTTTTATGAGCCTTTAACAACAATTGAATAAAAGGTTTCACTCGGACGTTTCGGTAAACGTCCTGGGGTAATGTAGTATTACTTACAGGTTCTCGTAACCCACATCAAAATTAATAAAAAAGCCTTTATTCTGGAAACCCTTCGCAGAATATGAAACGAAATGTGAGATTTGCGAGAAGGTAGCGCTGAATGATTCTGTAATATTTCAACCGTGAAATAAACCAAAGTTGTGTAAGTTTTCCATTTGAATGATTTATCGACTTAACGTTAATGAACAATCAAAATGTAAATGCCGTTTGAATAATTATAATGCTGGGGTTGGAATAGATTATTGGGGAATCAAAGCTACCAGTTTAAAATCTTTCGGTAATTGAAATAGCTTATTTGGCCATTAATTGTGGGTACATGGAAAACCATAAACTAATTTAAGTAATCATATCGCATCCGATTTTTCGGATTCATGTGCGTATTGTACAATTATCACTTGCTTCGGTGAAGGAAAACATCGTGAGGAAACTAGCATGCCTGAGAGATATTCCTTGACGGCATTAAAGCCAAGTCAGAGGCATGGGCAGCATAAAAACTTTGAAACCAGGTTAGGCAATAATTACACCAATTCCACGATTCAGAGAGAGAGTAATCGTATTATTCGACCAAAACTTTTTGACCACGCACATATCTACGACAAGGCAGGGCCAAGCTCCGCCATACGCGTACGTGCCGTCGTCGTCGTCGAGCTAATGTCGTGTTATGTTCCTAATGGCTAGACGTTAGACCTCAGTGGTTGGATTAATCCGCCTCGAGTGCTCGTAGGCAGGGCTTTTACGGATCAACGAACAAGCTGTCACTACTTATGTCTGACCTACTCTGCAGGTCAAGAATGTGTTAGCCATTTTGATTTGTGCTTATGTCGGGAAATAACGTTCTTTACGCGCGTAACAAAATCTTATTTGCTTGAGGTTCTTTCTCCATTTGAAAAGAAGGAATATACTTTTTTGTACACCAACATTTTAACACAATTATGTTTTTTTTTTGCTAATATACCACAGGCCGGGTGTTCTATTAAACAATTCTTTAAGTAGATTTTCAGCTCATTTTGATTGACCGTTCAGGTTCATGTTCCAATTTTAGCCGATGCATATAAAACCACCATGCACCCTATGACTGGGTATTAGTTGTATTACCCTTGGTTGTTGTCAGACTTTCAGGCATCTTCTCCCTTAACAAATCCATACTAGAAAGAAACACATTGTCCATCTGAAAGTTACGAGATACATTGTTGACTCCTTCATTTTCTGGAATGCCAACAATTAAGCCTTTTAGACCCTCTAATGTTCTGTGAGTGGTACCTTTGGGATTACGGGGAACTATTAACTGCTCTAATTGACAATAAACATCCCAGTTCTCTTGAAACTTGAGGACTACTTACGATAAATAATAGGTAGCGTTACACTCGGTCTATAAATCGAGTGCCTTTATTTCAACGGCACTTTTTTTTCTTTTTAGTGACCCTGCAAGATACTTTAACGTTTATTTATTTATGAATATAGGGTCACCAACAACTTGTACTGTGTACAACGTATCTTAAGTATAGGTTTTTACACTTTGGAACATCTTCTTTTTCAACCCTCGGCCACCCAATGCTGGGTGTAGGTCTCTTCCAAAGCTCTCCATTTTAGGCAATTTTGTGTCATGGCTATCCAGTTTCTTCCAGCCGTTTTAATGAGATCGTCTGTCCACTTAGTCGGTTGTCTTTCCACATTCCTCCGCCCGTCCGTGGTCTCCACTCCAGCATTTTCTTCTTCCATTTTCCAGCATTTTCTCTTGGATTTACACAATCGCCAATTACTGGTTACCCACTGGTTACTCAACATTTACAAATGCATCTACACTTCTACACTAATATTATAAAGAGGAAAACTTTGTTTGTTTGTTTGTTTGGTTGTAATGAATAGGCTTAAAAACTACTGGACCGTTTTTAAAAATTCTTTCACCATTCGAAAGCTACATTATCCACGAGTAACATAGGATATATTTTATCCCCGTACTCCCACGGGAACGGGAACTATGCGGGTGAAACCGCGGGACGTCCGCTAGTAATATTATAAAAGGAAAAAGTTGTATTTTTGTGTGTGTGTTTATAATGAATAAACTCAAAAACTACTGTGCCGATTTCAATAATTCTTTCACCATTGGAAAGCTACATTCACCCTGCGTAACATAGGCTATATTTTATCCCTGTACACCCACGGGAACGGGAACTACGTGGGTGAAACCGCGTGACGACCGCTAGTATGTGATAAAATAAGAACAAATTAAATGAAAACGAGTACTTCAAAGAACGTACTTACAAAGTTAGCTATGATGATAAATTACCAACGTTAACTTAAACACACGTTATCGTGTTCAAAACAGAAGTTGCAAAGCTCCTATATTTACGGGTATATGTCACTTAGTCAAAAGTTGCGAAACCGTATTATTAAGCCAATACCAAGCACCAGTTGCGAATTGTGACTTAAAAGTTAGCCAATTATGTCTAACTCTCACTTGGCAATAAACGCCCAAGTTTTGCTATTTTGTGTTTTCTTTTCTTGTTTCTGACGTGTGTTATGTTGATGTTACTTATTGTTTTATCATAAATATAAATATTTGCGTGCTACTGTTTGTCTGCAAATGACACAAGTGAGATTCCAATTTTCGGAACAACTTTTATAACAAAGTTGAACTAGGCTTTTCTGTAAACAAACTGACAACTTCTGTGTTTCTGATACGATTTTTTGCAAATTAAAGACGTGATGCTGATTTGTATAATTTCTAATACATGGTTATTTTTCAAGGGCTTACCAAACGGGCATGGTGTGCATGGACGCGTGGATCAAGCGGTGCCTGCCCACCGATGGACAGAAGCTTCTGCAGCAACAGATCGGCGGCGCCCGCGCACTCATGCGGTTCTTGTGCACTAATGATACGGCTTTAAGGAGAGGTTAGTATTATAAGATAGGTACACAAGATCAGATCTTGTGCAGGTAACATAAAAGAAGAGTATAATACATTCACGTCTGCATTTTTTGTAGTCAGTATTGTCACTCCGACGGTGAGTGGTAAAGAGGAGAGAAATAATAATGTATCAAAATGTATTTAAGCACATACTTTTCTATAAGAAAACAAAAACTTTTCAAATATCTAAGAAATCTTAAGAAATTACAAAGGTTAAAACTGGAAAATCTAATAACTAAGAAAGAATATCCAAACAAACCCAGTAGCAAGTCTCCCATTACTACGGGCTTAAAGTTTAATAAAAAGATAAAGTGAGAATCCACAATCAAAAGGGATTACCGATATTGTTGGAAGCACTTTAATTTAATTAAAAAAGTGGCTGGCTGCCTGCAGGTGTAATATTAAAATTGAAAACGAAACAGGGATGGAACTTGCTCGTTCATTTGTATCGATATCCCCTGAATGTTTGTTTCAACTAAAGTTTACACGTTCTACTCGATCCATCATCCAGCTATATTGGCGTCAAAAAGTCGCTCGTTGAAAGTAAATAAAACTTTCCAGTTACTATTCGATTGAAAACTGATCGATCATTATTTTTGGAGGGTGGAGGCCATCAGTCATGAAGGCCAAATCTTATGATTTACAAAAAATGGATATCAAATAACATTGATACATGAGTTTCAAAATTAAGTAACAATGAATATCAGTAAAATGGAAACCAACTTTTTTCGAATTCGAGATGTATCATTTCAGTTGAGAAATTTGATAGATCCTAACTTTGGTAGGTTTTTCTGTCCTTTTTTCTGAAGGTCTAACATGATTGTCCCCATTTCTGACAATACGCTGTTCTTGTGCAGAATTCTTGAAAGAGCCGACGTGTTGGGGCCGCGTGTCCCCCGACTGGAGCCGCTGTGTCGATGAGTTGCAGGTCGCCGTACGAGACAACACGGAACGCGCTCAGCAGCTCACTTATTTTAACAGAAACGCCGAACTGTGCTGGTAATTACTTCCAAATTATTTTCACTGCAAGTTATCAACGAACCAGATCCTCAGCACATTACATTCTCCTTTAAAACTGTACTTAATGATAATAATGGATAAGATTGTTGAGGTGGATGTGTGGTGTGATAGAATGCATAAGGTAAGGAACGAGTATATTAGAGGAAGTTTAAAAGTTGCGCCAGTTACAGAAATGTTGAGAGAAAATCGACTGACTTGGTATGAACATTGTGAAGAGGAGGGATAAATCGCATGTGATTAAAAGTTCGATGAATACAGTGTGGAAACCACCTCATCACAAAGCCGTTAAAACCAAGCATTCTGTACTTCAAACTAAGTAACTTTACGCAAAAAATATTGCTGGGAAACAACTTTTTTTTTTAGGTTATAAATCACGTTTTGTGGTAGAACTCAATGTAACTGTAACGCACTTAAAACATTGTGCTGATAGATGGATTGAATAAAACAGGGGTCGTGGAGGTGTTAAAAGTCAAAATCTCACAAAAAAAAGTTGGATTTAAAAAAAAACTTGTCAAAAAGTTGTAACTTCGACCCCCCATATCTCCGTAACTAGAAGGTTCCCAGGTATGGTGTAGAACAAAACAATAATCGCAATGACGGGGAGAACAAGTGCCTTTCGGCTTCGTGAAGAGGTGTTTTACACCCTTTATAAATGTTGACGGATGGAGAGGGAGAGGAATACCAAAGAAACGATGGATGGATTGTGTGAGAAATTATGTGAAAAATAAAGGAGTGAATGAGAGAGAGAAAGAGAGTTTACAGAGGAGAATGGAAGAAAAACATGTATTGCGCCGACCTCATGTAACAAAGGATAAGGACACAAATACTTATAAGTTAACATAATGTAACTTATTGTTTATTATTATTTGTAGATTGATCTGAATTTGAATGAATGTAATTTTTTACCTAATTTCTCATCGCTAACATAAAGTTCTTTTAATAACCCGTATGGACCTTGTTTTTCACAATAAATAATTATTTGATTTGATTTATTTGATTATTTTGTTACTTCGTTCTTGAGAGATTTTGTCTACACTTAAAGCTAACGCTGTTGCAAGTATCACGATCATCCCGAAATCATGATGCTTGCAACAGCGTCGAAATATCGGGTGCTCGTAGAAACCAAAGAAAATCACGGATTATAATCCCGTAAGTACTCTAAGTGTAGTGAAAAACCGTGGAAGTCTAAAACAGATTTTGTCTATGTACTTACTTAATTAAAAGAATATTACAAACTCGTACAATAAGGAATTATATGTCTACTCATAATTAAACGTCCTTGCCTATTGTGATGTATCTCATTTCGTCAAAGGATAAGACTTTCGTAATAAAGACGTTCACGTTTCTCTCTGAAATTCTTTATTGTTCGAGCTTATTGTTACGATTTCAATAACATATGAACTGTGTCACAGAAATGACGGTGCCATTGTGAATCTTTCTTTATTTCGCACCTATTTTAGTCCCGTGTCTTTTGATCTGAGTATTTACCTAGAAGACCCTATAATAATCTATCTATATCTATATCTATACATATAATAAAAGAGTAAAAAAGCTGTGTCTGTACATTGAATATATTTAAAAAATTGTAATTGAAGGGGGTTTAGAAACAGTAATAGAGCACGAATCCAAAAAAAAAAGTCTGTCTGTTTGTTTGTACACGCTAATCTTCGGAAGTACTGGACGGATTTGAATGATTTTTTTTTTGTTATATAGGTATTATGTCTGGGCAACATATAGGCTATAATTTATCTTGGAAACCTGAACACCTGATGCAGAACCGCAATAGACCAGCTAAACTATAAGAGATACAAATAAGACACCATAGCAAAAATTGTTTCACGTGATGAGCATTTTCTGCTGAGAGAATAAATTTGAAGATCTGGAACACCTGATGTGGAACTCCAAGAGCCCAGTTATACCATAACACATATAGGAATGACGTCTTAGCAAAAGTTGTTCAATCTGATGAGCACTCTCTGTTGACTTATAAAAATCGAAGATCTGGGACACCTGTCGTGGAACTCCCATAGCCCAGCTACACCATAACACATATAGGAATGACGTCTTAGCAAAAGTTGTTCAATGTGATGACCACTCTCTGTTGACTTATAAAAATCTGGAACACCTGTTGTGGAACTCCAGGAGCCCAAGCTACACCATAACACATAGGAATGATGACGTCTTAGCAAAAGTTGTTCGGTCTGATGGGCATTTCCTGTTGACTTATAAAAAATCGAAGATCAGATAAAAATCTGATGTGAAAATTATTGCAAAACTATCACTAATTTCACTGTATAATTATAAAATAACAAAAACTGGGAGTACCTCCACGCGGTTAAGGCGGTAACAGTTTTAGGACTGATTTTCGATTTTCGATGACGATGGTATATCATTGAAAATTTGACTCTACTGGCCAAAACTCCCATTTATTATTTTATTTTATCGAATACATATGTCTTCGAGCTTATGTTATTTGAGTGTTTTTGGCATGAAGAGACAGAAGAAAAGTGCCAAACACGCACACAACAAAATATTCATAATCTGTTAGAAAGTGAGAGAGAAAGAATTGCTGGATGGAGTACGGCATGAAGAGACAGAAGAAGAGCGCGAAGACTTCGACATTCTCTGAACAGAATGTCGCTAACATCTGAAGAATCGGGTGTCTCAAGATATAGCGCATGACGACCTTCCTTGGGTTGATTAGAAACGGAGTTCATTTACGTATACTCCTATGATTGAATACGCCACATATACCGCCATCGGAGGTATGGTTCAAAATTTTACTTTTTGTGAAGCTGTTAAATGGCAAAAAGAAACAAACGGTATGTGTTGCTCAGGTGGGAAAGATCCGTTATTTTCCCGTCCCCGGGCTCTTAGAATTAGACGTTTCAGATCTTCGATTTTGGCGAACCCGGTGTCAAGCAGCAGGATCCGCGAACGAAGTCGCGGGCAGAAGCTAGTTTATAATAATTCATCATCATCATAATCATTTCAGCCGAAAGACGTCCACTGCTGGACATAGGCCTCCCCCAAGTGTCGCCACATTGACCGGTCCCATGCGACCTGCACCCAACGGATTCCAGCAACCTTCACCAGGTCATCGGTCCAAATAGTGGGAGGTTTTCCAAACGCGTGCGTCGTCTTCCGGTTCGCAGTCGCCACTCCAGAACTTTTCGGCCCCATCGGCCATCCGATCTGCGACTTAAGTTTGGCAATTCTTCGGGCTACGTCGTATCATAATTATGTAACTAATTTATTATATGTTATTTCTACGTTAACGACTACAACAGCAATGCCGCAAAATGACGCTCAAAGGATATTTTAAATCTCGATAACAACCGATTGATTACTGTGCTAAGATCACATTTGACTCTTCATCAAAATACAACAACGGAACCTTGCGGCTTTCCTTTGTCACATAAACCAAAATTGACGAAGATACGACGCTTTTAAAATTCCCAATACGTCACTGTTTGGTATCATTCTTAGTGAGTTCTGACGTCACGAGCCCTCACTCCCGAGTTTTGATGCGCTTTATATTTGTCAATATTCGTTGATTTACAAAAACAAAAAATAGTGTCTATTATTTTCCAATATTGTAACTGACGGACTAAATAGATTTTCAATTTATTGATGGTGGAAACTAGCCTATTGCATTTTATTTTTTCATTTACGATTACATATTTGTTGTAATAATGGCAAAGGAAGGTAACCTTTACTTTGAACTGACAGCTGTCAAATGTGATCTATTTTTCAGTAAACACTTGATAACTTTAAACATAGGAATAATAAAATTCGCTAGGTTTACAACACTGTCACAATAAATAAAACAAAAGTAGCAAGCAAATGTTTCGTTTGTCACTCCCATTATTTATTTATGTTACATAACTTCCTCGTTTCCTTTGCTGTCGAATACTGTTGAAATCTTTTGCTTTCCATAATTTATTACCAGGCTGTCATATCCAGTCACCTTTGTTTTACGTGTCATGTACGAAGAGTTTTTCTCTAAACAATGTTAATCATTTTCCGTATATGTACTTATTAACAATATTTGTCTCTGACGTTAAATACAATTAAAACGAGGACGGCGCGTTTAGTTTTTAATTGCTAATTAGATGAGGTACTCGTAGTAGTAACTAAGCAAGTTTGAACTTGCATTTTAGACTTATACAGCTGATAGAGTCGCGTAGTACAACTAAGGTTACAGCAGTTATAGGCTTGCGGGTTTCTGGCTGTCCGTATCAATTGTTGTACTAATTATTCGTATGAGAACTGGGTGGAGGGATGCCCTTGCCAAGGAGTGGGACAGAGCAGGCTACTAAAAAAAATGAAAGCCGACAGAAAAAAGGAAAATGACCAGAGTGGAAACTGCAATGGTTCCTTTTTGGGCGTCCAATTCATTTTCAAAGTTGGTCTTGGCTTCTTAAAAAATAGACAGCAATGGAATTGTTTTAATTTTTCTTTATATCGTTTTTAAGGAATTGGCTATACTAATAGACCGAATTTGCTAAGCTGGTCAAAAAATATCTTTATTTCTATGCAGTAAAAGTGAAAAAGACGTCATTCGCGACGTTTTTATTCGGACGCCACGACTCGACTACGCGCCTAAATGTGACAAATGTTGGTAAACGTGCCCTACTGATCAAAAGGACTGGCTCGAATATCGATAGAGATCTCGGTAAATCGGCCCACTCAGATTTTCCTTGGGCTTTCGAATCCCAACGGCTTTTCAAATTATTTATAGCATATACCATTTCATACCGATAAATCTTGCGAGTTCCATTTTGCCATCAACCCTATAACAAATTACTACAATCTCCAACCGAAATCTTCATGAAAAGTTAAACTGTGTTCTGTATTTCCAGCTCACGCGACGACTTCATCCAATGCGTGGCGAACGCGGGCCGCTCGTGCTCGATAGCAGCAAGCACGTTGCTCAGGCGGATGGCCTGGGTGCTTGCGCAGGACATCGCCGCCTGCAACCAGCAACCTCGGGCTTACTGCGCGGCGCCCCCGCCCCCTATCGTGGCGCCACTGCTCACTGCCATATACGGACTGTTATTTTATCCACCACGCTTGTAATTTCATATTATATTATTTTTAATAGAGGAAGTGGGCAAAATTCTTCCAGAAATTGTTTTCTAATTTATTTCTTCTGAGGGCCTGAATCTAGAATGTTTGTTGGAAGGGATTTGAACATTGTTTTATGGACCCCTGCCTGAAGACTGCCATTTCTTTCAAATTGCTGCCACATTCCTATAGCTATATATTTTATATAAATAGCTGGCCAGTATTGCATGAGGCAAAATCCGATGAAACCTTTCAACAACAAAAAATGCAAGACATTAGGTGAAATATCCAAACAGAGGCACACAGCGCGTAATACCTTGCGCACACGCATACATAAAGGGTGTAAAAAATCTCTTAACGAAGCCGAAAGGCACTTGTCTCCCCGTCATTACAATCATTTTTTTTTCCCACACCGTACCTGGGAATTACTGATATTGGGATGTCAAAGTTCCAACTTTTTGACAAGTTTTTTTTTAAATACTAGTTTTTAGTGCAAGATTTTTAATTTAAACACCTCCACGACCCCCGTACTATTAAATCAATCCATTAGCACATTGTTTTGAGTGCGTTACATTGAGTTGAGTGGAAATGAAAATAGAATGTCGTTTCCCAGCAATAATTTGTACGTATAGTTACTTAGTTGTATGTACCGAAAGAGAATGCTTGGTTGATGGCTTTGTGATGAGTCTGTTAACACCATGTATAACAGGTCATGTTAAAGTTATTTTACCATTTGAATTTTAGGGCAGTAATATACTTATAAAAAGATAGGTATGCATTATGCTTGCATGAACTAAAATTGCGTAGGGCCAAACTAGGAACTGTTATTAGCTTTTATACGCACCTAAACCTAGGTACACCAGCTGCCTACCTATCCTTTTTTAATTAGCTAGCTGTAATTACCTAACCTTTCAATAAAGTAGGAACCCTGTAGGCTTTAAAATACCTACTTATTTGTTTTAAGTTAGTACCTACTAAATGTGATTTTAAATAAAATAGATTTTTTATTTATAAGACGTTATTTAAAAAAATAAAAATGTATATTTGTGTTATTTCTTATTAAAAGCAGTGTTGCAAGCTTGTTACATAGCTATATTTCTTATTTATATTTAAATATATGTATTTGAATTAAGTTACTGTACATAGTTATCTGATTGTTAGAATCAAAATTAAATAATTAGCTAAAATGTTAAGGTCATTTTGTAAAGACAAAGAAGAGATGATGGTTTCAGGAATAAAAACAGAAGAAATAAATGTAATTTTTAATGTATGTATTGACTTTCCTTATGATGTTTTTTATTGTTATTTCACCCAAACCCAACTATAGTTTTGTAACCCAAGCATTAAACTCGGACACGGTCGTAATTAGTAGAAACAGAACTTTATCCGAACGAATTACATTTATGTAGGTAGGTACTATACATACAGTACGATATGTTTTACTGTAGTATAAGTTTTATGATCAGAGAAGAACAGACAGACGCGGCCTGCGATGGCGGCCAGCTACGGCCAGCTGCTCCAAACAACACAACTTACACAACACACCCAGTACCGTGCATGGTCACAGTGGTTGCATGAAGCTCCATTCACTGTGATATTTGGGCTTCGATCAGACGTCAGTCAAAACTAACTCAGGCTAACCGTTACAAAGTCACAATACTTTTATGAGCCCCCGTGTACATATTTTACTTGTCCAAGCCATCTTTATTTTTTCGTCAACGGGTTACATGCGGAATGTGCAGTACATTCCGTTAATCAGGTTTCTTCGATAAGACGCCGAGATACAGGTGCGCCATTTTATTCAGTCATAGGTCGTTGGTACTTCAGGTTGACTGTTGCTTTACCTCGTATTGAATCAAAACCAATTTACATCGAAGCATATTAAACTGTGAAAGTATTGAGGGCTGGGGCTAACTGTCTCAAAAAATCTCTGTGGAGAACATCACGTCAGCAGGTGTTCATATCATTGAGTTACGGGGGAGAGACGTTACGGAACAATGTTAGTACGCCGTGGTAATCATCACGTCAGAAGGTGTCGTTGAGCTACGGGGGGGGAGATTTTACGGAACAACGTTAGTGCGCCGCCGTGGAGATCACTACGTCAGCAGGAGTCATTAAGCTACGGGGGCAATGTTAGTACGCCATGGAGATCCTCACGAAAATAATATCTTGCATGCTCTTGTGTGTATACAATGTTTAGACAAATAAAGAATCTTATCTTATCTTATCTTATCACGTAATTCCACTAGTCACTGACCTAGTAGTTTAATATTTTTATTATATCAGTAGGTGCTCTAAAAATGTTCTTTTCACTTCTCATGCTCTAAAAGTACGCCATTATAGCCCTACGAAGCGGGATTAAAGTGACCGTTTATTCCCTAGGGAGTAAAAAGTAATTTAAAAATGGAACGATCTTTTACTCTGAAACATGGTCACAAAACAGTAGGTACCTACATACTTTTTTTTTTTATGGGCAAAGGTATTATTTAAATTTCGAATTGGCTTGCAAATAGAAAGCGGTTTATTGAAAAAAAAAACAAATGAACTCTGCAACGCGAGAAAAATTATTGTTGTTTGTGTGCATCGTTGATTTTGAAAAGTAGGTATGTGCAATGCCTCTGTAGCTAGCCGCTGCAATAATGTAGGTACTAATTATCTGTGGAGTGTGGATCATCTTCATTGCAGCAATGTTGAGAGTTTGTGTTGTGTTTTAAATTGTTAATCTGTGACTGACCTGATCTGACCGCTCAGTTCAGAATTTTTGTCGAGTGTAAATTTGTTCGGCTTTAAATGATTTTTTTTCTCGCACTCGAAGTGAAAAGTACAGTTTGCACCTCGAGACTAAACGCCAACTTAATATACCCTCGCTTTTTGATGACTCCCTCGCAAGCTCGGGAGTCAAACCACCTCGGGTATATAATGGCTTCGTTTAGTCCCTCGTTATAAAATATACTATAATTCATTAGGGTGTGGTTTAACAATTCATCTACAGGTACATAGGTAGGTAATCAATAGTCAAACTATACTAAGGTTATAACATTTCTACTTTCGTGGCTCACCTTGAATAGATTCATTCGAGTATATTATATACAAAAAAAACAATATTGATCACAAAAAAACTTACAGATTCGTGATCGACTCCATAGCCCTTCTATAAAATATGCACCGGGAAGCTGGTAGCGGGTAGCTTAGTGCGGAAGTTATTCCAAGAGCGTATGATGTGGCTATTATATGTTTCAAACAATTTAGCCAGCATTTGGCCTATCAGTTACTCGTACCTACGACCCTACTGATTTATCCTAGCACCCTGGTTATCCTAACGCCCTAGCCTACCATGGGCACCGCAAAAAACGCGTAACGCGCCGTCCGACGCATCGCGTCTCCGTAAATGAGCTATGGGATCATACACGGAGACACGGCGACAACAACGCGCCGTTCGACGCATCGCGTCTCCGTAAATGAGCTCTGGGATCATACACAGAGACACGGTGATAACAACGCGCCGTCCGACGCATCGCGTCTCCGTAAATGAGTTCTGGGATCATACACGGAGACACGGCGATAACAACGCGCCGTCCGACGCATCGCGTCTCCGTAAATGAGCTCTGGGATCATACACGGAGACACGGCGATATTTTCGGCCTGCATTCAATTCAAAGATATGGCGATGTATTTACGAAGAAGCCATTTTACGCGCTTTTGCTTGAAATGCAGCGTTGCTAGCAGATAATACCCATGTATCGCATGTGGTGTGTGGTGTGGCGGTGCACGCGGCGTCATTACGCGCACACTTTAAATCGCATACTTTAAATACTAGCGTTATTACCCGCACAAACACAAACATTTTGGCAATTGACAATGTTGTTTATCAGTAAGAGTCTGACACTCCCTCCCGCTCCGCCCAGAGTGGGAGAAGTCATTTGATGATTTCCCATCCTAAAAAAAAAAGGGCCTTTAAGTGGAGGTTTTGCAAGAGTTAGGACTCAAGTGGAGAGAGTATTTTGAGATAGTGTTTAAGAGTTAAAACTCAAGTCGAGAGAGTATTTTGAGAGAGTGTTTAAGAGTTAGTACTCAAATTTAGAGAGTTTTTAAGAATTAAGAGTAATACATTCTTTTACCATTCTTTATTCTTTATTGCACACACAAAAATTAACGAACAAAAACCAGCAAACCATACTTGAATTGCGAGATTTGCAGGAGAGGATAAACCTATGTGCACAAACAATACAGTTTGAAACTTAAACTAACTTATTTTATACACTAATCTAATACACCCAATACAATATACGTAATACATACAATATATATACATATATATAAAGATACACTTATAAAACACTATTTACAAACTAAAATCATGCCGACAGGAAATGTTCCTTTACTTTTTTCTTGAAAACATCTAACGAAGGGCTATCCCGCAAGGAGTGTGGAAGTGAATTCCAAAGGCGCACAGCACGAACAGTAAAAGAACCATCATACCAACTTGAGGAGTGGGGAGGAAAACGAAGGAGAAGAGATGAAGATGAGCGACAAGGTTTACCTCTAGGAACTAGAAATTCGAAGCACTCCCGAAGATACGAAGGAGCTTTAGGATTATGGAGAATAGAAAAGAGAAAAGAGAGAGTGTGTGAATCTCGACGGTGCCGAATAGGTAGCCACTTCAGCTGCTTTCGAAATTCCGTTACATGGTCGTACTTTCGAAGCCCGAAAATGAAGCGTATACATAAATTCTGCAGACGTTCGAGCTTATCAAGAAGTTCCTCAGACGCATCAAGGAAACAGACATCAGCATAGTCTAGAAGAGGAAGAAGAAGAGACTGAGCAAGAGTAATTTTTGTCTGAAGTGGCAGGAACTTCTGAAGACGCTTAAGTGACCGATACGAACAAAACACCCTCCTGCTTACTTCAGCAATGTGAGCGTGCCAAGATAGGTTGCAGTCCAAGAACACACCTAAGTCTCTAACTTTTTTGGAGTAGGCTATAGCGACACCATCGAACATAACAGGCGGGAGGGACTGATGATTTAATAAATTGACGAAGTATCTGCCACCAATAATGAGAGCTTGTGATTTAGTTGGGTTAACTAGTAGTCCAAAGTTTTTAGCCCATAGTTTGATGTTTTGAAGATCGTTATTGATGGCATCGATGGCTCCTGGAAGCTCTTCGAGCTTAAAATGGCGATAAAGCTGCAGGTCGTCTGCATAGAGATGATAATGGGCAGTTAATATCCTAGTGATAGCGGTAATAAACACAGAGAAAAGAAGAGGAGAAAGCACGCCACCCTGAGGAACACCCGCAGAAAGATCGCACCAGTCTGAGCAAGCCTCATTCAAGTGCACCGACTGCGAGCGACCCCGAAGATACAAATCAAACCACGCAGTCACAGAAGGAGATACGTTTAGAGAAGAAAGGATACCTAAGAGGATGCCAAAATCCACTGAATTAAAAGCACTTCTGAAGTCCAATAGAACCAATACCGTAAGGAGCCGGTTTTCTTTAGCCCATCGGATGTCGTTAGTTATTTTAAGAAGGGCTGATACTGTGCTATGGCCAGGACGAAATCCAGACTGGTAAGGACTAAGCAGGCTATTAGAGAAAAAGTAATGAGAAAGCTGATTATTAACAACGCTCTCAACGCGCTCTCTCTCTCTAGGACTTTGGACAGAATTGGAAGTATGGAAATAGGACGAAACTGGGATACTGAAGAGGGATTTGAGACTTTAGGAAGAGGCATAACGTAGGCTTTCTTCCAAGCAGAAGGAAAGGAGCCAGTAAGGAGAGAATAGTTAACAATGTGTAATATAACAGGAATAAGGTCATCAAGGATAGGAAGAAGCATCTGAAGTTGGAGACCATCATCACCCACCGCCTTTGTGGAAATAGATGTAATGGCCCGCCTAATATCCCCTTCTGTAACTGGGTGAAAAGAGAATGAAGTACATATTGGCCGAGGAAGATTAGAGAGATCGTTAAGAGTGTTAGATTTAACGCTATCATTCAGAGTCACTGGTGATTTGGAAAAATGTAAATTTATTTCGTTTAGTCAATATCAGGCGAGCTGTCATCCGTATTTTTGCCGATTCCCAGGGATTTTAGAAATTGCCATACTTGAGCTGTGTTGGAGTTTTGAATAATGTTGTGTATGTGACGCCTTTTAGCATCCCTACACATACGACCGCAGCAATTACGCAGTTTCTTATAGAGGGACCAGTTCTCATCAGTAGGGTCCTTTTTGTAACGCCTTTTCGCCTTATACCTTTTCGACATCGCGTTTTTAATTGTATCAGACAACCAAGGAGCCGGGAGATGCTTCACTCTGACCTTTTTAAGTGGAGCATGTACATCAAAGAGCTTCAACACTATCTTGGTAAACTCGGCCACCTTAGTGTCCAAATCATCAAGGCTGCCGTAAACAGGAGACCAGTCAATATTGCGCGCATCCCCTCCCAAACGCTCCAGGACAATGTTCTTGAAACTGCGAAGCATGAGGTATTTAGATTTGCGTTTAGGAGGGCGTATTTTATATGAGATAAACAAAAGGTCGTGGTAGGAGAAGGAATCAGAAAGTTGCCCATACGTGGCTACTTTGTTTGGGTCACAAAAACAAGAATAAGGTCCAGAAGTGAGGGGTTGCAGTGAGGGGCATGATGAGTAGCATTAAGGGGAAGGATGTGCATGTTGACAGAAGAGACAAGAGCCTGGAGTTTACGGCTGCGCATATCATTTTTGATCAGACAGGTGTTAAAGTCTCCGAGTATTATGGTGTGGTCATATAAGGAAGAAAAATATTCAAGTTTTGTTTCGAAAGAAGAGAAATAATCAATATGACAGGACGGACTATAGTAAACACCTAAGAGTAGTTTTGTGTGATTAAATGTAATTTCAATAAAAAGGTGTTCAGCAGATTTAGAATAATTACTAGGAGACTGATCAATAACTTTATAAACAATATATCTCCACGCAGATAGAGAGTAATACACAGAGGTTCTAAAGAGGTTCCATGAAATGATAATACATTTAAAAATAAAAACGTTAACCAATGAAAACTGCGTTGGTGGTAAAATTCGGAACTAATGCATTAAGTTTTGCTAAACTTTAGTACCTATTTTTTGCCACCACAAAAAACTAGTGCTCCATGAGCCTGTTACAAAGACTATAAAACCCTATGCTCAGTAACAAGACAATCAAAAATATTGTATAAATGAAAATTTACGCAATTTTTAAAATGGGGTTGTTGGGACACTTTACGACTGATACAGGAGAATATCCTGTGGACGTTTTACAAACCTAAACATCTACGTTACACCCATTACAAATACTTCACCTGGATAACACTTTAAGCATTACTTCATTTGGTTTTGGTTTGTTACCACGCTAGTGCAACCTGAAGGAAGCAACCATACCTAAACATAAACATATTCGTCATAATATCATTGATATTCGTTAACAAATACCAAATTTTAAAAATTGCGTAAATTCTCATTTTTACAATATTTCTGATTGTCTTGTTACTGAGCGGTTGCTAGGTAACAGGCCATAGAGGGTTTTATAGTCTTTGTAACAGAAAAAATAGGTACTAAAGTTTATCAAAATTTATGCATTAGTTCCGAATTTTACCACCAACACAGTTTTCATTGGTTTACGATTTTTATTTTTAAATGTATTATCATTTCATGGAACCTCCTTAGACCCTCTGTGTATTACTCTTAAAAACTCTCTAAATTTGAGTACTAACTCTTAAACACTCTCTCAAAATAGTCTCTCGACTTGAGTCCTAACTCTTAAACGCACTCTCAAAATCCTCTTATTTACCTCTTCTTAGAAATCTTTTTAAAACTTTAAAACTTTGTCGGGATAATGTATATTTGTTTTTTATACTAAAATTTTTATTAAAATTAACCTAAAATTTAAACATACGTGTTCTTTCCAAGTAACTGCAGGGCCATTACGTGGAGGCTTAGCATAAATTTTACCTTGTAATTTGTGTTGTTTAAGATTTTCTGCAGATTTTAGTCCTTTCTCAACGCCTTAACCCATATTAGTTACATAAATCAGTTTATTGATGTATCAAGCCTTCTTGAAGGAAGGAACCTTGCATACGTTCTAAGCATGTTTTATCAACTCGGAAACCGCAAGGCACCGCGTCTGCATATTATAAGAAACGTTATATATAACTTGACGACTCTGGTGACTGCCTACTGGTATACCTACACACATATGATTTCTGGAGCCAAGAGCGGAAATGGGTTTTCTTTCAAGAATATAGAATCTATCGAGCAGCAATTCGTTCACTAAGAAAATATGTAAGCCAAATATAATGTGCGCCGCATTTTACGACGAAGCAGAGAAACTCAATCGAATTTCAATCACTGTGATAAATGCTAAGGTTGCGATCCACTTATATCGCGTAGGATGATGATTCAAACGCGTTGTGGTTGTGATTGTCACGGAGTAGAAAAATGTGATCATTCGCAGTTACTTGTAGGTACTGTTTGTCTAGTGACGAAATGGCCGCTGATCTAGGTCGTGATAACTCCCTACTTCTTAGCGTATACTTGAAGAGATTTGTGTCCATCAACAGAGTATGACAGCCTGTACGGGCTTCGAGAATGAGAATAATGGTTGGTTCATGATTATGGGCAGTGAAAAATTATCTAAAAACGAAAGACTTCTCCGTGTGGTGACTGTGGTGTCTCAGATCATGAAACCGAAGAACTTTTGTAACTAATTCAAAGAACCGGCACCGTTTTAAGAGGCCGTTACGTAACTTTCATCACCAGTCAATTAAAGTAATTTCAGTTTAATTTTAGCTTTTCACAAAAGTTAATAACGGTCTATCAAAACTTTGATTTATTAATTTCATTCAATATTTCAGTCAAAGCTAAGGATAAATCCGGACTAACAGAAAAACTTAAATGAATATTAACGCACGTAACTCTCTCCATGGTCGTAACACTCGCTCTTAGCAAGTTACGTAATACGGTCTGAAACTGATAAACCTATCTTGGATGGGAAAAACGCCTGTCATGTACCTATAGCGATGCTACGCCAGACGTGTGTAACTCAGTGTTATTTCGTAATCGGCGGGTCTTTACGTAATATTTCTTCTGCTGGACTACTTGGGCTTCCTCTTTGAGCCTTAAGTTTGCCTCGTGGACTAAATATAATGACAATTATTATGATACTAGCAGACCCACGCAACTTCGTCTGCGTCACATAAGAGAGAAAAAGCTCACAAAAGGAATAAAATTTTCCCCGATTATGCTCCGCTTCTATTGGTCGTAGTGTGATGGTACCTATATAGCCTATAACTTCCTCGATAAATGGACTATCCAACACAAAAAGATTTCTTTAAACCGAACATCTACACAGCAACATAAAGTAACTAGCCTAAAATACAAGTCTCACAAAATTGCGATCGCTTGGCAACAGCCTTATTCATAGAGGATAAATTAAAGTGGCGCGAATGAAAATGGCCACTTGACGATAATTTTATTAGTCAGTGATTTTAATTTGTTTGGGATTGGTATGATTTTGCATAACTTTATTGGTTTTATTACTTAAATGTCACTCCGAATTGATTGACGTACAAACAAGCAGATAATTAAGTTTGTTACTTCGTTTAATACAGCTTTACTGGCAAAAATGTTGGTAGCTAGGTACTTACCTACTTTTCTTTTTCTTATTTTCATTTCTATTCCAGTGATAGCCTATAGTGGCGTGACAAGTCCTAGGTCTCGAGTTCGAACAAAAGGCACGCACCTCTTATTTTTTGGCATTCATTTGCGCATTGTATAATAACCACTTGCTTCGGTGAAGGAAAACATCGTATGGAAACCAGCATGCCTAAGAGATATTTCTTGACGGCATGTTAAGCCAAGCCACAGAGGCCCATGGGGAGTATTAAAAGCCTGACAACAGGCTAGGCACTAACCTGGTAAAAAAAAGAATAAGTACTTGTCTATAGCCTTTTATTGTCTGATGGTTCAAAGCCTTTTCCAGCTACATAGATATAAGCTGTCGGTTGACTTTCCTTGTAGCATTTAGCCCCTGGAAATTAAGTAGATATTATTTCGTTTTCTTTCACAGAGCAACGGGTGCGCCAAAGTTCACCTAAATTTTCAACTCCGATAATTGGAAATCCGAAAATGTTCTTCCTAACATTTTTCATCACAACAATCAGAATTCCTCTAATGTTCATAATTCCAAAGCATTCAACTTCATAATGTCAGTAGCAATAAACATCTATTAAGTATACTTTTCTTTGTTTTCCTATAGGTATTTTCTCAACATAACCATCTTTTACAATATTATTCAAAGTCATATCTTTTTTGTTTAGATTTCTTTTCGTCTGGATTCTATCGTATAAAACACCTAAATATAATGCTAAAAGTGTTTTGGTGTTTTTTGTCTTCGACTAACCGTTTGTCGTAAAAACGATGTGGAAGGGATCCATAGGTTCGCCACCGTCGAGATCCACACTGACGGTGGGAGGGGTATCCATCGGCGTCGAGTCGACGTTGAAGTACCTAGGACTCGTCCTCGACAGCCGGTGGAACTTCGTGGAGCACTTCCGACGTTTGGCCCCCAGGCTGGAACGGACCGGGGCTGCCTTCAGGCGGCTCCTGCCCAACCTTGGGGGGCCAAACGCCTCCTGCCGCAGGCTCTACGCGGGGGTCGTGCGGTCCATGGCCCTTTACGGGGCCCCAGTGTGGGCGCGTTCCTTGAAGCGGCGTGCCGCTCATTATCTGAACGCGCCCCAAAAAGTGGTGGCCGTAAGGATGGTCCGTGGGTACCGCACGATCTCCCGCGAGGCAGCGGGCCTGCTTGCCGGATTGCCGCCATGGGATCTGGAGGCGATAGTCCTCGCGCGCCTACACGAATGGCGCGCGGAGGTACTACGCCGGGGGGAAACTCCGCTGCCGCGGCAAATTGCCGCTCAGCGGACTGACCTCCGGCGCGATCTCATAGCGACATGGAGAGAGCGACTGTCGCAACCCCGTGCAGGGCACGCCACGATAGTGGCGGTAAGTCCCCTCTTTGAGGAGTGGCTGGAGAGGCGCCACGGCGTCCTCACCTTCCGCCTGACGCAGGTCCTCACCGGACACGGATGTTTCGGGAGGTACCTGCACCGAATCGGGCGGGAGGAAACGCCCGGGTGTCTCCACTGCGAGGATCGACCGGAGGACACGGTGGAGCACACAGTGGAGGTCTGCCCCGCGTGGGCGGAGCACCGCCGTGTCCTCCAAGCGGCGATCGGCGGCGGCGACCTCTCGCGTCCGGCCCTGGTTCAATCCATGGTCCGGAGCGAGACGGAATGGGAAGCCGTCACCTCCTTCTGCGAAGCAGTCATGCTGGCGAAGGAGGTGGCGGAACGAGAGAGGGAGAGAGCCTCTCTTCCCGGCCGCCGCGGGAGACGCACCGGGCGTCGGGGGCCACGTGGTGGCTACCGGCCACCGTAGATGCGGGCCTGTGGACGGTTAGCTATGGGCTAGCTAGCCGTCCGTCCGTCTAGTGACGACAGGCCGTGTCGACGGCGCGTTCGTGTTCCACGCGCGCCTCAAAGAGATGTCAGCAGCAGAGAGGGGCCCGCAAGGGCCGAAGCCTGCCGGGGTTGCAGGACTGTTCGAAAGAGATACCGCGGCCCCGGAACGTAAAGGGCGAGGAAGGAACATGGATGGGTTTTAGTCAGTAAGAGTCTGACACTCCCTCCCGCTCCGCCCAGAGTGGGAGAAGTCATTTGATGATTTCCCAACCCAAAAAAAAAAAAAAAAAAAAGGGATCCATAGGTTAGGTTAGGTTAGAACTGTGACCAACTACACGCGAGCCGAACGAGCGGAGCGAGCGGTGCCGCGGCAGTGGCCGGCGAGCGCTACCTCGAAATTGGTCGCGAAATTTTTCTAAGTATTTTTTTCGTAGTGCCCCCAAGACAACACTGACCTGAATTTCATTCATTTAAGACAAAAATAGGTATAGTTATGGTAATAAGTATGTAACCGTTTGTCGTAAAAACGATGAGGAAGGGATCCATAGGTTAGGTTAGGTTAGAACTGTGACGAACTACGAGTAGGAGTTTAAATATAAGTATTTACATTAATGATATTATTAATAACAATTTTCGGAAAAATGAGTGTTATGAACATCGCCGGTAGCACTACAAATAGTATGAATGAAAACTTTAGGATGAAACATTTTAGGAAGAGTGATCATTCGGATTACAAATCATTATGAAGAACAATTTCGGGTAAAGAACTTTAGGTGAGCCAATATGGACCCCAGAGCAACAGTAGCCTATCAAGCTTATCATAAACAGAATTACAGTTAAGAACGCCTTTGTTTAACTTCAAGAAAATTCCTTTTGGCCCTTTGTTTTATACTGCCGGCGGCACATTTCAAATAAAGTGAGCAGGAAAGGAAAACAAAAGTTAAGTTTTGTTACCACATAGGTGTACCCAGAGTTATAGTTTCGATCCTAGGCATGGAAGGAACATTGCAACACAAACTTTAGAGTAAATACGCATAGATTTCGATCAAGAGACTGCTCAACCTCAGGTCCACGGGCCAAAATATGTCCCAATTAAGGGTCAATGGAAATGCCAACGCATTCGAATTGGGCCGCCAACAGTGTTCTACAGACGATAGTCTTTTGAAAACGGATTTCAGGATTTCAAACCAGATCGAAAAAAAAAATATTTCTCCGTAGCCATCAAACATTTTGTTTGTGATAGTTTACTTACATCCACAGCAGTCATCAGAAATTGGTTCAAAAAGGTTATACGTACTCTATGCAAGTTATATAATTACTAGATGGCCCGCCGGTTGACAAGAAATACAATTAACAAGTTGACATTTTTCGTCGGTCGCTGTAAGAAAATACATTAAACATTTGAATGGTAAAGAAACAGCATTGCCATCCAACGTGGCAATGCTACTTTCCAGATTTTTGGGCACTTTTCCTGTTGACAGCGATGTGGACGAATTGTTCGACGACCTGTAACCCTTTTTGATACTTGTACATACAGGGTGTAAACAACCTCATCACGAAGACGTCAACCAAGCATTCTGTTCATCAAACTAAGTTAACTTTACGCACAAATTATTGCGTGAAAAATCATGTTTTGTGGTAGAACTCAATGTAACACACTCAAAAGATTGTGCTGATTGATGGATTGAATAGTACGGGGGTTGTGGGGGTGTTTAAAGTTAAAAATCTTTCAATTAAAACTTATTTAAAATTAAACTTGTCTAATAGTTGGTACTCAAAGTACCAACTTTCCCCCCAATATCTCCGTAACTAGAACGTTTCCCTGGTAAGCTGTAGAACAAAAAGAATATCGCAATGACCGGGAGAACAAGTGCCTTTCGGCATCGTTAAGAGGTATTTTACACCCTTTATAATATTTTTATTTCTATTATAAAGTTAGTGTGTTAATAATGTAAATTATTAGTCTGTGTTCAATAAATAAAAAAGCGGCCAAGTGCGAGTCGGACTCGCCCATGAAGGGTTCCGTAGCAGATTAAATGAAAGGCAAATCGCTGTTTACGATTTATGACGTTTTAAAAAAAACCACTGACTAGATCTCGTTCAAACCAATTTTCGGTGGAAGTTTACATGGTAATGTTTAAAATAATTTTTTTTTTAGTTTTATCATTCTCTTATTTTAGAAGTTACAGGGGGGACACATTTTACCACTTTGGAAGTGTCTCTCGCGCAAACTATTCAGTTTAGAAAAAAATGATATTATTAGAAACCTCAATATCATTTATGAAGACCTATCCATAGGTACCCCACACATATGGGTTTGATGAAAAAAAAGTTTTTGAGTTTCCGTTCTAAGGTAGGGAACTCCCAAAATTTATTGCTTTTTTTCTATTTTTATGTGAAAATCTTAATGCGGTTCACAGAATACATCTACGTATCAAGTTTCAACAGCATAGTTCTTATAGTTTCGGAAAAAAGTGGCTGTGACATACGTACGGACGGACAGACAGACAGACAGACCGACAGACAGACATAACGAATCTATAAGGGTTCCGTTTTTGCCATTTGGCTACCCTAAAAATGGTAAAAGTTTGGATCAAGTTGTCTTTGTCTCGTCGGATAGAAACAGTAATTCTGATTTTACTGTTCATTAGGTAGAACTGCTACCCTACTTTTACCTACTGCAAACCGAACCTTACCCCATGTCCCGTACTCCCTCAGGTTTAATAACACCTCTTAGATGTTACAAAAGATATTAAAACGACATCAAACATTTACCTACGCAAAATAAGGACGTGAATTACGTTTTATTATCATTTACTTAATAAATTGTTTACCTCTTGTTAAGAGAAAATTGCTTTATTAAACGTACCTATATATTATAATACACACCCTATTAACATTGAGAAATTAGTCTGCATAATGGATAATAAAGGGGTAGGAAAATTGGAAATGAATTGAAGGAAAATGAGAACGGGGTATCAACAACGCGTTGTATGCATGAACCAATCCTCGTCATTGTGAAGATATACTTAGGTACAAGGATTTTGACACCCGTTTCGTTTTGTTATTGTCCTTTCCATTATGTTTGATGTTTGTTTGTATATAGGTATCACCCCTATCTTTATTAATTCAATAAAGGTACCATACAAAGGTAGCGACAACATGATCTAATAATATTGTAATAAATTCAGCTGGCAACGTTGATTTTATTAAAATTGTGGGCACAGTAATTACATGTGACGTCGAAATTACTTGAAGATAATTTACTTACTTGGGCTTTTAGGCACAAAATGTCACGTAAGTCAACACACACGGGTCATGTTTAATTGATGTGGGCGCAACGTTTGACAGCGAGTCCTGATGAAAAAATTGATTTTTAAGACACACAAGCAAGTGTACCTACCTACTTGAAGAGGGACGACCTTCTTCGCCATTGAAGAAGATAATACTTAAGGGGCCGGCGGAGCATGCGTATTTCATACAAACGTATATCAAAATAATTTGTAAATCAAACATATTCTTAAGGTAGTGTGTATTTATTTCGATTGGATTACAGAATGTCTAGGTTCCCAAATATACATTTTGAATGGACGCTGATTTAAACAAGAGTTATGAGGAATTTAAAATTTCTATAGAAAACTTATTTTTCTCATAACTCTTGTTTAAATCAGTTTCCATTCAAAATATATATTTGGGAACCTAGATATTCTGTAATTCAATCGAAATAAATACACACTACCATATGAATATGTTTGATTAACAAATTATTTTGGTATTACGTTTGTATGAAAGACGCATGCTCCGCCGGCCCCTTAAGTAAAGAAAATAGGTAGTAATAGAGTGTAGTAACTTGAGTGCTTCATGTTGACAACTAGACAACATGTGAACTAACCGTTGACACGATGAAACTACTAGGTAAAGGTCCAGGATCGTTGGACCAGAGTGATCTCTCGTAGTGTGGTCAGCCAGACAATGATTGTTAGCTTTGCAAATGAGTACATTCCTCAGTACTTTCTCAATGCTGAAAATTAAATCACCGAATGTTGTACCAAAATATCGAACAATAAAGAAACAACTAACTGGGTAAATCAGCCAGAACCGAGTAAAACGAATTTGGGAACATATAGGGTACACCCCGACACGGCCAGGTTTAGTTTGAAGCTTGTCATGCGTTCGCTACCTCTCTCCCATCATCTATCACAGACTGCCCTCAGAACCAACCCTGTCTGTGTCAGGGTGCCCCAAGCTATAACCCAAGACACCAATAGTTATTTATGATACTAGTGCGTAAGTTGGTTTTTACAAACGAGTAGACGAATGTAAGCCCGAGACGAAGTCAAGGGCTTACCATAGTCACGAGTTTGTAAATACCAATTTCTGCACGTGTGTCATACAACGTTTTTCAACACATTTGCGAGAAAATTATTAATTATATTAACCACGCATGAGCAAGTGTGTTGAAAAAAAATGGGCCCAACTGTACCAGATTGAAGAGCAGCTGTTGTGTACGAGTTCAAAACAGGTGAAAGGCTTTGTAATTTACTAAATATACTTATGTATCCATGCTACGTAAACAAGTTTACCTTCGTATTTTGTTGTACCGTACGGGCAGATTTTAATTTCAGATATGAATAGTTTGTTTCAGGTATCACATCCGTTTATTGAGAATATACAAATCAGTTAGTAAAAAAAATCATGCGGTTCAGACTTTGGGGACTGCCGATCGAAGTGAAAACTAAGTAATCCAAGTTAAACTTTATTTTAATCGAATAACGTGGATTTTGACTAACCGTTCTATGAAAACGTTCGGTGACGGTAGCGTGAGTTCCATGATTTTGGTTACCCGAAAAGTGCTCAACGCGAGAAGTTTTCACTTCAAACACGCCTATTAGAAAACATACACATAAAAGAGCTGTAGTGAAGGTACTTAGAAAAAACTATTAGGCGCTCCTTATGAAACAATAAGGTAAAGTACACACTACACAAGCACAAACAGGCTGTGCTCGTAAAAAGAGTAATTTCCAGCAAAATGTGTCACGAGACACGTGAAAGAGGTAAGATAAAAAATTTACAGCTGCTACGGTTTCTTAATAATAAAAATATAACAAAAACCTCAGTCGGAGTTAGCAAGGCGGATAAAATTTATAAGATCAACTGTTAAAAAATGCCTAGGTTGATCCGTGCCTCGGAAAGCACGTTAGATCGTTGGTCCCGGCTGTCATTATTATGTAGGTGTGTGCCCTACAGTCTGACAACTACGGGTATGTATTACTCAGTTCTTACTCGATTGTGGAGATCAGATATGCAGTCACAATAATTGAATGTTTATACATTTTTGAACGCTTGTAACGGTTTTTGAGAGGCGGAGTGTTCAAACACAGTTTTCTGTATTTGGCTGATGATTTCCTCGAAAATGTGTTTGATAGATTATGCTTCTTACACATTAATATGATTTCGAGCATGTGACCACTATGGCTGGTTTCTTTGAGAAAATTAATCATATCTCATCCTGTTTGGAATGAGACTCCAACTTGTTGATACCATACCACATAATCTGCTATCTACATAAATGTTTTCCAATTGAGGCACTAAAATCATGTTTCTGTATTTTTTAATCTTTCACGAACGGTACGACGAACGAAATTGATCTATTAAACTCGTTCGTGTGATTTGTCGCCATTGTTGAATGTAATAAAGTCTCTTGTTGCGTACTATGTAATGTTCTTGTAGTTTTTTGAATAAAAGACGTGCGGTTTCGACTGGAGTTTTATTGCTACTAATGACCATAGACATAGTATAAACAGGAGCAGTAGTGCATCTACAGCTCAATCCGCGTTAGAATTACCTACCGTACTTGCCTCTCTCAGGGTTGTCACTTTTAGCTAAATTTAAATTCAGTGCCTAGAAATGTGTTGTCTGGTTTTCATTGAGATCTACAGCTTATTTTTTTTTTTACTCTCTTATTTTAAAATTTAGAGGGGGGATGACATTTTGGATGGGTCTATCTTTCAAACGATTGTAACGCAATGTAACGCATACAAAACATCGTGAAGGTGTCCATAGTTAAAATCTTACAATAAAAACTTGTTGGTCAAATAAGCGCAGCCACTGAAGGCGTCTGAAGTGGAAAGCACATTAAATTTTAATATACCTACATTAGGTATCTATCATAAAAATTGGAGTAAAGTTACTAAAATATTGTATAAGTAAAAAAATCATCGTAAAACCACCAAAAAACTATGTCTCTTAGACTATTATCAAAAAAATATTCTACAATAAAGAGTGTGAAAGGAGACAATTTTTCTTGTTCGGGGACTAGGCCACCCACATAAATTATAGCATATAATCATGAAACTTACATTGATTTGTTCCTTATAACCTCTAGATTCCAGTGGTTTAATTAGCTAAGCATTGTCTAAACGGAATAAATGCGAAAAATCTGCAAAAACACTTACGAAAATCTAAATAAACAGAAAAAGTAAATGTCAAAATAATGAAGTTGTCTGTCAATCACTAAAAAAGTGGGTTCATAACGTTCCGTGCCACGTTGATTGTTTAAACCATCTATGCGATTTTAGTGTCAACCTTTAAAAATAGCATTAAAAATGCTCACAGTTTAATATTATTTTTTTTTTTATATTCTTTCTGATTCTATAATAATTATAGCAAATATGATTACCAACGGGTAGGTAAGTACTGTACTTTTTTTTAGTAAACAGAAAAAAAACGCCCCTATTCACGTAAGTATTTGCTGTCAAATGACATTGACCAAAACAGGAATGATTTGACTCGCAATAAAATATCATAACATAGCTTATTTATTATGATTTTAAGATTTCGTTTTCAATTCTACGTAATCTTTCGTTTACTACCATAGTAAAATGGTTACTTTTTTTTGGTGTTATTATGAATAGTAAATGAATGACCTGGTGGGCCCAAAAAAAACTATCTCCTTTACGATGAACACAATGTTTACTATTTGTTTTACCTTATATTTCCTAAACTACTGGACCGATTTACATGATTTTTGCATGGATATCGGTTTTAAGCCAAGTCCAACGTTTTTACACTAATTTCAACGTCATATCTTAATTAACAAAATATCACCTTTTCAAGTTACGTAAATATGTGACACAAAACTTTAAATTACATTTTTCTTGGTCATAATGGACTTTAAAATTGTGATGATGCTAATTCATCATAATACAATGAAGATTCAAATAAGATACCATCAAAAAAATACTTATTTACTTACGACATAAAACTAAAACGACTCACGATGCCTTTTACGTATGGCCATTACCTACTTGCACCATTGCTTGCACCCTTTTTGTTACGGAGGCACGATCGCGTTCACGTAAACTTAGTTGATAAGCGTTAGTGATAAGATTTTTTAGGACGTAATGTTAAGTCCAACCTGTGATTAAATCTTTCTAGCGTTCCCGGGCCCCCGACCTATCTCTATGTACAGCACTGTGACGTAAGAGTGTAGGCCACACCTACCTGATGACGCGCGGACAAGTCTACTTTTTGGAAATTCATTACCAAATATGGTGAAGGAGCAGTGCTGTGCAATGCTATTGGTCAAGATCGGGAGCTCGTGAAGTACGATTGTGGACAGCGCCGTGTCCCGCGAAGGTTCGTGAAGTAAATTCGTCGCCAACGCCGTGTCACGCGGGGGTGAAGGGCATGAGCGGGGGTGCGGATCGATGTCATAGGTCGATATGGGAATGCACCCGCTCCCTCGCCTCATGCCCCTCTCACCAGTTTAAAAGCCCTAGACACGAGGGATAGAAAGTCTTGTTCCCGCAAAACTTAGCCCGCTTTAGTGGTCGTAATGTCTGGCCAGCGCGTCGCGTAAAACAATTGTATATTTCTGTATTATGTGTGATATTCTTGTTAAATTAGCTTAGTTACATCAGTCAGATTGACATAGAAAAGTACGTAGTGTAAAGTAAATAAAGTAAAAAGGTTCACGTAATATTGTTAACTCTGGCTCCGTTAAGTGTGATAATTATGTGTTAGCGTCATAGTAATATTCAAGAATACAAGTGTGTTTATGTGGAATCTGCGTATAATTTCACCTCCTCCTGACTCAACACCCCCGGCACGTACTCTGCACAAACTTCTGTGTTATAAACGCACCTCGCACCTCAAATCTCTAAGTAGCACTCACCACCAGCCGCGTTATCAAAGGCATATTGCTACAAACACAATAAAATACAGTCCACACAACATAGCTCTGAAGCTTCGAAGAAGGGTGCGCTAACTGCCCACCATAGGGAGGTTACCGTCAGAGGTTTCCTTACAATTTTTGGTCCTTGCGAGCCGGATCCGGTTTATAAGTGCAGAGTACCCCAGAGTGCAAGTACCATGAGTCAGAGGTGTACTATGACGACAAGGAGTCAGACCAGAAGAATGACGTCACGAGATGATGAGGACGTCACGATCACGGACTCGGGCATGCCATGCTCGCCGTCCGTCGTGCCGACGGGGTCGTCCACGCCGGCGCCGCGCATACCATTGTTGGGTGGCCGCGTCATAGACCACACTGATCGAAGAACCACAATGGCACCGTCGGCGGCGTGGGCTGAAACGGGTGAGCGACGGTCGTCGGCACACAGCAGAGCGTCCACCAGGCACAGCCGCAGAAGCGCGGAGTGCCTACGGAAGAAGGTGGAATACGAAGCGGAGCGCGAACTGGTGAAGTTGCGGGAACAGCTCATCAGGAAGAAGCTCGAAGCCGACCTCGCCGAGATAGACGCGGACGAGGAGATTGACGATTCGGTGAGCTGCGGGTCCGACGAGGGAACGACGCGGCGCGTGGCGGAGTGGGTCGACACAACCCCGCCATGTGCGCCGGCCGTGAGTGCTCCGGGTCAGGTAACAGTCATCGAACTCCACAGTGCGTCGGATCAAAATGTGAGTACAATCCAGATTACTGATAAATGTGAAAACAGTGTAGAATGCGCGCCTATATCGGGCAGATTCGTGCACACCGTTCCGGTCGCGTCGGCGAGTGCCACGCCGGCTTGTCAAGGGGCCCACTTTCGTCCACCTAGCGATCACGCAGGTCACGCCACTCCGGTCGCCAGAGCGCGGCAGTTGAAGTACGGAGAGGTCGACCAACCTATGTTGCGCGGTTCACTAGGACCTGGAAGAAGAGACGAGGTGAGCCAGCTGGCGGACGCGATCAGACAACTAGCACACCCGAGACCAATTACGAGGCAAGCATATGAGCTACCGCATTTTTCTGGAGATCCCGCAGAGTGGTTATCATTCAAAAGTATGTACTGGGAAACCACTAAAAATTATGAGTTCAAACCATACGAAAACTTAGCTAGATTAAGAACATCGTTGCAAGGCGACGCAAAGGCGGCCGTAGAAGACTTATTACGTACGTCGATTGACCCGTCAGAAATAATGAAAGTGTTAGACGAGGAATACGGCCACCCTATCTTGATTTTACAGTGCGCGCTAGGTAAAATAAGAAATCTACCTAAAGTCAGTGAGAGCGGTCGCGAGTTCAGACAGTTGGCAACCACAGTGCGTAATTGCGTATCTCTGTTGAAACATATACGCGCGGAGGGATACATTAATAACCCCCAGTTAG
This sequence comes from Xestia ashworthii, assembly GCA_950022955.1. Lineage (NCBI taxonomy): Eukaryota > Metazoa > Arthropoda > Insecta > Lepidoptera > Noctuidae > Xestia > Xestia ashworthii. Next base: position 12,486,135 of record OX465559.1, on the reverse strand, counting down.
TTAACGAACTGCTAGAAAAACTAACCCCGACCCAGAGAGCGAAATACGGTGAATACGCAATGAAATTAGACGACAATATCGGGATAGACTTGAGAATATCACCTAATATGCGCATATTATCAGATTACCTAGCATATCAAGCCCGCGTATCATCGTATCACAACCAGTTGGATAATAGCGCGTCAACTACGAAAGCAACAAATAAAACAACTCGCAAATTACCTACCGGCTCCGAGCACTCAAAGACGCACCGAGTACATGTGCAAAGTGACTCGACAAAGTCAAGCAAAAGTGAACCTAAAATCAAGAACATAAAGTGCGTTTTGTGCCAGCAATCTCACGTGTTATCAAAATGTGATAAGTTTCTTAGTGAAAATGTAAACAAACGGTGGGAACTCATAAAAACAAATAAACTGTGTTTTAAGTGTTTATCGTCATCTCATGCTAAAAAGTTTTGTAAAGCGCCTCGCTGCAAGGAATGCGATTACAGTCATCACACATTGCTTCACTTTGATAAGAAGGACAGCACTGATAAGAGCGACGTCAGTGATAAGAGTGAGGGCAAGCAGGAACGTGTAACTAATATCAGTGGCATGCACACATCGGCCCTATTGAAGGTGTTACCGGTATCAGTAGGTAGCAAGGGCGGTGAAGATATCGAGTGTTACGCGCTCCTGGATGACGGCGCGACGGTATCGCTTATCGATAGTGAGCTCGCAAAGGATATGGCGGGGCCCACTATGCCGCTGTTGCTGAAGACAGCACGCGGGCACAGCGTATGTGATAAACGATCACGGCTGGTGAGCTGTGACGTCACTGGACCAAGCGGTGAGAAACGGAAGATAAGGTGCCGCACTATTTCTAATCTCGATTTACCTCCTCAGACCGTCGGTGTTTCGGTAATCCGGGACAACGCCCACCTGCGCGACCTGGGATGCGCAGAAATGAGGGACGCCAAGCCGCTGCTACTGTTGGGCCAGGACAACTGGGAGCTGTTGGTCAGCCGGGAGATCCGAAGAGGAAGATCCGGTAAGCCAGTTGCCTCTCTAACTAAACTAGGTTGGGTCATTCACGGACCAAGTAATTCCTTCAGTAGCGGGGAAAGTATAAACTGTATGGCGGCCTCCCTCCCCGACCTTCATAACTTAGTGAAGTCACAGTTTGATTTAGAGTCAATAGGTATATCAGCTAAATTACGTCAGCACGATGACGTCACGCGAGCTGTGACTATTTTAGATTCGACCGCCTGTCGAATAAATGAAGGCAATCAGTGGCAGATAGGTCTCTTGTGGAAACGCGAGTCAACGACATTGCCTGACAATTACGGGCAGGCGTTGCAACGTTTATGCGGTATTGAAAAACGTATGCGCCGAGATGAAACGTTCGCGGAGGCTTATTGTAAACAGATTGATCGGTTGATAACAGAGGGCTATGCTCGGAAGTTAGAGGCAAACGAGATAAAAACGGATAGTAAGGCAGTGTGGTACCTACCGCATTTTGGTGTAACGAATCCCAACAAACCGGGAAAGTTACGATTGGTCTTTGACGCAGCGGCGTCATTTAATGGTACGTGTCTTAATGACAATTTGTTGACTGGTCCGGATCTACTCAACTCGCTGATAGGGGTTCTGTTGAGGTTTAGGATAGGCCCAGTGGCGTTCGCGGGAGACATCGCCGACATGTTTCTGCGAGTTAAAATAAGACCTGAGGATCAACACGCGCAACGCTTCCTGTGGGGCGGTCCCGCCCGGTCCAGGGAGCCGCCAGACGTGTACGTGATGACCTCTATGATCTTCGGTGCTGTCTCGTCTCCGACGTCCGCCATCTATGTCCTCAATAGGAACGCGAGGGAGTACGAGGACGGTTGTCCTAGGGCAGTCAAAGCGATAGAGTCCAAATTTTATATGGACGATTATTTAGATAGCGCTTGGTCGATGGAAGAGGCCAATGACCTCATCGAGTCAGTGACCCGGATAAACGCCTCGGGCGGGTTCAACATACGGGGGTGGGTCACTAACTCACCTGAGTTGAAAACAAAGCTTAGGAATACCATGCCGGATAGAGTAGCGCTAGATAAGGGTGACGTCGAGCGAACATTAGGTATGATATGGGCTCCAGGGCCGGACTCGCTCGCGTTTGACCTCTCGTTTAAAAGGTTACCTACGGAACTTGTTTCAGGAACAATTGTACCTACGAAAAGGCAATTTTTAAGTTTCATAATGTCAATTTTTGACCCCCTAGGATTATTGTACCCATGCATAATACAATCTAGGATGTTGATGCAACGGGTTTGGGGCACAGGGATTGGATGGGATGAACCGCTCAGAGAAAAAGAGGCGGCCCTGTGGTTTGAATGGTTAGGTAGCTTAATTTATTTACCAGATTTTGAGGTACCACGGTGGTACAATATTAGAGTAGATTGTAAATTAGAATTGCATACTTTCGGTGATGCTAGTGAGGCCGCATACGCCGCGGTGACGTATCTGGTAGGTACCAACGCGGCCGGGGAAAGGGAGGTCGCCATGCTGTTGGGCAAAGCTAGGGTGGCGCCTCGAAAGGTTGTGTCCATTCCCCGGCTGGAGCTGCAGGCCGCAGTATTAGCAAGTAGACTGGGTGACACCGTTGAGAAGGAATTAGGGTTGCCCATCAGTAGGAAAGTCTATTGGACTGACAGTAAAACAGTCCTCACCTGGATAAATTCGAACGCGTATGAATTCCAAAAGTATGTTTCACATCGGTTAGCTGAAATTGATAGACTAACTGAAAGAGGCAGCTGGCGCTGGGTCCCTTCTGCGGAGAATCCGGCAGATAAGGCGACCAGGCTGGACTGGCCTAAAAATAGCAAAGAATGGTGTACTGGCCCCTTGTTTTTGCGTTTTCCAGAGTCTCAATGGCCGGCTAGTCAAGGAACCGGACTACCGGCGGCTGAGGAGGAGTCTCCGGAAGCGGCCAGAGAACGGGTCCAGCGAGTACTCGTCGCGGCGCCACAGCGTGCGCCGCCCCTGCTGGACCACGAGAGGGTGTCGACGTGGACGCTGGCCGTGCGCTCGCTTGCGCGCGCGCTGGCATTCATCAACCGCTGCCGCCGTCGCCGCGAGACGACGCAGCTCGTCGCGCAAGACCTGCGAGACGCCGAGCTCCTTCTGCTGCGCGAGATGCAGATGGACTCCTTTGCGGATGAGCTGCGAGACCTTCGTGCGGCGCGGCCTGTGTCACGAGGCAGCAAGCTGCGTGGCGTCGACCCCATACTAACTGACGACGGTCTGCTGCGCGTCAGAGGCAGACTGGGAGCGTGCGAAGAGCTCCCCTTTGGCGCACGACACCCCGTAATCCTGGACGGGAGACACCCGCTGACTGTGAAGCTGGTGATGACCTATCACGTGGCAGCCCTGCATGCCAACCACGAGACCGTCGTAAACAATGTTCGAGAGAAGTTCTGGGTGCTCCACTTGAGGCCGACGGTGCGCCGAGCGGCAAGCAACTGTCAAGTCTGCCGCCTACGCCGGGCGCAGCCGTCACAACCGAAGATGGCCGACCTTCCGAGCGCGCGCCTTACCAACACCAGGCGTGCCTTCGTCCACGTGGGCGTCGACTACTTCGGGCCCATGGAGGTGACCATCGGGCGACGTCGAGAAAAACGGTGGGGGGCACTATTCACTTGCCTCGCCACACGCGCCGTGCACCTAGAACTAACTGCCAGCCTGAGCACAGACTCGGCCATCCTGGCCCTGCGACGCCTGATCGCGCGCCGCGGGCGCCCTGCACACCTTTACTCCGACCGGGGTACGAACTTCGTCGGCGCCGACAACGAGCTGAGGGCGGCGTTTCGGGCGCTCGACAAGCGCAAACTGCAAGACGAAGCCACATCACGCGGCATCGAGTGGCATTTTAACCCTCCTGCCGCACCACACATGGGAGGGTGCTGGGAGCGACTGGTGCGCTCCGTGAAGATCGCGCTGCGAGCCACGCTGTGCGAGAGAGCACCCAGAGAAGAGACTTTGCTCACGCTGCTCGCGGAGGCCGAGCTGGTGATTAACAGCCGGCCACTCTGCTACGTGTCCAGCGACAGCGAGCATCCAGTGGTCCTGACGCCCAACCATCTGCTCCTGGGGACAGCATCGGGCGACACACCGTTCGCCGACAGCCAGCCGCGCGACGTGGACGCACGCAGTCAGTGGCGCCGAGTCAGCGCACTGGCTGATACGTTCTGGCGGCGGTGGCTCCGGGAGTACCTGCCGACGCTGCAGGTCCGTCAAAAGTGGACCGAGGGCGCGTCGAGGATCAAGGAAGGCGACATAGTGATAGTGGTGGACGAACTCCGGCCGCGAAATCAGTGGACGAAAGGTGTAGTGTGCAAAGTGTATCACGCGAAAGACAATGTTATCCGTGTGGTAGATATAAGGACACGGCATGGGGTCCTGCGTCGGCCCGTCGTGAAGGTGATCGTGCTTCCTACTACTCCAAAGTTGTAATCGGTTGGGATCCTCTTACAGGGGGTGGGAATGTTACGGAGGCACGATCGCGTTCACGTAAACTTAGTTGATAAGCGTTAGTGATAAGATTTTTTAGGACGTAATGTTAAGTCCAACCTGTGATTAAATCTTTCTAGCGTTCCCGGGCCCCCGACCTATCTCTATGTACAGCACTGTGACGTAAGAGTGTAGGCCACACCTACCTGATGACGCGCGGACAAGTCTACTTTTTGGAAATTCATTACCAAATATGGTGAAGGAGCAGTGCTGTGCAATGCTATTGGTCAAGATCGGGAGCTCGTGAAGTACGATTGTGGACAGCGCCGTGTCCCGCGAAGGTTCGTGAAGTAAATTCGTCGCCAACGCCGTGTCACGCGGGGGTGAAGGGCATGAGCGGGGGTGCGGATCGATGTCATAGGTCGATATGGGAATGCACCCGCTCCCTCGCCTCATGCCCCTCTCACCAGTTTAAAAGCCCTAGACACGAGGGATAGAAAGTCTTGTTCCCGCAAAACTTAGCCCGCTTTAGTGGTCGTAATGTCTGGCCAGCGCGTCGCGTAAAACAATTGTATATTTCTGTATTATGTGTGATATTCTTGTTAAATTAGCTTAGTTACATCAGTCAGATTGACATAGAAAAGTACGTAGTGTAAAGTAAATAAAGTAAAAAGGTTCACGTAATATTGTTAACTCTGGCTCCGTTAAGTGTGATAATTATGTGTTAGCGTCATAGTAATATTCAAGAATACAAGTGTGTTTATGTGGAATCTGCGTATAATTTCACCTCCTCCTGACTCAACACCCCCGGCACGTACTCTGCACAAACTTCTGTGTTATAAACGCACCTCGCACCTCAAATCTCTAAGTAGCACTCACCACCAGCCGCGTTATCAAAGGCATATTGCTACAAACACAATAAAATACAGTCCACACAACATAGCTCTGAAGCTTCGAAGAAGGGTGCGCTAACTGCCCACCATAGGGAGGTTACCGTCAGAGGTTTCCCTACACTTTTTTTTTTTTTTTTTTTTAGGATGGGAAATCATCAAATGACTTCTCCCACTCTGGGCGGAGCGGGAGGGAGTGTCAGACTTTTACTGACTAAAACCCATCCATGTTCCTTCCTCGCCCTTTATGTTCCGGGGCCGCGGTATCTCTTTCGAATAGGCCCGCAACCCCGGATTGCTTGCACCCTGGTGTAGAGAAAGAGTCTCGTCGCCGACACCGTCAGTAAGTATTGGAAACACGTACTTTTTTGGTTTTGTAAATCAATGGTCAATACTAAGATAAAACGCAGCAAAACTCGGGAGTGGGGGCTCGTGAAGTCAGAATGCATTAAGGACGCGTTCGCAAAATTGATAGGTACAGAATCGAACTACTACATTGACACGGCTCATACACACAAGTGTAGTGCACGACTACTATTCTCGCTACCGAGAAAAGTAAACTTGTGTGTATTGACTCGTGTCAATGTAGTGGTTCGATTGATTCAAGTGAACTCATTTTGATACTTAGAAAGATTCATTTTTTTACGTATTTATTTGGAATAAAATTATGGCACCAACATAAATATTTACGTTTTATATTTTTACGTTTTACCTCGGACTTGATGGAACGACCTGAAGGTGTACTTCGGTGACTGCTACTGGAACTCCTCGACGTGTTGGACTAGGTGAGCCGAGTTTGGGCTTGTTTTGTTAGTTATGATGAGACCTTACCTCCGGACTTGATGGAGCGACCTGAAGGTGTACTTCGGGAACTGCTACTGGAACTCCCTAGACGTGTTGGACTAGGTGAGCCGAGTTTGGGCTTGTTTTGTTAGTTATGATGAGACCTTATCTCCGGACTTGATGGAGCGACCTGAAGGTGTACTTCGGGAACTGCTACTGGAACTCCCTAGACGTGTTGGACTAGGTGAGCCGAGTTTGGGCTTGTTTTGTTAGTTATGATGAGACCTTACCTCCGGACTTGATGGAGCGACCTGAAGGTGTACTTCGGTGACTGCTACTGGAACTCCTAGAGGTGTTGGACTAGATGAGCCGAGTTTGGGCTTGTTTTGTTAGTTATGATGAGACCTTACCTCCGCACTTGATGGAGCGACCTGAAGGTGTACTTCGGGAACTGCTACTGGAACTCCTAGACGTGTTGGACTAGGTGAGCTGAGTTTGGGCTTGTTTTGTTAGTTATGATGAGACCTTACCTCCGGACTTGATGGAGCGACCTGAAGGTGTACTTCGGGAACTGCTACTGGAACTCCTAGACGTGTTGGACTAGGTGAGCCGAGTTTGGGCTTGTTTTGTTAGTTATGATGAGACCTTACCTCCGCACTTGATGGAGCGACCTGAAGGTGTACTTCGGGAACTGCTACTGGAACTCCTAGACGTGTTGGACTAGGTGAGCCGAGTTTGGAATTGTTTTGTTAGTTATGATGAGACCTTACCTCCGGACTTGATGGAGCGACCTGAAGGTGTACTTCGGTGACTGCTACTGGAACTCCTAGAGGTGTTGGACTAGATGAGCCGAGTTTGGGCTTGTTTTGTTAGTTATGATGAGACCTTACCTCCGGCCTTGATGGAGCGACCTGAAGGTGTACTTCGGTGACTGCTACTGGAACTCCTAGACGTGTTGGACTAGATGAGCCGAGTTTGGGCTTGTTTTGTTAGTTATGATGAGACCTTACCTCCGGATTTCATGGAGCGACCTGAAGGTGTACTTCGGGGACTGCTACTGGAACTCCTCGACATGTTGGGACTAGGTGAGCCGAGTTTGGGTTCGTTTTGTTAGTTATGATGAGACCTTACCTCTGGACTTGATGGAGCGACCTGAAGGTGTACTTCGGGAACTGCTACTGGAACTCCTAGACGTGTTGGACTAGGTGAGCCGAGTTTGGGCTTGTTTTGTTAGTTATGATGAGACCTTACCTCCGGACTTGATGGAGCGACCTGAAGGTGTACTTTGGGAACTGCTACTGGAACTCCTCGACGTTTGGACTAGGTGAGCCGAGTTTGGACTTGTTTTGTTAGTTATGATGTGAACTTACCTCCGGACTAGATGGAGCGACCTGAAGGTGTACTTCGGGGACTGCTACTGGAACTCCTCGACATGTTGGGACTAGGTGAGCCGAGTTTGGGTTCGTTTTGTTAGTTATGATGAGACTTTACCTCCGGACTTGATGTAGCGACCTGAAGGTGTACTTCGGGGACTGCTACTGGAACTCCTCGACATGTTGGGACTAGGTGAGCCGAGTTTGGGTTAGTTTTGTTAGTTATGATGAGACCTTACCTCCGGACTTGATGGAGCGACCTGAAGGTGTACTTCGGGAACTGCTACTGGAACTCCTCGACGTTTGGACTAGGTGAACCGAGTTTGGACTTGTTTTGTTAGTTATGCTCATGTAGTCCAATACGTCTAGGAGTTCCAGTAGCAGTCACCGAAGTACACCTTCAGGTCGCTCCATCAAGTCCGGAGGTAAGGTCTCATCATAACTAACAAAACAAGCCCAAACTCGGCTCATCTGGTCCAACACGTCTAGGAGTTCCAGTAGCAGTTCCCGAAGTACACCTTCAGGTCACTCCATGAAATCCGGAGGTAAGGTCTCATCATAACTAACAAAACAAGCCCAAACTCGGCTCATCTAGTCCAACACGTCTAGGAGTTCCAGTAGCAGTCACCGAAGTACACCTTCAGGTCGCTCCATCAAGTCCGGAGGTAAGGTCTCATCATAACTAACAAAACAAGCCCAAACTCGGCTCATCTAGTCCAACACGTCTAGGAGTTCCAGTAGCAGTCACCGAAGTACACCTTCAGGTCGCTCCATCAAGTCCGGAGGTAAGGTCTCATCATAACTAACAAAACAAGCCCAAACTCGGCTCATCTGGTCCAACACGTCTAGGAGTTCCAGTAGCAGTTCCCGAAGTACACCTTCAGGTCACTCCATGAAATCCGGAGGTAAGGTCTCATCATAACTAACAAAACAAGCCCAAACTCGGCTCATCTAGTCCAACACGTCTAGGAGTTCCAGTAGCAGTCACCGAAGTACACCTTCAGGTCGCTCCATCAAGTCCGGAGGTAAGGTCTCATCATAACTAACAAAACAAGCCCAAACTCGGCTCATCTAGTCCAACACGTCTAGGAGTTCCAGTAGCAGTCACCGAAGTACACCTTCAGGTCGCTCCATCAAGTCCGGAGGTAAGGTCTCATCATAACTAACAAAACAAGCCCAAACTCGGCTCATCTGGTCCAACACGTCTAGGAGTTCCAGTAGCAGTTCCCGAAGTACACCTTCAGGTCACTCTATGAAATCCGGAGGTAAGGTCTCATCATAACTAACAAAACAAGCCCAAACTCGGCTCATCTAGTCCAACACGTCTAGGAGTTCCAGTAGCAGTCACCGAAGTACACCTTCAGGTCGCTCCATCAAGTCCGGAGGTAAGGTCTCATCATAACTAACAAAACAAGCCCAAACTCGGCTCATCTAGTCCAACACGTCTAGGAGTTCCAGTAGCAGTCACCGAAGTACACCTTCAGGTCGCTCCATCAAGTCCGGAGGTAAGGTCTCATCATAACTAACAAAACAAGCCCAAACTCGGCTCATCTAGTCCAACACGTCTAGGAGTTCCAGTAGCAGTCACCGAAGTACACCTTCATCAGGTCGCTCCATCGAGTCCAGGACGATTAGGCATATAATTATAAACCCTACTTACATACTTTTTTATAGCAAAATGAAATAGAATGAAAATCTTACGAGTACCTTGTCAAGTATCAAATTCGGTTTGTCGAATATTTTGTGTTTTTACAGCGATCTTTTTCAACTCGAGCCGCTCTAAACAGGCGATACATGTCCACTCTCGACGGGGGCCGCGCTCGGACTAAAGTTTCATTCCAAGTGCTTGTGCAATAAATCAAGACGGGTATAGAAATAAAATAACCCTTAATGCAATCGATTAAGATTCATCCAGAATAGCAAAATATGTGAAAAAATAAGTTTCGGTTTTCATTTTTTCTGCGACTATTTAAAGCATTTAGATGAAAAAAAAAAACAAACATTAAACATTGAATATGTTAGCCTACATATAGTATTTTTAAAAGTAGTCAAATATGATAATAATAGCACAAAAAATGTACCTAAACTCAACCCGGTATCGTTAAATTTGTGGAAAATGGCAACGAAAGATCGATTTTACATTGTAAAAAAGTAAAATTTTCAATAATAAAGTACCGTTAATTTGAAGATGAAGAACCAATCTATACGATATAGTTATTGGTTATATTGAATTTTGTTTTATTATGCTATAAAATGTACCGAAAAACAGCATAATTTTGCCTGATATGCAAACGCGCCCTTAAAAATTGGTTTGTGTAACAAAAGAAAAAATACGGGTTAAATATTTGTTAATAATCTAACTGACGGACTACCTAATTAGATTTCTTTTGTCGTCTACCCTATTCGTCAATCATTTTAAATTACGTATTTTATAACTTTAAGTAGGGATTTAGTTACTATACCTACCTAAAATACTGAGAAATCGGCATAACTCAACGTAAACAAAGTCAAAGAATCTATTGTCAGATCAAGTACCTACCTAACATTCTAGTGGAAAAGTAGACCTGCCTACTTCGTCTGTCTAATAGAAGACTAATACAACATAAAAATAACTAGGTATCTCACCATCAATGATAAATTATATGCTAGAATAAGCGACATGCTAACCTTTCCTGTTATTTTTTAGACACCCATACACATAGCAATAGGTTCTCATGCGATAATCACCCATTTTTAATTTATTTACGTAGGTATGCCTTTAAGCCGTGACGCGCGAACTTTACATGTGCGGTGTGCAAGCCTCGACTGTCAGCAGTAAGGGTGCGTTTCCACAGAAGCTGAGCTGCGCAGAGCTGAGCAGAGACTTATAAAAATTGACCAATCACATTGCTCAAAATACACATCTCATCTCCGCTCCGATTCAGTGGAAACAGGGTTAGCGGAGTTGAGAAGATTTACATTAAAATGTATGGTGCGCGGAGATAAGCGAGGCACAGCGGTGTCGAGCTTAGTGGAGCTGTGCCGGGTGAAGCGGGGCTGTGCGGTGTAGAGCGGGGCTGTGCGGTGTAGAGCAGGGATGCGCGCGGTAGAGCGGGGTTGCGCGGGGTGGAGCAGGGCTGAGAGGGGTAACGTGACGTCAGGCGCGGGAGTTTGTTTGTTGCAGTTTGACCCGTACCGTCATCTGAAAACCAAATGTATTCACAGCCCCGTTCAGCTTATCTCCACTTTACAGCTCCGCTCCGCTAGTCTCAGCTCTGGTCCGCTCCGGTCGTCTCAGCTCCGCTCGGCTCAACTTCACCCAGCTATACAGCTCAGCCCTGCATCGCTCATCTCTGCGCAGCTTTAGTGGTAACACCTACCTATTTACACGGCTCTGCCATGCTCCGCTGAACTCCGCTCAGCTCCACTTCTGTGGAAACGCACCCTAAAACCAAGTATTGTAACGCTCAAAGGGCGCTACTCAACACATCTGAAACAGTTTACGATGATTATTCGTAAGCAACTTGCTGATCACGTAGAAATTCAAAGTCTGCAATGACAAAAATATAAGATGGTCAGCGTCTCAACCATCCCATATCATTGTACACATAATTACTAGACTATATGCTTGGTGACACACGCCTTGGGAAAAACCCGTGCGCTTGGTGACACACGCCTCTAGGAACACACCCGTGCGCTAGGCGACACACGCCTCTGGGAACACACCTGTGCGCTAGGCGACACACATCTCTTGGAGCTAACCCACGAGATGGGTGACTCACGCCTTTGGTAGCACACTCATACGTTAGATGACTCACACCTTTAGGAACGCACGCACAACCATCTCTGAAACCATAAATAGGTAGTTATGAAATCGCATCCACTTCTAGGAACATGCCTGACTTATCCACGAACCGGGGAGTCTTGATGCCACTATTTTCCGTGAGCTCGGCCACACCTGACCAAAGCTTTCTATAATACCTTTAGCGTCGCCCTTGAGACAGGAAGCAACTCGCGAAAAGCACTCAGAGTCGCACCAACCGTTCGCGACTACCGCAACCACACGTCAATGTCGTGTATGTTTGGATCAAAATTAGATACGTAGTAACTATGCGACTTCGCGGGCTATAAAGATCTTGAAAGCTTCCATGAGTATATGATTACAAAGGACAGGGCTTTGAACTATAAGCGATTAGATCGTTTATACATACGAATAATAAAAGACACCCGAAGTTCTTTGCACGAAATCGTTGCGGAAAATCGCGTCGCGACGACGACGCGTTCCGTTCCGTTCGTTTTCCACACGCACGTCATAGAGATGTCAGCAGAAAGAAAGAGTCTGCAAGAGTCAATGCCTGCCAGGACCGCGGTACTGTTCGAAAGAGATACCGTGGCCCAGAAACACAAAGGGCTATGTAGGAACATGGACAGGTTTTAGTCAGTTAAAGTTTAACACTCCCTTCCACTCCGCCCAGAGAGGCGGGGGGGGGGGGGTCATTTGATGAAATATCACATCCGAAAAAAAAAGCAGTGATGTGGTCATCCTCTCCTTGTTAAAAATTGTGTGAGGTTGGACGGTTTGTGAAATGTTTTATTAAAAGTGATGGAATGTGAGAAATAACACTTTACTCGCAATTAATTATTTAACCTCTAAAAAATTCTATCGACAAAGAAAAACACAAAACAAGTTCCTATATGATTTAAATGACGCGTTCGATGTGCTACATTTACTGGCATAAAACATAACCAGGAATGAAGATTACTTATATTGTGTACTATTATTACCTACCATTAAAATAAAATTAGAAAATTTGAATGAGGAACTCAGAACTAAAAGAACAGGAATAGTCACAATTAAAAAAAAAGTTATATTTGAATTAAGAACACTAAAAGCATGCATTATTTGGCGCGAATTTTGACAATTAGTTGCGTGTTTTGTTATTTTTTGATTTATAAACCTTTATCAATTTACGAATAATTCAGTGCAAGTTAAATAAATAAACTAATACTTAGTAACGAAAATGTTTAAACCAGAAGAACAGCAAGTTGAAATATGCTTACTTAAATCCAATTTGGAGGAAATCGAAAATGATTTGGTCGTCCAGGTAAGATTTACTTAAGTTCATATCAGAAAATTAAAGGAGAAGTTGAAGTATAATTGGAGAATAAAATTGATGAATGTTATCAATTTTATTCCCATGCTTCTTTCTAATTAAGTAGGGAGCTGGCATTTGAATACCTATTAATTGTACAAAGATGTGAATTCATTTATGAAACATCTAATTCCTATTCAAGCTCCTGCTTCATCATTCATAGCAAATATGACATAAATACATTAGATTAATGGCTAATACGTAACAACGTAGTGGCATTTCCATTGTAATACATACTTATGTTTGTAGTTGTTATTAAAGAAGTGAAGGAAAACTAGCTAACCTTTAAACCTTTGTGCTGACGACTGCACTCCATTTATCTTTTTTTTTTTACAATTGAATCGATTTGTTATAAAATTGATGTTATCAATTCTTCCATTACAACAAGTTTATTTGCCTGAGCTTCAAGAATTAGCAATAGTTATGCTGTCTGCTAGTTGTTGTTGTGTCAAAACGTAAAAATAGCATTGTTTTTTTCGTGCTGTTTCTATAGTTTTTACCTTTTTTACCTAGATATACGATAACGGGATCTATCTTCTATATATTATATATATATATATATAAAATGGTAAACTGACTGACTGACTGACTGACTGACTGACTGACTGGGTGATATATCAACGCACAGCCCAAACCGCTGGGTCTACAGATTCCAAATTTGGCAAGAAGGTTCCTTATGTGGTCTAGGGGTGCACTAAGAAAGGATTTTTCAAAATTCACCCTCTAAGGGGGTGAAACGGGCCCCCAAAGTTTGTATGGGAAAACAAAATTAGTTAGACTATTTCATTCAAAACTTCACAAGAGTACTCCTATTGATAAATGAGAAGAAAGGGGTTTCAGTTTTTTTCAAAATTCAACCCTTAAGAGGGGTAAATGGGGTGACAAAGTCTGAAAATCAACGCACAGCCCAAACCATTGGGTCCACAGATTCGAAATTTGGCAAGTAGGTTCCTTATGTGGTCTAGGGGTGCACTAAGAAAGGATTTTTCAAAAATCACCCTCTAAGGGGGTGGAGTCGGGCCCCCAAAGTTTGTATGGGGAAACAAGATTAGTTAGACTATTTCATAAGAAACTTCACAAGAGTACTCCTATTGATAAATCAGTAGAAATGGGTTTCAGGTTTTTTCAAAATTCAACCCCTAAGAGGGGTTAACGGGGTGACAAAGTCTAAAAATCAACGCACAGCCCCAACCGCTGAGTCTACAGAATCCAAATTTGGCAAGTAAGTTTCTTATGTAGTCTAGGGGTGCACTAAGAAAGAATTTTTCAAAATTCACCCTCTAATGAGGTGAAACGGGTCCCCAAAGTTTGTATGGGGAAAAAAGATTAGTTAGACTATTTTATTCGAAACTTCACAAGAGTACTCCTTTTGATAAATCCAAGATAGCGCCGAGGAAAAGTATTTTTTTTTTCATCTCGGGTGTCGTTTACATGGTTTTCGAGGTCGCTGATTACAAAAATGAGATCGAAATGAAAATCGAAATGGCGTTGAAGTAAAGTTTTCGTCATGTGTGTCGTTTTCATGGTTTTTGGGGTCGCTGATATCGAAAATGAGGTCAAAATAAAAATCCAAAAACGCACCTATGATTTTTTTTTCCTTTTTCCTTCATGGGTGTCGTTTTTATGGTTTTCACTGAACACAAATCTAAGTTTTCTTTAAATTTTGTTTGTCTTCGTAGCTACGTATCGTTATGTAATTTACCGGCCATAGTAATTCCATCCTAGACAATAATTTAAGATTTTACACAATACTTCTGCAAATTTCCTCTGTTCTGCTTTGAAACCAACTAATTTATGAGCAACCCAGATATGTATATCTTTAAAATACTGCTCGATCTTGAATTTTACTTACTCTTTGTTTTGCGCAATGAAATTCCCTCATTAGGGTTCCGTAGTCAACTAGGAACCCTTATAGTTTCGCCATGTCTGTCTGTCCATCCGTCCTCGCTTAATCTCTGTGACCGTTAGCACTAGAAAGCTGAAATTTGGTACCAATATGTGTATCAATCACGCCGACAAAGTGGTAAAATAAAAATTGGAAAAAAATGTTTTATTAGGGTAGCCCCCCTATATGTAAAGTGGGAAGTGATTTTTTTTTTATTCCAACCCTAACGTGTGATATATTGTTGGAAAGGTATTTAAAAATGAATACGGGTTTACTGAAGTCATTTTTTGATAATGTCAATAATTTCGCAAATAATCGCTCCAAAAGTAAAAAACAATTAGAAAATATGAAAAAAATCTGAAAAGTAGAACTTTATAAGGACTTTCTAGGAAAATTATTTAGAACTTGGATGGAAGCAAGTTTTTGTACAAAAAAGACAAAAAGTTGTACAAAATAATCTCTGGACTAAGTTCGTAGTATAACCGTATATGAAGGCATTTTTTTTAACTTCGTTAACATATTTTATTATCCTGAACGTATCTTTTTTCAAACAAAAAAATAATTATTAAAATCGGATTGGATTGAACACTTATTGTGACAGACGGGAAACTACGGAACCCTACACTGAGCGTGGCCCGACACGCTCTTGGCCGGTTTTTTTGAATTAAAATTACCCCAAATTCAACGCGAGCAAAGCCGCAGACAAAGCTATCTAATACATAAAAATATCGTGTCACATTGTTTGTTATCGAAGTCCTCCGAAACGACTTCACCGATTTTTTTTTTGTGCATTTATGGTAGGTCAGAAAAAAAGTTGAAGGCTACTTTTATACCTCTAGGTGACAAGGGTGGTTTACGCGGACGAAGTCGCGGGCAACAGCTAGTTATATTATAAATTGCAAGGTCCTTTATGCGCTCGATTGACGTTGGCAGGGATCGCTGGCGGTAAAAATTGTGAAAAACTGTTATGAATTGAAAAAACTAAATGGCGATGAGAGCTCGGATTTTAGCCAGGCGATAAAAGATGAATTATTAATGTCGATTTTTAAATAAAGAATAATACGTGGGTCCTTCCAGGCCTAGGGGTGTAGGCCTCGCTTGTCATGCAAAGAGATTGTAAGTTCTAATCCGAGCACCAACATAAGTTTTTCAGTTCATAATTATTATGTTCTTTCTAAGTTTATCTAGGACATCACTGACTTCAGTGAAGAAACACATCAGGAAACCTGGACCTATAATTAATATAATTCTGAAATCTCCAACCCGTCTTGTGCAAGCGTGGTACCTTCTCTGTATGACAAGAGGCCTTTGCCCAGCAGTGGGACAGTAATAGTCTGGTATGTAAAAGGTAGGTAGGTACAACAATGCACAGGTTGCTAACTAACTACTGTTATGGGTTGGGTGCAACTAAATCTCCTCAATCTGAACCTGGACAAGACTACTTCCTCTCGTTCGGGCTTTACACTGGTACAAAACATCCCACAGACTTTGCCATAAACGCCCACACATGTAATGGCCATATCCCTTGCTCATGCTTTCCACTTCCTGAGGTTAAAAATCTAAAGTAGGTATTTGGGTGTGGTTATTGATAGCGGACTCAACTGGTACTCGCACTTGGATACTATTACTACAAGAGTTAGAAGAATGATTTACGTATTCAAGCTACTTAGGTCATCTGCTGACTTCAGCACGATTAGAATGGTGTATATGTCACCGTAAAATTGTCAAACACGTTATATTGTAATATCTCTAGCGTTTACTTGTGTTTACATAAGTAGACTGCGTGATCAGTTAACTATTATAAAATTCTTCTCGACTTACCTACATGCAAGCAGTAAATTATAATTAACTAAATTATTTACACTTTTGTTATTATATACCCATAATATTGTGTGTTAATATTATGTTATTACCAGTTTAAACTACCTATCTTTTATAAGCTTTGAAAGGCGAAATGCTAGCCTAATAAAGTGTTCTAATCTTAGTGTGTTAATGTAGCTTAGGGTAAGTGCATTTTTGTTATTGTTATTTCATGGTAAATAAAGATATTTGAAAATGAAATGAAAATGAATATCTCTAGCGATATTATAAACTCTCGAAATATTGTCAAACGAACATCCAAGCAGCAAAAACTAGTACTCTAAAAGACCATAGAACGTTTTGTAAAAAACTGTCCTTGGTCCTATAAAACCCCAAAGAACGTATCTTTTGTTCGGAAGTGGCGCATTTATATCTCTGTTCAGTGACAAAATAATTATATTGCAGTGTTCCAAATGACGAAACAGTCCAATAAAATCTATGTAACAGTGACGCAGGTTTCAAAATAATGATGTACTGGCTAATGTAGTACCTTTTATAGTACTTTTTCATACTATACAAGAGTTTAGTTTCCTTTACCTCACATTTTTCATTCACCATTCATTATTTTACATTCGTGATAGTGCAGAGTGCAAAAAATAATTAAAATAAGTTTAAAAAAGGACACTAGCAATCTGAGGTGAGTAAGTTTTTATTTTGTTATCATAATATTAGTCTAGTACGGTGGAAATGATGTGCGACTGCAGCTTTACTGATAAACTAGGGATAGGTTTACCATGAATTTAAAGTGCCCCCGCGAAATTTTGAGCATTTACTAAAATATTTATCATATAAAGTGGTTTCGATATTCTAAGAGCCATTATAGTACTTGCCGTGATAATGTTTTCATTGTCAGTCATCGTGAATTCAACCTAAAATTGGGGTTCTGTGTGAGCATGACTGAATATTTAATACAGTGTTTTTTTTTTTACTATTTTTTTGAAGACCATAGGTAATGAAAAAAAAATCTTAATTATACACTGTTTACTGACGAATAGTGTGAATTAATCATGTAACCAGTTTTTTTTTTCTTCGGGAAGAACTTACGTAGTTACTTATATCAAGTTTTACGTATCTAGTGTTTATATTTCTTTTTATGAAGTGCCTACGTATTAGTAGCCTCACTGAACTTTAGAAGCAATACCTTTATAAATATAAACTGCAGTTAACATTGTGGTTTTTCAGGGTACCAATGGACGACGCCAATATGGATATCGAAAAAATTCTTAGTCGAGACGATTTCATGCTGCTTACAGCAGCGGAATGGCCGTGGAAAATCACACATTTTATATTAAGTGCAAACTGTGTTAACTGTGGATTATATACTTGTTAAATGAATTATTTTTCTGATGTTGGGGTTGTGATTTTATGGCTATTTATGATCATTATCCTTCCGATGAATGTCGACTTTGCAATTAAATAAAATTCATCACGAAATTGTTGTTTTTTTTTCGAATGTTGAATCTTTGCTTGAAGATTCAGAAAGATCGCTGGAGTATGGACTCTCTTCAGAAATAAGATCAGTAAAAGACACATTTTGTATACGGAACCGTACACAATGCACGTTCAAAATTAATTCTGTTTCAAAATGTCTGAGTATTGTTGTAAAAGCGACCCAATAATCCTTTTTGGAACTTAACTGTCATTTAATAGAAACATTTATCTACATGTATGTGCCCCTTTTGCGTCATTATAGTGATAGATACCCATTTATAAAACTAACAAGCGCATTGCTAGGCACCAAAAATGTTGTTATACAATCATTCTGCTCTATTAAAGTGTCTGTGTCATATGCTTATCGATAAAATTATAATATGCATCTAAAAACTATTATAGTACACTTACGTTTTATAAGCGTGATCTGAAATTAGAATACATCACAAAAACACTCTATTGTAAAGTCTTTGTGACTCCTAACGCACACGTACTATAGCAGTGATCTGAATGTCCACAATATCACAATATCGCCCTGTAGTTGAGTGTTCATCACTGCTGTAACGAAACTACTATTGCAGTTCGTTTGGAACCCTTATTACGCTAATCAGATAAATAAAGGCACCTGTTAACAATTTTATAGAGCAATATTATTATGTACTAGTTATATTAGAACTTGCTATAGTACTTGACTATAACGGTTGCATAAAATGGCGTAGTAAACGTTTACATCCTTTGTTTATAGGTATTTTTGGCTCAATAAGCATTTAGAGCAATATTGTACTGTTGAACGCCTTTATACAACACTCGGGCACCGCTAAAACCTTAACAACTCGTTTATAGAGCTTTTTAGAGTTATGAGCTGAAATAATAGGACTGAATTGCTGGTACTGCTTACAATAAAACGCATTATTTTTCGTGAAATTCATGCGATGGTAGTCAACTCACGCGGTGTGGAGGGAAGGAGGGATCCCCCTTGCCCAATGGTACCACTCTCATGAAAAATAATGTACCATTCCTGAGAAATACCGATTAATATAACCTAACCTAAAACACTTATATTCCCTTAAAAAGCGTAATCGACGGAGCCCCTATTTCCGAGTACAGGGTTTAAAGGAACCTAACTAACCTAACAGGGGTGTGCCCCAAGTCCCGATTACGGGGGCCGAGATACTTCCGTATGTTCAGTTGACAATATTTCGAGAGTTTACAATATCGCTAGAGAGATTACAATCTAACGTGTTTGACAATTTTACGGTGACATATACCTACAGCTATCTGTCAGTCCGTCATAACCTATTGCATCACGGTGTGATGAAAATTTCTCAACTTGGAGTGAGCCCAAAGAGCTGTCCTAAAATGCATGGCCAAATTAAGTACAGTCGAGTTTTAATGCATTTTTTGAAGGCGGGTATTTTAAAATTCGACTGCTATTTGTCCCCAGCAGCGTGCAACTGGAAAATGAAACTGAGGCGACGCGCGCCCCACCGGCGGTTGAAAGGAAAGAAGAACTTTATAAATCCCACCACACAATTATACAAAGATGCAAATGTACTTACTGTTAGGCAACTGTTTGTGCTACAATCCGTACTGAGAACACACACCAAAGTCCCCCACCAGACCGAAAGAAAAAACCTATTGTTCTTACGGTACCGCATAAACCGCTTTCGCTAGACGCCAGCATTATGTTTTAAGCTCACACTTATAATACACAATAATAAATAAAAAATAAACATAATTCAATTGGACACTTATAAAGTTAAAGCTAAAATTGAAAAGTGGATAAAAGATCAAGACTACGAGGCAACTGAAAGTCTGGACCTCCTAAATCACTGGTACCTATCACATCACAAATAAGGAAGCTGCCCCCACTAATTCCACTCACTTAACACACCCACACCCTCACACCACACCCCTCCACACTACACCACATCACACCGCACCACACCACCTAGTGATGTGCCTGATGGCAATAATGCCACTGCCGGCAATATTCCCAATATTGCTGCTACCGGTAAAATACCAATATTGTCGGCAACATTGGCAATACTGCCAATGTTGCCTGTCAAATAATACCAATTTAATTTAATAATTACTGCAGGTTTAATCATCATTAAATAGTACTTCTGTAAGTATATTGATCATAAAATATTTGTAATACGCCCACGCGTGTCGTGCAAAAAGTTAGGACACAATTATATGAATAAACATTTGTGATGAAACAGCTGTGATTTCTAAATGATTATAAAAACTACCAAGTGGTTACTCTACGATGATTTAATAATTATGTAAGGATTACAGAAACATGTGCATTATAATATTTTTTTTTTGGATTATTTGTAGTTTTGATAGAGATTTTGAAGATTTGCAATTTGTTATTTACATACACTCGTTGTTTTTGTTATGTGATTTTACATGAAAAACAAGTACAACATTAAAAGAAATGATCTGAATTTGTGCCTTTTATTCAATACACATCAATCGACCATTCTAAGCTTAAGTTTTATGTGTTATTTTTTCTATTCACTATAGTGTGCGGCAACATGGGCAATATTGCCAATGAAATACCGGGAATATTGCCAAAAATGCTGGCAATATTGGCAATTTTACCCAAAACAATATTTTAATGTATACAAAGTAGATTACAGCCTTTAAATGCTAATTTTAAGTATTGTACATAGTTTCCGTAGTAAATTTGACTTATAATTAAGCAATATTCCCAAATATTTCCACTCCCGGCAATATTGCTGGCAATATTGCCACCAATATTCCCACTTTGGGCAATATTGCCGGCAACGGCACATCTCTAACACCACCCCTCACCACTCCACACACCCCTCTTCCTTACACACACAACACTTGCACATGACACAACTCCCCACACAAATACATTTCTCACATATTATTCACACATATTATTGCTTACCTAATTATAATACAAAGTACATTTTTTGAGACACATCTCACCTTTTATAAGTATATAATTTTGTACGTGACCACGAGATTATGATAGTACGCTCATACTTTGCTAGTTCACTATTTATGCGAAGACACTGCCTCCTTAGATACAGGATCTTCCTAGTTTAGGAGTCGGAGCTCAAATTTTGTATTGACTGTACTGTACTCATCTCTCGCACACTACTTCTGTTAGCTCATTTTTCTGTACCCTAGTGACTGTTGTGTACTTTAATGTGTGTCAAACTTGTATTTTCCTATTAAAGTTATTATTATTATTATCCTTTATTTTATTATTATCTACCTAATGTATCTATAGCAACGTTTTGTTAGGTTTAAACAGAGGTGCCGGGGCTGAATAAATACTAGCTGTGTTTCACATGATCCTGAACGCGGTTAGAGCACTGCAAATCCGGTCACCGTGTTGCCACAAGCGTATCTACCGGTGTTCTATACTCCTAATAGATTAGCAGTAGTTGTCATTTAAGCGTTACTTACTAAAGCTAGCTCAACTTGATTAGGCTCGGAAAGGTCTTCAAGTGTCATAGTTCCGTGATACCATCGTAACATTACAAAATCTTACTTAACCAGTAATTTGTAACTCTTCAGCGCTCAGCGTTGCCCGCGTTGGATGCGGAGAACGAGCAGAAATACCGGGAGACGATGACCGCACTGAGGGTTACCCGTTCATTGAACACCGAAATTGAACGTCTGAAACTTGAAAATGGTAAAGTATTTGTTAGTGACATGGAATTTACCGTAGGTTTTGTACATAGGTTGTGGACGTTCAATGTCAATTAGGCATCAGACATGATATTCATCCGGTTTTAAGGATCATGACGCAACGCAAACATTTAATACAAAAATCAAAAAGTATCCACAGAACATCCGCCCTTCATTTCTTCCTAGTTTTTAAGTTGATAACAGACAAACAACAAAACAAAACTCCTCAGCAACCATTTCTGTTTGTTCAGACAGAAGCAGGGCGCATTACAAGGAGTGGTACCTACCCTAGGGCAGTGCAACGATCGGTTCCTGAGAAACGAGCCAATTCGTGGCTGGTTTACAAATCAATCTTTCGTTTCCTAGCCAATTAGTGGCTGGTTTACAAATCAATCTATCTGACCTATTTGTTTCAGTCCGACTAACTGCTAAACGTATGCAGTTGAAGCGTCAGAGCGATGATATAACCAAAAGCGTAGAGCGAGCTCGGGAGACTCAACGTGAACTGGCTAATGCTCTGAAGCAAGAAACTCAGGAAACAGAACTCCTCATGTAAGTTTAAAGCTGACCTTTGAAGTTTTGGCAATCACAAGATTTAATTAGTTTCAGACTACGGTTTAGTGTGTATATCTTGAGTAAGTAGTCCTTGGGCTCCTTCGGGTGCTTAAACGCTTTTGTGGCGTTAATTTTGAATGTTTTGCCTATTGAGGCTATGTTAGGGTGGCAAACAAAAGAGAGATTATTATTATTGTCTGCCTGCAAATTATGAAGGCCTTTTTACTCCTTGTAATAGTAATAGTCCTGCTGACCGTTTTCGGATACGACGGCTAATCTCATCGGACATAAGCCATCGGCGCGGGAGATATTATAGGGCGCGATTGTGTTCGCAGACATATGTATATTACGTGCACTCTCGCTTCCCTCACTCTAATAGTCCGATGGGACTGAGGACGAAAGGCGCGGGACCAACAACAGCTTAACGTGCGCACCGAGGTACGGGGGTATTCATACCACTTCCAAACTCCTAGCATCTAACTGAAAAATTTCAAATTAAAAACAAAATAGCACTATACAGGGAATCGAACATAGGACCTAACGCTCAGCAGTTGCACTTGCGACCACGAGGCACACAGATTTCAATTTAAATCTTGAATCAACTGAAAATAAATGAAGTCTGTAATTAAAAACAGAACAAAGGACTCAGTGTCTCCTAATGTAGGTGCAAAAACGGTTCAGTGGTTATCTATTGATTCCATTGATTCTTGATTTTCGTTGTCACCTTATTTTCTAAAGAGTAATCATTACATAATCAAACGAAGTCCTCCGCCGCGTCTGTCTGTTCGCGATAAACTAAAAAACACAGCTTGTAAATCGGTGCACGACTGCAGCGAGTTTTTTTTTTATTTTTGTTTTCTTATGTTTTACCAATGGATAGAATGGTTCTCGAGGAAGGTTTTAGTACATTATCTGTCCAGTTTTTTAACACTCACGCGGGCAAAGTCTCGGGTCTTGTGATTTATAAAACCGCAAAAGAATAAAAAATAGGCTTGTGTCCTAAAAAAATCTAATTAGTCCGTCAGTTAGATTACAAAAAAATATTTGACCCGTATTTTTTCTTTTGTTACATAAACCAAAATTGACGAAGATACGACGCTTTTAAAATTCGCAATACGTCACGCCGTGCTATAGTTTTTGGTGCGTTGTGACGTCACGAGCCCCCACTTCCGAGTTTTGATGCGTTTTATCTTTGTCAGTACTCAGTGATTTACAAAAACAAAAAATACGTGTCCATTATTTTCCAGTACTCTAACTGACGGACTAATTAGTTTTGCAATTTATTGATGGTGGAAACTAGCCTATTGTGCTTTTTCATTTTACGTTACTGTGCTGTGTGTACCTAATGACCTGTGTGTGTCTCTGTGTGTGTATGAATGATACACAATTTGCTACATGATACTGAAATACTTTCACGTCTACATTGATACAAACTAGTTGCAACTTGTGAACGAGTTGAGTTTTAGATTCTAGTTTAGCATGGAACAGTCGTTTATGATATCGTTGCGTAATGTTTAGTTGTTTCTCAATAACTCTAAAAAAACTCAGATAAATCTTCCCCAGTTCTGCATTTTTTGAAAACATCCTTCTGCCTAGATTTTGTATAAGCTGGCTAACGCGCACGGCATCTCTGTTTACGACCGCAATATCCGATAGCGCTAAAAGCATCCCGTCTTTGTGCAACTCCATATATGTACATAGAAAGGTTCGACGTTTCTCGTAACGATACTATTCTATTATTTAGTGTTTTGAATTACGAGTACAACAGGCTTAATTCAGTATTTCAGTCATACAAGGTTTCGCTTTGCAAACTAGTCAAATTCAAAGAGGTAGGTATCTATGCTAACGATTCTCAACCCGAATCGATACCAAAATGATTCGTTTTTTTTTCTTGTTTACGGTAAACCACCCGTATTTAAACGCAGCCCGTCTGTAACTAGCCCTATAACCGCGCCTTCACACACACAAATGAACGCACACAGCGACATGTCGCGCGATGGGTGATTTTGTTTACTACTTTCGTGATGTTTATTCTGTAATACTGTCAACTTTAAACAATTTAAAATAATGTCTTCATGAATTATTGAGCGGGTATCGTAATTTCTATTGATTATTTATGGCTTTTGTGACTACACCATGTAGTTCAGGTGTCCCACTAATGCGATGCATTCTTCACACCTACATTAAGAATTTATAATAAAAATTGCAGACGGCAGTATGAAGACACGCTAGAAGAAATAGCGGATCGTTTCAGAAAAACACGTGGATATTACGTACGTACTACATTTTGTTATAAAAATAATTGCTTTCATCATAACAGCGCTCTCTACATCCCAAAGTAAGGTTCGGTACAACAAAATACTAAGGAGCTCGTGGCTATATAATAACAGCCGCTCGGGCCGATCTTTAGGTTAAGCCGTGCTTGCCTAGGTTGGTCTGTGGATGGGTGACCACCCTTAGGCGCTCCACCCACTGCACCGCGCCCCGTCACGTAGGTAGCGCGGGATGGCAGATTTTACCATTGTATGCAAGTATCTCAATTTATATAGAAATCACGCCTAGCACAACACACTGCCGCATGCCGACGCGCGGAAATGCGCCGGAATCTTTTCGGCGGGACGCATCTTCAGTCAGTGGGTGAACCGCCTTACATACCGAGTTTCCTCCGTGCCTCGGAAAGCACGTTAAGCTGTTGGTCCCGGCTGTCATTTGTCCATGTCTTATGCAGTCGTTACAGGTAGTCAGTGGTCCAAAAAGTCTGACAACCATGGGGTATCGTATTACCCAGTACTAACTGGGTTGTGGAGGTCAGATAGTCATGGCAGTCGCTCCATGTAAAATACTGGTATTCAGCTGCATGCGGTTAGAATGGAAGCCGACCCCAACATAGTTGGGAAAAGGCTAGGCAGATGATGGTACAACAATATACTGATAGGATTTCCTCTAAACTAACAATCAAATAAAATGAATTTTAAAATTAACTCAGTACTGTTTTCTCATCAAATTAGAATAAAGATGAAATCCAAAAGGAGACAGCAACTGTCAACGACACTGTTAAACAACTGGAAGATGAACTGGAGAAACGTCAAAGCATGGTTGATGAATTAAAGTCACAGCTAGAATTGCTCCAACCAGATGTCCCTGAAGATCTGCTAACAGTAATGTAAGTAGCCTTTTAATAATTCATCGATCATTACATATTCTAGAAAAGGTTCGCTAAGCAGCATATGGCGCACTGTGTTTTTCCTAAACTCCTTTTAAAAATTCCATTTGCTTCATTTACAATCGCTACCTAAACAGAAAAGCGAAACCCACAAAGGGTCGCTTATTTATTCGATTTTTCTTATGAATAGAGACTCTAACGATGTTGTTTGATGTTCTGAAACAACAGTTGTGTTGTTTTCAGGACGAGCTCGTGGCTATAATAACAGCCGCTCGTATCGATCTTTAGGTTAAGCCGTGCTTGCCTAGGTTGGTCTGTGAATGGGTGACCACTCTTACATATCGAGTTTCCTCGGTGCCTCGGAAAGCACGTTAAGCTGTTGGTCCCGGCTGTCATTTGTAGATCTTTGACAGCCATTACAGGTAGTCAGTGGTCCGAAAGTCTGACTACGCAGTCATACCAAGGCGTAGGGTCTTGAATGCGATTGAATTTTCAGTAACGAATGAAAAACTGTGGTCAAGCATACAAAACCTTGCCTAACCTGGTGTCAGCGTTTTATGACGCCCCTGGGCCTCTGAGTTGGCTTTATATGCCGTCACGAAATATCTCGGGCATGCTGGTTTTCTCACGTTTTCCTTCACCGAAGCAAGTGATCATTATACAATACGCATGCATGCACATGAATCCGAAAAATCAGATGTGCGTGCCTTGGGTTCCAACTCGAGCCCTATTATTATTTGGCAGTCCGACCACGGGTACACCATTAGGCTACTAGCACTGCTATAATATACAATCATGTCCATCGTTTCAAATCTGTATTTCAATAATCTTTCCTTTTACAAATCTGCAAGTCTCATTTACTTACCTACCTGCAATAAAGTCACTCAATATTATTTTATAATCTTTCAGAGGGAAAACTGATTTAGAGGAAAAAGTAAAGGAACTTACAGATATTCTAAAAACACTCTTCAACAAACGTAATTCTCTTCTTAGTAAGAAGAATGAGATTAAGAGTTCGGTAATGAAGAAGTAGTTATGCTCTCATGTTACAATTATTTATTTTTAACAATAATATAACATTATTCTTTTTCCGTTGTAAACAGGTCCTGATTAATTTGTAAAACATTTTGTATTTAGAGTGCCTACTTAAGTACCTTACAAAATAAACAAAAACCAAAATTAAACAACATGGTGTATTTTTAGATGGAACCTTCTAATCTTAGGGTTGTTTTCAAAGCGTTTCATTTTCCTGTTACACTTTATTCGTGTTCCTATTTTCCTAACAGGTACACATCAGTGAACAAAGAGAAAAACATAAAAATGTCACACTAAAAATACTCCAGAAGAGAGCATAAAAGTATTGTATATATATTATATTGTACAACGGGCTGGTGTCCGCAACTCCACGTCAAAGCGCGTATTTTGCGTATGGGCTATAATCCACCACGCGAGCCCAGTGCGGGTTGGTAGATGTCACATGTCTTCGAATTTTTGGTTCTAGGACATGCCGGTTTCCTCACGATGTTTTCCTTCACCGTTTTTGAGAGCAGTGGTGATGGGTGAAATAAATTACACAAATTAATGCACCTGCCTGGGTTCGACCCATAAAAGTATTACAAGTTTTTAAAACGCCTGGCAGATTATGAAAAGATTAATGCAATACCTGTACTCTTTGCTATTAACACCTGTACTCTGTCTAAGTAGGTAATGCTATTTAAAAAAGCAAAAATTGCATCTTTACTTCGTAGGTACCACTTCTTAAAAAAGTTAAAAGAATATATTTTGTAAACTATTCTATGATCAAGAGAATCCTTAGAAATGTAACTCAGTCATAACAAACTACGTCACTACAAAGACTTTCCAAAATGTCCTTAGATAAATAAAAAAAAAAAAAATGACTTTCCAAATCCACATTATTAGCATATTATGTCGTTTACTTCTAGAAGTTTTATTATTACATAACATAAAATCACACCTGCAATCCCCGGAGGTTTAGACAGAGTAGTACCTACCCATTAGTACGAGTACCTATATCCACGCTTCTCTAGTTATGTTTTAACTCCCACTTAATAGGTGACGAGCCTATTGCCATCAAGCGGCCACAAATCCAGATTCCGTGACTGCAACTGAGAAAGGAGATAAATTTTTTCGGCCCACCAAAAATCATATTAAAATAAGCCATGTTATGATATTTTTTGCGAGTCAAATCATTGATGTTGTGGTCAATGTCATTTGACAGCAAATGCTTACGTGAATAGGGGCGTTTTTTTCTGTTTACTAAAAAAAGTACGGTACCTACCCGTTGGTAATCATTATTAGAATCAGAAAGAACATTAAAATAAATATTATTAAACTGTGAGCATTTTTAATGCTATTTTTAAAGGTTTACACTAAAATCGCATAGTTGGTTTAAACAATCAACGTGGCACGGAACGTTATAAACCCACCTTTTTAGTGATTGACAGACAAATTCATTATTTTGACATTTATTTTTTTCTGTTTATTTTGGTTTTCGTAAGTGTTTTTGCAGATTTTTCACATGTATTCCGGTTAGACAATGCTTAGCTAATTTAACCACTGGAATCTAGGGGTTATAAGGAAGAAATCAATGTAAGTTTCATTATTAAATGCTACAATTTATGTGGGTGGCCTAATCCCGGAACAAAAAAAATTGTCTCCTTTATGTTGACAAATCCCAATAACACTCTACCCGACCTGGGAATCGAACCCAGGGCCTCTTAACACGAGGCAATCAAGTTTTAATATTTATAAACATTAGTGATAAATATAGTCAAGCAACGACACGTATTGATTGTGAACACAACGTTTAGTGGGCGGACCTCGTGTCGGTCGGCTTCGTTCCTTTGTTGGCCACAGTCCAGTTGTTAGGAGACCGTCTCCTGTTTCACCAGACGCCGCGCCGTCCAGTGTCCATGTCTTTCATAACTTTTGATATATGTCGGCGTACTGGACACAATGCGCGTATCTTTGTTCACGACGCGACGTCTGAAGATGCTCTTTTATTCAACTTTACAATAGCCGTAAACATTGTGTAAAAATAAAGTACTTAACGTTTCCCTTGAAGAAAAGTTTGAGAAATTTTTCCTCCATATACATTGTGCGTTAGGGTTTTTCACACTTTTTATCTATAAAAAACTTAGGTTCTATTAACCTAATTTAATAACAAACTCAGCATTTAATATCTGAGAGTTTGGCTTAAAAGCAGATTTATGTACTTGAAACTTAGCATTAAAGTCTATTGAAAACAACAATTTGAGGTATAACATCTGTTTATTTATTACTAGCTTAATAGTTTGGTCAAAATATTGAAAACTTGGTTTGATCATGATTAATGGGTAATTAGGTAAACAGTTTGTGTATTTGGTTTTAATTAATTACACGAGATTAATAGTAATTTAATGTTTTGCCGGCGTTAATGATGCTGTTGATGATGGTTTATGTTTGTGGCTGCGAGAGTTCTGGAACCCTTGTTGGACAGCACTGGCTATAGCTGCCCCTTGGAAGAATGTACCCTGGAAAAACAGAACGAATATTAAATGAAAAGTTAGACAGTGATCCCCGGTTTGACAGTGACAGTTCCCCCGTGTCTCTACTGAACTGGATTAGGTATATCTAAAGTGTAAACAACAACAAATTAAATCAAACCATTTGCAAATTGCTATATCGAATAAGTAATGTGAGTCATAAGAGATTTTCTTTATTATTGTTTCCTTATAATCAATATTAACAGGAAACAAAGTTACAAAATTGCTCGTGCAATTACGCATAAAGGTATCTGATTATAATTATTGTATGATGATACTTAGGTAGTCGTATACCATTAAACATAGTGTTGATAGAAGTCAGACTGACAGGCAATAAACTATTTAATTTAAAAAAATATTTTCACATACCAGTCCATCTTTGATTTTCTTCGTCCAAGGCTTCGCAGTGGAAGTCGTGACCGTGCCAGGTAATGCCCCAGTCAGTGCCGGCGCACTGGACGGGGCACACGTCACCACAGAAACGTGCGCACATAATGCTACTACGAAAACAATTGCCAACGCGATCTTCATCGTGCCTTCGTTCGCCGTGTCTCAACTCCGAATCACTTCATGCAATTGAAACCAACAGTAAAACTGACTTGGCTTTTATAAACCACTCACAGGAAAAGGTAAAAAAAAACTTTGCTGCTTTGGCTGACAACTTGCTCCATTCAGTTTCCAACTTAAGGAAATTTTTGATCATTGAGCGTACATTACTCAAAGAGCGTTTTAACCCACACGTGTGATATGACACATTAGAGTTCCCTTTGTACCTAATTGTTTATTTACTAGAAGACTATCAAGGGTTGGGTTTACCAGGTATAATTAAAGTAAGGAATGAGCTATTAAATGTTCAATCGATTTATTAAATGTTGTCTAGTTTATCCTTTAGTTTAGAATCCATTATAATTAATGGCAATTAAATTATGAGGACTTACCTGGGTAAGTGGACAGGTACATCTAGGCAGGTGTCTACTAACAAACTGGCTATCTGAGAACCCTGGCCGTGTTTTATAGACGTCTCATAATTTGTAGTGTACTGATTTGTGTTATATCGTGGATATGTAGTATCTTAGAATAAGTAGTAGGTAATCATTAATAACATCAATCCCTCGGGCCTCGGCACAGACGTGTCAGTTAGGAGTTTGATTAATTGGGGTGGTCTTAAACACAGATATGGATGTGAAGATCATTTTTCATCAGATACTCCATAGGGTATCTACGGCTTAGAACATCTGGTCAATAAGTCTGTTGGTAATTGGGTAAATAAAGTACACAGTACACTTCGTAAGCACTGACGTTGCTCGCGTCAAACCAAATCGCTACGGAAAAGCCCGGAAAATCCCGATGATTCAAGCAAAGCATACATACGACGATTTATTTAATGTGAAAGTAGGGTAATTACATATTTCGAAGTTATATTACGAAACTACATTAAGGAGAGACGAAAAGTGATTACAATTATTTCTCAGTATATGGGGAGGCGTTGGGTGACTTTTACCCAAATTGAAACCATTTTTCGATTTAAAACTATAGATTTGGGAAATAAATTGCAAATTTTTGTTAGAGTCAGGTCCTCTGGCCTGCCAGCTAAATGATTGTTACTTGATATGTGGACCAATTCATGGCATTAATTTTAACATCATAATGGCAAGCGATTTTTCAGGCCAAAAAATACTTTCCTAGCAATTATTTGCAAAACATAATTTAGTTTCATTACGTACAGAATGTACATTTACATATGGGTGACTGGTGAGTGTCGGTACGAAAACTGCGAAAAAAAAATCAGCGGTTCAGTACATTCTGACCAGTTAGGCGAACATAAATGTACTGAACCGCTGATTTTTTTTCGCGATTTCACGTTTGGTCCCATAGTAAAAGTTGTTTGTTATCATGAGTACAATCACGTGTTTAAGAATCGTACGCTAATTACCAGTCACCCTATACATATAACGGCTATGTGATGAATCTTTTTACATTCTATTTAAGTAGGTAAATAAATGTCCGGACATAATGATTGATATCTAACCATAGGAACTGGCTAGCGAAAGGTTTAGGAACATAAACCTAACAATGTCTTATCTCACAATATATTTGGCACATGCCCAAGAAAAACATAACAGTTTTAAAGAAAGACAAGTAGAAGAGAGTTTTTATTAATTTATTTAATAAATACATTATCAACTTAACTGCATTTTTAATGTAACAAGTCAAATTGCTGTGAAAATTAAATACAAAAATTGCGATTAGTCTTTTGTCAAACTTTCAAAATAACACAGTCAGTCTTTATGACTAGACAATGCATAAAATATGGAAACTCTTTGGGAAAACTTTACATTCACTAAAATTATAAAATATTGCTATATCCCTAGTGCCTCTTCTTGTGCTTTGGCTTGAAGAAACTGTAGACATCATGCGCCGTGCTTGCGATGTTAACTGCTCGAAGTCCTTTGCCCTGAAAAAAAATCAATGTTACAACCTTACAACTTCTAAAACTACGTACCTACCTAGTATTTAAAAACAAACGTGGCTCGAGTCAGCAGACGAGAGAGCGCATAGTACTTTTACGAATTTTAGTGAGGTTTTCACCAGTTTCAGAGAATTTATTCCAGAAAGGCTTATGTCTATTGAACAAAAGAACATATTCAAATAAAATTATGTAGTATTATGTGTTGTGTCAAGTCGGAACACCCGTGTGTATCGGTCAGAATCAATTTCGAGTTTCAGATCCAAAATGTAATAAAAAACCTAAGTGGTGTTATATGAACGAAGGGAACCGCGCGTCGCGTCGTCGCGTCGCCTTTGTCAAGTGTCATTTATAGAAGATTTTTCAATTATTTTTCATTTGAAAAGTATTTGGTATTAACACGTCTTGAGGAAAACAGTCACGTATTTTAACAAAACAAACAAGGTAAAGAAATTCTTTTGTTGCAGTAAGCACAGTTTGGCTTCTCATAATAAGACCTTTTGTTTGGTACCTTACTAACGTAGTATTGTTAATCCTTTTGACACATTTATAGGTCTTTAGACACAGTAATGGAAGTAAATCACAAAGCAAAGCAGAATTTCAGGTGACGTGTAAGTATACTATAACAGCAGGCTATGAGTCAGCGCTTAAATGGCACTTCTGCCTTACCATAATTCACGAATAAAACTGGACAGGATCAGCGTAATCTAACCCTCGTTCAAGAGCTAGGTTGTTGACAATACTTCATAGAAATGACACAGATAGCTTTTAAACGCAGATAATAGATGTGCTGATCACATTTAGATTTTTTGGTGAAAGGAGATTATTCATTGTCGGCCCAAAAACCAAAAGAGCAGCTTAAATTAAATTCTTGTTCAAGGTCATCATCCCAATGAACTCATATCACTTATTCGCCAGCAGGTGAAAGATTTTTGTCAAATAAAACGTACGGAAAACTAGACTTTTCAACCCAAAAAGATCAGCTGAACTGAGTTGTAGAGACTTGGTGCTGTAGTAAAAAATACCTTTCCAACAGTGGTGATGGTGACACGTTGTTTTCGTTGTCCGCGACTTTGCTATTCCCACTGCTGGCAAAAGGCCTCACCCTGTCCTTCCAGGTAGGTACTCTTCTTCTCCACTCATATTAAACAGTTCAATATTTTTAATAGTTGTATATGGTACTTACAATTGCTTTTCCTGCTTTTTTTATTGCCCCCACAGGAATTTTTCCAGGAGCTGCCTCAAATGGCACCAGAAGCGCGATCACGACGATTAAAATTACAAAAAATTTAGTAATCTTCATGGTTTCCACAATTTTAGCAGATATTCAACACAGGCACGTTATTAATATACAGGAGAACAGACGAAAGTACTTGGTAATGACTTGTGAAGCGAGACAAATATTGACCCGTGTTTTTATACTTGGAGATAAAACGACACCGGGACTTTACCATTCCCTAAATGGTACTCGTCAAAATCGAGATGAATAACTTAATATAGTACGTTAGAGTAAACTCGTGCTAATTTCTAGGAATCATGCGCATCTGAATGATTACGTCATTTAATATTCTTGCGATAACTATAAATATACTGATAAGTCAAACACATATAAGTACCTATCTGATCTAAATAAAAATAATAAATAGTGGAAATGTTACAAGACCAACATAGCGAGATAAAGTTGATCGTGAACACCTTCATAAAATGATTCCATGAAATCACAATTTCATTTACCAAAATATGAAATCCATATTTATTTCCTTTAACGTTTACTGTAGAAATCACATCCGTACAATAAACGGGACCATTGTGACTGGATTTGGCAAATTTTCAATACGTATTAATATCAGTGCGCTCCTGTACTAACAACGCATTGTTTGGAACAAACATTGAAAGGCAGTAGTATTGCGTGGTATTTTTGGACAGCAAAAAAATAAGTAGTGACAATATCCTAACTCCTATTCCTGGTCTTTGAATTATACAAATAAGCCAACTGAACAACATCTATATACAGGGTGTAAACCACCTCATCACAAAGCCACAAAGTACAACAAACTAAGTAACTTTACGCAAAAATTATTGCTGGAAAACAACTTTTTTTTGGAGTGAAAAATCACTTTTTGTTGGTATAACTGAATTTGACGCACTCAAAACATTGTCCTGATGGATGGATAGTACGGGGTACGGTACGGGGGTCGTGAAAAAATCTTCCGATGAAAACTTCTAAGTAAGTATTTAAAAATTTACTGGTGACAATTTTTAATCGTTTTACGACTGTCGTGCTAGCCGTTCCCACTGTCATGCATGAGTCTGTAGTCGCCGCAAAAAAAGTCGTAGACGACAGTTAGTGGTGTCGTCCTATGTGAACACCTCCATTTGAATACAAAAGCCACGACACTCAAAACTACACGATTATCTGTCGTGACGACATGGTGGTAACGGGACCAACTAAATTAAAAACAATTTTTTTGTCTCGCTCACTCCTTAAGTACATTGTATGTCAGTAGTGGCCCGAATTCTTGACCCAGTTGGTGACAATCAATCAATCAATAATTTTATTATCTGGCATCTTAAGGCCCATAGATAAAATACACAAAATAACAACATAAAAATATACTAACACATAAAAAATCTAACTTATAAGCTACGAACTATCACACACGAAGTGGCGGCGTCGTGTTAATAGACTCGCCTACTATGACGTGGATCTAAAAACTAAAAATCTCTGCAGAACCCTTCGGAAATTACATTGTTATGTTATGTTTGTAAAATCTTAAGTTTCAAGTCTACGCTTGAACTTATCATACTTAGATTAGATCAGACCAGATAAACTATATTGTACTTTCTATGTAATAAGGAAATCTTGATCTTGTGATGAAATTTTCTTTTCAATACACTTCCTCGAAAACTGGTTCTTTTCGCACTACGATTAGGTTCAAAATGCAGTGTATTTCACACGCATGCGTTTTTCATGTTTTTTCCACACATGTGCAGAAAGCAAAACTGGCACAGATAACTATACATATACTTAGTCCAAATTGGTTCTTTGCATAATTTAAAAAAAACATTCACCTGTGACTATAATTATAAGGTGTTAGAAAATTAACTGCAAGAAACTTAAGGAGTTGTTTGGAATCACAAATAAAAAATTATCACGAAAAAATGTTGTGTAAATGTTGTGTTCACTGCCCACAAAATTATTGAATATGCGCACTTGACTGTACTGTGACTGCACCGTGCAGGGGCGCCGCGCGCGTGGTTGTTCACTCCTGCGACAGCGCAAACGTAGATAGCTGATTCTAACTTTTCCCGTCATTTTGCAGACTTTAGACTGGCAATTTTTTTTTTTCATGTGAAAACTAAAACTGCTTGAGAAAAGTTTTTTTTTTTGAATATATTTGTTTTTTGATACCGCGTACGTACACGAAATTCTTGCAGTTAATTTTTTAACACCTTAGAGAGTCAGAGGTGAATATATATATTTTTTTATTTCGGAAAAGCGATCTACTTGTTTCTTTTTAACATTTTTTGAATATTCAAATTGTGTTTATAAATTCAAAATCGTAGATAAACATGATTATTTATAACTAATATATAGACTCAGGATGGCCTATATCAGAATCTTCCATGTTTCACGTGGGTCAGAAACTCGAACAAAGTCAATTAGTTGATTCTCCAGTGATTTAGTTCTCCTTAACTTCACAGATTAACAAAATATAACGCTAACACTCTTTAATTAGGCAAAGATAACGATACTAAATTAAATCAACTTAGAAACTGTTAAAGATGGCGTCGGAAGTAAGCGATTCGTCGAGCGCGTGGTGCGTTGGCGGTTCTCGATCCCAAAGTGAACAAGATGGCCGCCCCGCTCCCACCGGTGTGACGTTCCGCAAGAATGGCAGTTGACAAACAGCTGACATATGTCACGCTGCCATTCTGTTCCGACGTCGTCGACAGTAAACGTCAAATGTCATGTGTCGCGCCGTCACGGCCGGACTGACATTCGACCGTCCTCGGGCGTAGAGCTAACGTTGTCCTAAGACAGGCAATTTTATTATTTCATGGTTAGCTGCTCGTCCAGCCTGACAAGCAACACAGCACTAATTCTAACAAACAGAAGCAACATTATGAAACCATGTATCCCTTCGACCATTATGAATAATGGACCGGATGACATCTCACAAGCTGGACAACACAACCCGGACCGGACGAGTGTGTCCTTTCGACCAGCTTCAATGCATGGACCGGACGACACTGTCCCTTCGACCGGTTCAGACAGGGTCTAGACAAGTGTGTCCCTTCGACCAGCCCCAATGGCTTGGACCGGACGGCACTGTCCTATCGACCAGATCACAGACAGGGTCTAGACAAGTGTGTCCCTTCGACCAGCCCCAATGGCTTGGACCGGACGGCACTGTCCTATCGACCAGATCACAGACAGGGTCTAGACAAGTGTGTCCCTTCGACCAGCCCCAATGGCTTGGACCGGACGGCACTGTCCTATCGACCAGATCACAGACAGGGTCTAGACAAGTGTGTCCCTTCGACCAGCCCCAATGGCTTGGACCGGACGGCACTGTCCTATCGACCAGATCACAGACAGGGTCTAGACAAGTGTGTCCCTTCGACCAGTTATACACTTGTTCTCTCACATCGGAAATATTAATGTCAATTTCCTCATCATGATCTACCATTAAGCTAAGAGGTCTAGCTATAGCTACCTGGATCTACACCAGATATAGTAATGACAGCATAAATATGAGCCACTCTTGAGTCTAGGCGAAACAGAATTAGCACTATGCAGTCCTAACAAAATGAAAACGACTCACCGGAGTTACGAAAAATCCCAGTAGGTGCGCATGCACTAATCACACACATGTACACGCGACGTTACTCAGGCTGCGCTCGTTAAACCACCGCTTCTAGTACCGCCATTCAAATTGGGGTAGCCTCATGTCCTTACTTGAACCTCCTGGTATGTCCTCGTGTGATGGTAACCCTGCAAACAAATACTCCACGACAGAATTTTGTTCCACTCGGTCACTCCTGACCAAACTCTAGATTTATTGGGTCGGTGAAAGTAAAGAACTTTACCGTTTTATTTTTACCAAATCTTACTCTAATGAAATCAAATATCACAACATCACACCTGTAATCCCCGAAGGGTTAAACAGAGGTGTAATAACCTAATAGTACACTCACACTTCGCAAGTTATGTCAAAGTCCCATGTAATAGGAGCGAGCCTATTGCCATCAACCGGCGCAACTAGACTCCGTGGCTGTTATTGGGAAATTTCTGATGGAAAAACCCAATAACACTTTGCCCGACCTGGGAATCGAACCCAGGACCTCATGTTCGGCATTCATGTTTGCCATCACTAGACTAACGAGACATTTGATAGAATCTAAGGCGGTTAAATTGGGAATACTCGAAATAGGTCAACCCTTGGGCCATGTACCAAAGTCGTTCGAATCAATCCTTTAAAACTCTACTGCAATAATAACTACTGGTACGGTCAAACACACTACTAAACCGATAGGGTACGAAAACAGTGGTACACAACGTATGCAACGCACACACTACGCATGTAACGCACACACTACGCAAGCCACGCATGGACTACGTCTGCAACGCACACACTACGCAAACTACGCATGGACTACGTATGTATCACATACACTACGCATCCACTACGCATGTACTACGTCTACACCACGCATCCACTACGTACGCACTACGTATGCACTACGCTTACACTACGTATGCACTACGTATACACTACGTATGCACACCGTTAAAAGTCTCAGCCCTACAGGTTGACACAGGCTCAGGTTGCTACACAGGCTCAGGTTGCCACATAGGCACAGGTTGCCACCACTTAAGCTTACTCATTATCATCAAAATCCTTATCAACATCGACTGGTACGTGACCCACAGGTATCTTCCTTAGCCTATCCTGTGCATATTTGTAGGCACGACTAAAATTCAAAATTTTCAGTTAATGACGATCATCGTCCAAAATCTCTCATTACTAAATTTACAAGCAACATTACTCTTTCATTAAGGAACATTCAGTTCAAGAATCAAAATCGAAACACTCACCAAAGTACTTCCATATTCCGGCTCGACGATGCAAAGGTCGTCTCGCATCTCACCAGTACAGCAGTACTCGACCAGCACTGGCCTGCTGTGCAGCAACTAGCGATGTGCCCCGGCGTGCCACACTTGGAGCACACCAGTGAGCTGAGCTGCTGGCCTGCGGTCGCTACCCAACGCCTGATAGCAGCCGTCACAGGCAACCGCTTCTTGATGGGGCGGTCGTCTTCGTCCGAAAATCCGCTTGTTTGTACTCACAGGAGTTGATGCTTGCGACATCGCAAAAATCCGGGTAAACATTTCCTCCATATTCGACAATATTCTCGTTGCAGGGATGTTTTCTGCAGGCTGCGTGTTCCCTGTTCGTGGCCCGTGGTATCCCACTTCTGATATAGACTCAGGATGGCCTATATCAGAATCTTCCATGTTTCACGTGGGTCAGAAACTCGAACAAAGTCAATTAGTTGATTCTCCAGTGATTTAGTTCTCCTTAACTTCACAGATTAACAAAATATAACGCTAACACTCTTTAATTAGGCATAGATAACGATACTAAATTAAATCAACTTAGAAACTGTTAAAGATGGCGTCGGAAGTAAGCGATTCGTCGAGCGCGTGGTGCGTTGGCGGTTCTCGATCCCAAAGTGAACAAGATGGCCGCCCCGCTCCCACCGGTGTGACGTTCCGCAAGAATGGCAGTTGACAAACAGCTGACATATGTCACGCTGCCATTCTGTTCCGACGTCGTCGACAGTAAACGTCAAATGTCATGTGTCGCGCCGTCAAATATTTACTTTTATAAACAAATTAACATTTATTTGTGTTCTAAATTCAAAAATTAAAAGATTTTTTTTTTATATTAGGCTGTATACGCGGCGGCTTCATACCTTTGCTTCTCCTTCAACCTGGCGAAAGCAAAGCGCGGAAAAAAATAAAATTTAAATCATAGTCTCGTGACATTCATGACACAAATATTTAACATTATTTTATTTTCTTTCTTCAAAAATGTATTGAAAAACATCGTTTAACACACGTGGACATTTGTTATTGCAGTTCTCGGCTCAAAAACACCCTCGCCTACGGCTTGTGTGTTAATACCGCCTTGGACTACACTAACAAACTTTCTCCACTTGTATCAAAATGTACTATTTCTAATATGAATAGAAAACTTGTACTTAAAGTAGAAGCCTTCAGTGTGAATATAATATGAGCATGATTGATTGATTATTATGTAGGTATGTTTAAATATTGAGCCCTGAAACACAATAGCCCATGTGGACATATTTTGACGTACATTGATAAATTGCTTACCAAGGTACGCATGGCGACCATTCAAGTTATACAAAACCAGTTTGTGCGAATCTCTCATTGTAAGGGAAATCTGTACAAAGCGACGGACGCGACGCCATATTGTACTGGAAATGTACTTGAGATGTCGCCGTTTGTACTACTGGGGTTTTGAAGTTTTTGTTTTTATAGTTTGTGCTATCGGCGAGTATTACAAGAGCAATAGGAAGGTAGGTGGTACCTTCTTTTATGGTTTCGTAGCAGTCAGGTAAAACATATAAGTATTTTCTAGATTTATTCTTAGTCAATGTGGGTTGGTTATAACTACATGTGGAAATCAATGTACCTTTAACTATAAATATTGTAGGGAAATAATTAAATACTTACTTAAAAAAACCAAAGAATCGTATGTGATTTTCAGAAGAAAGACTCGGTTTACCAGCACACCAGATAGGCAGGTAGGTTAGAGTCACTCATAGACAGTGCAACCCCAAAGAAGCGCGACCAAACAATATTCTTTAAACCTTTTTCACACCTCATGGAAACTCAAAGCCTGTCGGTAAAAATAAGAACCTAACAGGTACTAACTAACTCATTACTAACCCACATATCTGAGAGGTTTTGGATTCGATTTTCAGATTACCCAGTAGCAGTTGGGAGTTCGGTTTGGACCCGGTTGGAGGCAATAGGATCGCCTCTTATTAATTAAATGGGACTTATAACTGTCGAAATATAGGTTTAATATAAACACCTCTGCCTTATCTGTCAGGGACCGGCCGTACCGTGATGATAATGTAATAAATGTAGTAATTCCCCGGACGAGCACCGTCACAAACTTCTAGGTATTATGTACTATCTATAAAAAAGGTCGAAATTAGTATGGTGATTTGAATATTTGATGTAGGACGGGCTTCTACTTTCCGAAGGGTTTAATCATAAAAATAACCTTTACGTGGATTAAACGATGATCTTAGGAATAGTTAGCAATGTTTGCGAATATCTAGCTGTCACTAGCGATTTCGCCCGCGTAGAAATCAAAAATTATCGCACGAGAACTTAGAACCGGTATAAAAAGTATCCTATGTTAATCCTTCTTTTTTTAAAGCGTGAAAGAGTAACAAACAAACATATAATTAATACATCCTGACCAACTTTCGCGTTTATAATAGTAGTAAAAAATAAGATAAGATAAGAATGACTTGCCTCAGGTATTTTCCCTTTATTTTGGCTTATAACGTCATAAAATCTTAAATGATTTTTTCTGTAACTAGGGAAAGGTCACAAATATACAAAATTGTAAAAAAAAATACATTTACGGAACATGACGTATTAAGTATTTATTATTACACAATTATTTTCTTTTACTATATTATAATTCAATAAGTGCTCGTCTGCA
Organism: Xestia ashworthii; assembly: GCA_950022955.1. Taxonomy (NCBI): domain Eukaryota; kingdom Metazoa; phylum Arthropoda; class Insecta; order Lepidoptera; family Noctuidae; genus Xestia; species Xestia ashworthii. The sequence goes on along the minus strand of OX465559.1, from coordinate 12,446,124 downwards.
GACCCTGCTGAATTAATTAACTACAACAATTGTTTATGTAACACTTAAATAAGTCAAGTGGTTCTCTATCGTATTACCTAACTTTTTAATCCATAATCTAAAATGACATAATTTTTTTTGTCATAATCATCATTCGTCCGAATGATAATTTACCCGAACTTTAAATTACATAATATCATATGCCATAAAGTTGAAATCCCTAAATATAATAAGCCCTAAATCCGTTTGTCATAAGTATTACAATCAATAATATACAAAAGACATAAAATCGTTTTCAATAAGTCATAAGTCTTATTCTAAGTAAATGTTTAATCGTATGTAGGCGTTGACCTGCAATGCAAGCAAGCATGCAGCAAGCATGCGCCACGCATGTAGCAAGCATAAGCAAGCATACATCAACCAAGCATACAGCAACCAAGCATGTAGCAAGCAAGCATGCAATGCAAGCAAGCATGCAGCAAGCATGCAGCATGCATGTAGCAAGCATGTAATGCAAGCAAGCATGCAGCAAGCATGCGGCAAGCATACAGCAAGCAAGCAAGCATGCAGCAAGCAAGCATGCAACAAGCAAGCAAGCATTCAGACACAGACGCTAATTTCTTTGCCTAAATTGTAATTGTTGCCACATTGCCATTGTAAAATAGTACTAAGTTGTTTGAAAATAAACTATTATTATTATTATTATTATTCAACAAGCAAGCATGCAGCAAGCAAGCATGCATGCAAGTGTGCAGCATGCAAGCAAGCATACAGTATGCAAGCATGTAGCATGCAATGCAAGCAAGCATGCAGCACGCATGTAGCAAGCATGTAATGCAAGCAAGCATGCAGCAAGCATGCGGCAAGCATACAGCAAGCAAGCAAGCATGCAGCAAGCAAGCATGCAACAAGCAAGCATGCAACAAGCAAGCATGCATGCTAGCGTGCAGCATGCAAGCAAGCATACAGTATGTATGCAAGTATACAGTATGCAAGCAAGCATGTAGCATGCAAACGAGCAAGCATCATGCAGCAGGCATGGTTTCTGTCACGGCTCCGGCGCTGCGGGGCTCCGGCGGCCTCACGCGAGCTTATCGTCGCAGATGGGTTTAACGCTCACCACCGCAGCTTCGGCTTGCTGGCCGGCTTCGCCGGCCAGCCTCAGCAGCGGCGGCGAGTGTTACAACCACCTGCTCCTCAACTCGCGGCCCGCCTCGCCCCTCCGCGCCTACGCGATTTTAAATAACACTCTTGGGGTAGGGCAGACAAGACTGCGTGGAGTCGGATTTACAGCAATTCGTTTCTGTCACTAAAACCTAACTTTTAGGGATTTTTTAGAGAAAAAATCCCTAAAAGTTAGGTTTATAAATGAGCATTCGGAATCATACACATTATGTGATACAATACTTAGGTCATACGACTTTATGTCATGTAAAATTAGGAGATTCAATTATTATAGTATTCGATATTATGACAAAATAGTATTAGAAGTAAAGTTAGTTATGTAAAACATAATTTCGGTGTTTTGAACATTATGGTTACTGAAGTTTATAGCAAACGTGTTATGGATAATGATTTTCGGACAAAAAATTTTAGGACAATCAAGGGAGTACCAAGTCAAGTTATCCTGTTTTTTCTTGGCTGCTTTGAACACTTCGTGAGCTGGCGGCGAAACTTTGCAGCACTGGCTAGTTTTCTGAAAAATAGAAAAATTACAACATTCAGCATTTTCATCTTTTACTAACCATAATAAAATCGTTGCTACCAAGAAATCTGTACATTAAAGATTTAAAAAAAAACCGAAAAGGGTGACTTAAAATAAGTAACTGAACATATTAAAAACATTATAAAAAAAATTATTTGTTTGTTTGACCGCACATCACGAAAAAAACTACTGAACGGATATTATTGAAATGTTCACAAATCTATTTAGTAACATCTAGGCTACAGAAATTATGGAAAATTTTGGAAAAAGAGGGTGAAAGGTATAGTTTGTATGAAAAAAAAAGGTAGCTCTTCTTACTGCCCCGTTAACCGTTTCCACCCTGTATAATATATTTCAAATAAAATAATACTACGAAGAAAATAGTTAGACTAGAATGTAAATGTCACCGAAAAATTGTCAAACACGTTATATTGTAATCTCTCTAGCGATATTGTAAACTCTCGAAATATTGTCAAACGAACATACTGCATACAATAAAACGCATTATTTTTCGTGAAATACATGCGATGGTAGTCAACTCACGCGGTGTGGAGGGAAGGAGGGGGTCCTTACCATTCCTGAGAAATATATACCGATTAATATAACCTAACCTTAAAAATCTTTATTTTTTATTTTTATTTTATCAAATAGGAACAACAAACAGCTACATTATGAAATATTACAACATGATAACATTAGTAACTTAAATAATAATGTAGCCCACAGCGCTGTTCACAGATTACCATTAAACTAAACCTTAAATTGCTAGGAAAAGCTGTTCATGCATGACAGTTAAAACACATTACAATTACAAAAAAAAAAAGATAAATAAATTAAAAAAGAAATAAAGTACTATGCCTACCTACTTATTATGAAAATACGAAAAAATAAAAAAACCATTTAATAATCAATCGAAGTGCTTAAGTGTCTTATGCAAAAGGCTTCGAAACTTTTGGATAGAGCATGTAAATATGTCTATGTGTTCGAGTTCTTTGTTGTATGATGCTGCCATTCGCCGAATTGGTGAACGTTCGCCAGTATTAGATCGGCAGGTACCTATTGCAAATAGTGTACCTGCTCGCACTTGGCGTCTATGAACAGTTCTGGGGACAGCATAACACAGTACATTATTCAGGTCGATACAGTCAAAATTGCCATTAACAATATTATACAGGGTCATTGCTTCTAATTGTTTGCGTCTGGAGCTGAGCGTCAGAAGTTTGTATTTATCGAGCAATTGAGCTTTATATTCTCCTAAAAAGCGGATTTCCGAGTGCAGGGTTTAAAGGAACCTAACTAACCTAACGGGGGGTGCCCCAAGTCCCGATTATGGGGGCAGAGATACTTCCGTATGTTCAGTTGACAATATTTCGAGAGTTTACAATATCGCTAGAGAGAAACACGTTATATTGTAATATAACGTGTTTGACAATTTTACGGTGACATATTATATAAGACAAAGCCGGAACAGTTACAAATATGTATATGCTTTGTCCTGAATGACCGTCTGATGGATCAACGCACAGCCTAAACCGCAGATCATAGAGACCTGAAACTTGGAGGGTGTATTCTTTGTATAACGTAGGCATACGATAAGAAAGGATTTTCTGAAATTCTACCCCAAAAGAGGTGAAAAGGGTGAGTACCGGGCGCGCATTTTCATTATGCGGAATGATGTGTGTGATATGCTCCTTGAGATTTGTATTATAGGTGCTTGCGAACCCACTCTCTGTAACCCTCTCTTTCTCTTATGTGCCGCAGACGAAGTTGCGCGGGTCAGCTAGTGTACAATAATTGTTGTAAATGCGTGTACCCAATGCACGTAAACAAAACACGCATTACACAATCACTTGTTATTCTTACTTAACAATTTGTATGAATCAGAGAAATTAGCTACCTAATGGTGTTTCATACGGTCTAGACTGTGACGCACAACAGTTATTAGCTAACAAACATTCTTGTTTAGTCTGGAATGAAACAAACAACAAGATGCAATTGCTTGTTGCATCATACCAAAATGCACCGCGGTCAACGAGTGAGTGGAGACCATAGAAATATAAAAAATCTTGTTCTTCTCTTTATCTATAAGCTGAAGAGTTTGTTTGGTTGAACGCGCTAATCTCAGGAAAAATTGTTTGGAATTGATAAATATTTTTGTTTTCCATTCATCAAGGAAGGTTGTAAGTTATATTATGTAACGGATACGACGTTGCGCGGGTCAGCTAGTTTTGTATAGGTATACTCGTACGTATTTTTCAAATTGAATTTGAAAAAATAAAATAAAATTGAACTTGAGAAATGTCAAAATCAATGTCCCTGTTATAGCTAAAAGAACATTTTAAAGGTCGTGGCTCACTTGACAAGCACCGCACCGGCACCGCTCTCCAACCCAGCAATTAACTTGCCATTCAAATTAGAGCATTAAATCGTGTGTCGCATAGCCTATTTTATACTGTCCATATGAAAAACCTTACGACGGGCCGTCAACGCGCTGTCTGCGCGACGACTCCGAGTTGCCCGCGGTTGCCCGCAAAACAACGTTCATTTACATATTTAGTTAGAGAACCCACTACACTGAACCTAGTTCGATAAGAAGCTCCCAGATTACATAATTATATGGTCACGTTAATACTTGACGTAGTTAACTTTAACCTCATTTTCGTTATCAGCCACCCCGAAAACCATGAAAACGACACCCATGATGAAAAATAAGATAATAATGCTTTAAATTCTAAGCAGCATGTTCCGTTGACAATCTTTCGAGAGTTTTTTCTTTCATTTTCTATCATGGGTGTCGTTTATAGCTTGCATGAACTTGTTTCTTGCCTTGCTGATTGTTGTTTTCATACTTTTGATAATTTAAACAATCACTTTGTTAAATTTCATCCGGCGTACTATAACTTATTTTACGTATTTCTTTTACAAGTTTATGTGAGCGGCAGACACTTAATCCCCCTTCCACCATGCAGCTGATATTTTTAAGCTCAGTATGATGTAAACTATTTATGATAAAAGTTTCAGCTGGCGTACTATGAATGTTTTTTTTTCACCACCTCCATAATCTCCCAATCCCACACCCACCTCGGGTGCCTCAGCTGACGCTGGGTTCACTTATCAGTCGTTCGAGATCTATTGAACCAGATGGCAACCGATCGGCGTAAAAACACTCTAAAACGCAACACCATCTCTCGAACTATCACAGCCAGCGCACAGACTGCGAGCTTACGCCTCGCGGACGGCGCGCGTGGAAGCCGTGCCACCCGCGCCGCGCGCGAACCGCGTGCTTACGCCTCGCTGACGATGCGTGGTAAGCGCGCCGTAGCCTAAATTCAAGACAACGCCGGCCAACAGCTGTGCTGGTGCGGTGCTGGTGCGGTGCTTGTCAAGTGTGCCACGACCTTTAGAGTTTTCAAATACAGGGGGATTTTTCAAACGAAATTTAGGGGAAATGTTTGCATTATGAGCAAACATGAGTTATTCTGTTCCAACCGTTAAATACTTTATGCTTTTGTAGATTTCGTGATAAATCACGTCATTCTTTTTATATGACTAATAACTAACGTTAGCTCTGGCACTTTTTTATGTCTGGCTATTAGAGGATTAGAGCTGACATTAAAATCTAAAGTTGGCTGTAGTGTAGTGTACACTCTCACCGAGACACTGTCACACGAATGTGTTTACAGGGTGTAAACGGACCTTTCACGCAGCCGTCAACCAAGCATTCTGTACACCAACAGCAGTACTTAGCCAAATTAAATTATCAGTTGATTTAGTACAGTAACTCTGAAAAAATATTGCTGGCAAACAACTTTTTTTATGTGAATTGTGCTGATGGACACATTTAATAGTAAACGGGTTATGGAGGTATTTAATTTTTTCTTTGTAAGTTAAGTAATGACTTTAGAAACTAAAGTCCGGTCGCGGAGCACGAAGAAATTCGTACAATGATTTACCTATTGACAGTGGTCACAAATATTTTTCTATGAAGTGCAGTTTACATGAAATATTAAAAGGAGAAAGACAAGGAGATGGTTTTTTTTGGGCCCACCAGGTCATTGCATTTATTATTCATAATAACACCAAAAAAAAATAACCATTTTACTATAGTAGTAAACGAAATATTACGTAGAATTGAAAACGAAATCTTAAAATCATAATAAATAAGCTATGGTATGATATTTTATTGAGAGTCAAATCATTCCTGTTTTGGTCAATGTCATTTGACAGCAAATACTTACGTGAATAGCGTTTTTTTTCTGTTTACTAAAAAAATTGTTATAATTATTCATTAATCATATTTGCTATAATTATTATAGTCAGAAAGAATAAAAAAAAAAAATATTATTAAACTGTGAGCATTTTTAATGCTATTTTTAACGGTTTACACTAAAATCGCATAGATGGTTTAAACAATCAACGTGGCACGGAACGTTATGAACCCACTTTTTTAGTGATTGACAGACAACTTCATTATTTTGACATTTACTTTTTCTGTTTATTTTGATTTTCGTAAGTGTTTTTGCAAATTTTTCGCATTTATTCCGTTTAGACAATGCTTAGCTAATTAAACCACTGGAATCTAGAGGTTATAAGGAACAAATCAATGTAAGTTTCATGATTATATGCTATAATTTATATGGGTGGCCTAGTCCCCGAATAAGAAAAATTGTCTCCTTTCCCAACAAATTAAATAAATTATTGTTAGTAAATTATTTATTTAAATTTTATATTAAGTATAAGTAATAAAAATCGAGTTACAAGTACTAATTCGGTAGAAATAAAAATAACTTATGTCTGGATTTTTTGTAGTGACTCAAGGCCAACCAAAAAACCACATGCAAACAAGAACAAACCTTACAGTGTTAGGTAAAAGCCACATCCAGTCACCGTTTATCTGTGTTCCACAGATACTTGTTTACATGTATCGAACGAACATTTTACCCGCATTGATTTGTAATAAATTTACCTTCAAAATATTTATAAAATCGACGTCTAATTTTACGTTCTTTTGTTCTTTTAAGTGTGTAGTATTAATATTCTCACAACCTTTTGAGGTTTAAGATCATTTATTCTCGGAATTCACTATTAAGTGAATAGTGAATTCTTATGAGAATAAATAATCTTAAACCTCAAAAGGTTTACAATTCCTGAGGACGGCGGCCATTGCATCTGTGCGAGCGATACACAATATATTTACGCTGGAGTGACAGAGACAGGTAATAACAGGTCATTGTACGAATTTCTTCTTGCTCCGCGACCGGACTTTAGTAAGTATTGGAAAAAAAAATTGTGAAAAAGTTAGAACTTTGACCTCCAATATCTCCGTAACCTGTAGGATCTATGAATGACGGGGAGAACTTTATAGAAGCGCCCCACGCCCATCTTGCCTCGGTGTTTCTTGCTTGGCCGTTCATTCTCGCCTTTGCCCTGTCTCGGAGTGTCTCGGCGAGAGTGTACAGCCACCAAAAAGGTGGTAAAGCAACAGCTACGACTGCATCTTTGGTTTACTTAAGTGCATTCCAGTCGACGGGTTTTGGTGCGGCTTCACCAGTGCCAGAATTCATTGTCTCTTTTAGCTATTACTACTGCACGAACCACGAGGAAGGTCTTATCGAATTTGACTGCGCCAGCATAACACTGGCCACCCTTTATACATGCTTACTAGACACCATTTGAACCTATTTTAATTGTAATGGGCCTAAGTTAGCATATAACGATCCCTAAAGATATTGTATGGAATGCTGTCTGCTGGTCAATGATGCAACTTCGCATATGCCTGCTTGAGACAGCACTGTAGAGTAAAAATAACAGCCACTCGAGTCAATCTTTAGGTTGAGCATTGCTTACCAGTTACCTATATAGATTGGTCCGTGGATGTGTGACAGCTCCATACATACCGAGTTTTCTCCTTACCTCGGAGATCACGTTAAGCCGTAGGTCTCAAAACCACAAGTCTAGTTTATTTGACACATACATTTACTGTCGCCGTGATGGGGATTACAACTTGACTTATCTGACGCAACGCAATCATTATCACGTTACCTGTCTGACCTTACATTTTCCCGGTAGGGGTCAAACATTTTACTGCCACCTGTTGGTCTTCGGGATAGGAGAAGCCGTACAAGATGGTAGACCAGACCAAAACATTTCAAAACAGTATTCAAGCAGCATTACGAAATAAAAAAGTTCATTAAAAAAGTTATAAATATAATTTATTCATCCTCATCTTACATTATACATCTTTCAATTTTATACCTACATTATTATTATTAGTTTCGGATTCATTGTATTTTACCTTTTAAGATTCTGAATTAAGTTTTATTAGGTATTAAATAGGTACAGAACATGAACTTGGCTCGTCTAAGCATTTTTCAAGTTCTTGTATGAATCACGTTCTGGAGTCAGCTTCTGAAAATGGCCTTTCTTGTCTGTTATAGGTACTTTTACCAATCCTTGTGTTTTCTTGTTCTTGAATGATTGGATCACCTCGTGGACAGTAGCTGCTACACTCACTGCGCTCACGATTTTTTGCTGTAAAATGACAATTTAGGATATAGGTACCGGGACATTTTTTTGTATTGCACGTCTTTTCTTTAGTTGTTGAAATGGGAAAGTTACCAAACGAGACGTATGTAATTGTTATGAAAACTCTAAAAACAATCTGAAAACAAAATTGGTGTACTCGTAACTGTTATCGTTGGCTTGATGGAATATATATACACTTACGGAGCCTAAATTGTATAAGAATTTCATTCTAAAATCTTTATGGATAAAATCTGTTCCACTGAACTTGGTCAATAATGCTACTATCTGTTTTTTGTGAGTATAGAGAGTCAACAATTATCCCCGTGGAATTTATTTGACGATACCGAGACGACGTGATTTTAAAAGTTTGACCGTAATACAATAAAAACGCACTAGGCTAATGGAAGTAGGTCCACAACACTTACAATTGTTTTTCCGGTCTTCCTCAGCGCATTCCAGTTGACCTTAGGATCGGGTTGCGGCGCGGCTGAACCAGCGCCAGCGAACAGCGCGAGCACCGCCATCAGCATCACGAACAGCGCCGACAACTTCATTGTCTCTTCTAGCTAATACTGCTGCAAGAACCACGAGGAGCTCAACCTCAAGTTGAACTTGACTGTGACAATTTACCATTGGCAGTAGCTTATAAACACAAGCGATTTGAAACTTTACCCGTTTCTGATGCAACAGGATTATGAAATTAGTAGTAATTATGAGGAATGAGTAAACTAAAACAAACATTTTAGTCATTCGATCAAACTTTTACCATTAAATGTTATTTATTAGTAATTATTTTACCTCTTCGTCATGTACTGGTGTATTATATGTCCGAATAGTCATATACATTTTTTTGTCGTATAATAATGTCATAATTATACACGTTATTTCGAACTTTGTTTACAATCATCATATAATAGCGTCTACGGCGACATCTATAAAACTTACTTATAGGTACTTTTCGTCCTGTAAACGTTATCGTAGTAATAAACGTCATAAAACTGTAAATTTTTAACCCCCGACACAAAAACGACGGGGTGTTATAAGTTTAACGTGTCTGTGTCTGTCTGTGGCATCGTAGCGCCCGAACGGATGAACCGATTTGGATTTTGTTTTTTTTTGTTTCAGTCCAAGATGGCCGCTGCCACAAATTGGCGGAATACATATTTATTTAACAACTCCCTCAATATGGGTATCAAATGAAAGGGCTTGACTAGTAGACTATTTAACTACACTGTGTCGGGGTTTTTTTTAAATGTTTAATTTAATTTTGCTTGTGTCATAATTGCCTTTATCATCTGCTAAACGGATAATAATTGTTTGCACGAAGTATTTGTAATCATTATCGAATAAGTCTTATTAGGTCAGGTAAGTCTTATTGGGTAAGTGAGAAGTTTTTGTAAGGGGATTACCATTGCTCAAATCCCAAAAACACCCAATGTTTAAAGAATTTTGTCGACGAACCCCTTCATCCATTTTCCGTGTAAAATGTATATGTGATACTTTAGGTCATCACGAATAAATTGTATTGAATAAAATTTTAAAAAACATTCTCATTTTCGTTTTGTGCTTTAAATACCCTGCGAGAGTTGCTCTTTTCTGCTTCTCTGGCCTTTAATATTATGCGAGATGCAAGCTCTCGAATTGGTCTCTATTGTCGAATAACATGGTATGTAAGCAAATTTTCCGAGTGCGCAACAATAGGTCAATTTTTATACTTTATTGAGATTTTTCTTCATCATCATCATCATCTCAGCCGAAAGACGTCCACTGCTGGACATAGGCCTCCCCCAAGTGTCGCCACATTGACCGGTCCCTTGCGACTCGCGAGATTTTTCTTATCTTTATTTATTTATTTAACTTCCCTCAAACTAGGGTAAAAAAATAAGAAACTAGGTTTTTTAAAGAAAATAATGCCAAATCAAAATCATTACGATCAAATTAAAACTCAAATAAAAAAAAAGCTACGGTGATTCAAAAATTATTTTTTATCAAAATTTGTTCTCTAATTTATAACCTTTCCAACGGTACCAAAGGAGACAACATTTTTTTTGGGCCCACCTTGTCGTTGCATTTATTATTCACATTACACCAAAAAAACGTAACCATTTTACCATATAAGTAGTATTAAACGAAATATTAAATAGAAATGAAACCGAAATCTTAAAATCTTAATTAGATAAGCTATGTTATGATATTTTTTTGTGAGTCAAATCATTCCTGTTGTGGATTACGTGAATAGTTTCGTTTTTTTTCGTTTACTTAAAAAGTACGGTACCTACCCATTGGTAATCATATCTACTGTAAATATAATCAGAATAGAATATAAAAATAAATATTATTAAACTGTAAGCACTTTTAATACTATTTTAAAGGTTTACACAAAAACCGCATTGATGGTTTAAACAATCAACGTGGCACGGAACGTTATAAATCCACTATTTAGTGGTTGACAGACAACTTTATTACCAGTGATCGGAATAGGTAGAGCTATTTAGGTTCATTGACCGCAAACATTGATGTCATTAAGGATATTCCACGGGATTCCGATTTTTGATTTTTCTCGTCGATTTGTCTCGTCGAATTTGTCTCGTCTTTGAATCAAAATATATATTTGGGAACATAGATATTCAGTAATCCGATCGAAATAAATACAACACTACCTTAAGAATATGTTTGATTTATAAGTTATTTTGGTATTACGTTTGTATGAAATACGCATGCTCCGCCGGCCCCTTAACGTGCCAAAAACACAAGTCAAAAACGCAGGGCGAGTTGAGTTGACACAAGACATTTTATTGTCACTGTGATGAGTTCTATACTCTAAGCTGTGATGGGATTACAACATATAAGTGACATTTTTACAACCAGTTGTTGGCCTTCGGGAACGTAGTTCTCTATGTAATCTGTGGCCTTCGGGATAGGAGAAGCAGTACACGATGGTTCATCAGACCATAAAATTTCAAAACAGTCACAATTTGTACCCCGGCCTGTTTTTGTAGACCGTAGATTTTAAGGCACAGTCAACATTACAAAATAAAAAAGTTCATTAAATGTTAATAAATTATATCATTTATTCATCCTCATTTTACATTTTTATACCTACATTGTTCGTTTTAGATTCATTGTAATTGACCTTTTAGGATTCTGAATTCTGATAATGGCCTTTCTTGTCTGTTATGGATATTTTCACCTATCCTTGTTGTTTCTTATTCTTGAACGATTGAATGAACTCGTTGGCCGTAGCTGCTGCACCCACTGCACTCACGATTTTTTTCTGTTAAATAACAATTTAGGATATACCAGGACAATTTTCTACTTGTTTTGCATATCTTTTGTTTGGTTATTGAAATGGGAAAGTTACCAAACAGTACGTTCCCGTATAATCGTTATGAAAACTCTAAAAACTATTTGTAAACAAAATTGTTGTAACTGTAATCGTTGTCTTGAGGGAATATACCAATCATTAGTAGAGACTTAGGGAGCATAAATTTTATAAGAATTTCATTCTAAAATCTTTATAGATAAAACCTGTTCAACTGAACTTGGTCAATAATGCAATCATCTGTTTTTTGTGAAGAGAGTCAACAATATTATCAAAGGAGGAATTTATTTGGCGTAACCATGACGGGGTGATTGTAATAGTTTGACCGTAATACAATAAAAAGCAATGACTAAGGGAAGTAGGTCCACAACACTTACAATTGTTTTTCCGGTCTTCCTCAGCGCATTCCAGTCGACCTTAGGATCAGGTTGCGGTGCGGCTAAACCAGCGCCAGCGAACAGCGCGAGCACCGCCATCAGCATCACGAACAGCGCCGTCAACTTCATTGTCTCTTCTAGCTATTACTTCTGCACGAACCACAAGGAACTCAACATCAAGTTGAACTTGACTGTGACAATTTACCATCAGCAGTAGCTTGAAATTTGAAATTTTACCTGTCTCTGACGCAACGGGATTTAGAAATTAGTACGCACTTGCACCACATATCTTTATAATTATGAGGAATGAGGAAACTATTGCATACGTATCATACTTGTGACGTTGCCATATTCCCATGCTTTATTGTATAAATCTTGTTTCCTGTAATTCCAGAGCAAGTTGACCGGAAAGTCAATACTATATACATTAATAACAACGTCATCTGGAATTAAACATATTGGACCGCTTACCATATGAGGTACAGATATGTAATACACTTGACCTATCTGAAAAAGTTGCATTTATCTTGAGTATTGACGTATAATGTTACCAAACACCCGACGAGTCTACTTAAATGAGAAGCCAACCAATATCTTTTTGAATTAAGGTCTTGATAAACTAGATTGATTTATTATGATATTCTTCTATATTGTGTCTATACATTCCATTCCCATCTGATCTCGTACAACATTTATCAACATTCTTCATAGTGTTAATTCCATAACGTCAAAGTAATGTAAACCAACAGGTAAAAGAGATAATGCTTGTGGTATATAAAGCTCTATCGATTATATATTGTCCCAGTCAAGTTCAACTTGAAGTTGAGTTCCTCTTGGTTCGTACAGCAGTAATAGCCAGAAGAGACAATGAATTTGACGGTGCTGTTCGCAGGCGCTGGGGAGGCCGCGCCTCAACACGGTCTTGAAGTCGATTTGAAAGATCTGGAGAAATCTGTGTTATCTGTGTGTAAGTAATACCCTAAATCCACTAATCTATTGTATTTATTGTATTACGGTTAGCCACAAGTCAGTGATTACAGTTGAACTATTAAAACAAATTGCCACTTAGAGTCGAGGACTTTATTTGAAAAGCCACTTTTACTACTTTCTAATTTTGCACTTTTATACATTCATTAGTACGAATAGGTATTGCTGACCAAACCCGATTCGCATTACACGGCTGAAATACGAATAGTGGCAAGTGAATCATCAATTAAAGTCCCCGACTTTAAAGTACTTACTTGAACATAATGGTTGACTCTCTACACCCACAAAAAAACTGATGACTGCACTATATTTTGACCGAGTGCAGTTAAAAAATATGTCTTTTGAGTCTGTTCATTATTATCAATTGAGGCTGATGCATCAGGGTAGTTCGCGAAATTAAAATGTTCAAGTTCATTATTAATTCGAGGTTCAACTTAGAATCAACATACAACCTAGCAATTAGCAGGTCAGTGCCTGAAAATTGCAAAAAACGACATAGAGAGAGAACCTTGAGATTTAGAATTTATTTCTTATGCAATTAAAGCTCAATACACAATCAATACATTCCTCCAAGACAAGTACATTAGTTATGACCACAGTTTTGTTTAATCTGTTTTAAGATTTTTACTATGCTTGTACATTTCCCAAATTGTTTTCATTACAGAATTAATCCTGCAACCAGTGGGCCCACTACCCGTCGGCCAAACGGTATTAAAAAATTCAACGACAGAAAATAGAAAAGATAGCATCCCGCGTCCTTCGATCGCGTGAAATGAAATCGAATTTTGTTATCAATTCAAGGGTTTTATTTTTTTTGCACGGAACCCTAATGCTTTTTTCAAAATATAAGCTAGCTTAAGAGGCCTGCGGAGCATGCGTAGTTCATACAAACGTGATACCAAAATAATTTCTAAATCAAACATATTCATAAGGAAGTGTGTATTTATTTCGAGTGGATTACAGAAATACAGGATTTGCATTAAACGCACACTATGTAAGCAAGCATATTACAAGTTTAGCGATCATATCGCTGATAAAAATGTTTGGCTCAATGCTGGTCCTTGCTCCACAAGGACAGGGACGCAAACATTGATAGCATTAAATGGTATTGTTGGAGCTGCTGAAGATGGTGCAACTATCTTTGCATTGTATAGATTCAATCTCTTTAGTATTATATAAACGCATACCCTAAATTGTGTGAGTACTATGTACTAGAAAGCATTCACTGGAAACCTACTTTAGTTTTTGACTTGAATGTCTCGCTGATGGTGGCGCGTGTGTCGGACCATTTAGTTCCCTTCAAAATTGTTGAGCTGAATGGTGCTGATCCATGCGTCATGTTTGTGAACGGGCGCTGTCAGTTGTGACTGGTCATCTCTTAGTTGCCATGGCTTATTGGAATGTATTATTTTGTTTTTACCATGGACACTTTTAACGTGCACATCTTGCTACATTGTTCTCACATAATTTACCATCTTAACATGAATGATGTAACCAAGATTTTGTAACAATAATTGGATTTAAAAGAGTGTCTATGGAGTTTCTTGCCCGTTCTTCTCCACAGAGATCTACGATAGGGAATGGGCAACTACAGTTTTTTCACAGTTTTTATGTTTTGTGACTAGGACTGTAGCTACATTTAATTTTCATCTTTGTTTCGACAGTTCAAAAGTGTCAATCAAAGCATATTGAATGAACACTAATCTATCAAATATTTATGAGAAAAATAAGTTTTCTATAGCAATGGAGACGGAAACGATTACCTACATACATTCTTGGGCCTGGAATCCTGGATGTAAAGAGATGAAAATGGTATGAATCAATAGATTCAGACTTATATCAGTCCTTCACTTTAAATTCAGTTAGTTTTGACAATCTGAGAGCCGAGTTATTTGAGGTTTGGTAAAAGTGAGGTTATGTTAAAGTCTCTAAAGAGCTGAATACTAATCAAGTTCTTTAAGCACTAATGTATGTTTTATTCAGTGGAGAATGTTTGAAATGTCATATTTTGATTGAATATGAATGACTTGAAGCCATTAATAGATAACAGAAATGGATTTATCGAAAAGGCGTCCAGAATAAATAAAAAACACATTTTAATGTAGAACACGGTTTATTCATTTTACATTATTATTAAAATGTCGTCTAGAAATTGTGCAGGTGGAACATTATGATCTTGGTACCTAGCCCAGCTAGGTTATACTTGCTTTCAGAGTTTGGTGAAAGCCACTGCCGAATCACTGACGGAATTGTTTCACGTCCGCGGGTCATTGGCCTAGGGTATTGCAGTGATTAGTGGCAATCCCACAATTATTCACACAGCAATCCATATTTTCAATAATTACAAGAAAAACAATTCCAAGTCAAACGCGTGAGTGATCTTCGGTGTGTCCAGTATGGAAGCAAGTGTCGTACAAGGTAAGCAGGGTCGGAATCCGTAATAAACAACGCAGTGGTCGTTGAAATAATTGAAGAGATTGAGATTGAGATTGAGATTTGTCAGTGTCGGTCCGCTGTAAAGCTGTCAGTGCTGTCACAGATAATACACATAAGGCTGTTATTAAAAATATGATTGATTTTAATCGATACGAAATCGATAATCATTTAGATTTTTGACATTTTCTTTATTAATTAAATACAATATATTGTAAACAAGTATTTAAAGTTCATTCTTTGAGTTAATTACCTAGTGCAAAGCTTTTCTTTTTGTAATTTCTGTAATCGATTAATTCAATCGGTAATGTTATGAAAACTATCGTTTTCATTTTTCTCCGTTTCAAGATTGTGAATTGAGCTGATTTTTGGTATTTTAATACAAAAAAATATGACTAATTTTTTAGACCATATCTCAACTTATTACAATTGGGCCCACCATTTCCCGTCTCCTTTAAGTTGCTCATATCTCGTCTTTATATCATTGTTTTTTCAAAATATATATTTGGGAACATAGATATTCTGTAATCCAATCGTAATAAACATACTACACTACCTAACGTGGGGGTGCCCCAAGTCCCGATTACGGGGGCAGAGATACTTCCGTCGCATGCATTTCACAATATTACGGTTTCACTTCGATAGATTACAATCTGCCCTGCCTGTATGCTCAGTTGACAATATTTCGAGAGTTTACAATCTCGCTAGAGAGATTAAGTAAAATTAAGTAAAATTGTCAAACACGGTTAGATTGACTAACCGTGTTTGACAATTTTACGGTGACATACATATACATTCATAATATGCATTCAGTGAAAAACTGTTATTTTAAAAATACAAACAGTTGAATTTTGTTAATTTGTATCTCTCTAGTTATTTTACAATCTAACGTGTTTGACAACGTATTTTACGTTGACATATACACTAGATACTACTGACATATACACTACATACATGCATACATGTAGTCTAGACATAAATTATATTGGTTATTGTTGTTATTTTGCCAAATAAACTGTTTTATATTTTATATTTGGTTTTACATTCCTTATACCCATCTCATAAATGACGAGATACCTAGAATGCCCTTTAGGTATCCAGATGTCGTCTGGTATGGAATTCGATGACAGCTGTATCGACGAGAGCTTGTTGATATTTCAACGCATCATCTGCCTAGCCTTATCCTAAATAAGTTCGAGTCAACCTCCAGTGTATGCAGCTGAATATATAGCAGTATTTTAGCTACATGGAGCGACTGCCTATCTGACTTTCACAACCTTGTTGCCGGGTATTACAATACCCCTCGGTGATATGATAGTTGGGATCAACGTGTTTTCCGAACCAATTAAGAAGGAAAGTGGGTATGTAATAATGGTCACCAGGGGGGTGAAACTTCCATACCTACATTAGCTTCAAACAAAATTTTCATAGATATTGCTGCCATCTGTGTGTTTAGGTACACCAACTTTTCAACTGTTATAACGAGAACAGCTATTTTAGACTACTTGCTAGTGAAGCAGATAGCTAGTTCACAAGTTCGAATCCTCAGAATTTCTTTTTGCATTTTTTTGGTTGAACAAAAACTAACAGCGCCATCTAACAGTTTGGGTACACAGTTTAAAAACGAAAACCAGAGTTGCGCATCTATCTTGTATCATCTATAATGGTAATTCATCCACAGAAAGACTGATAATGTTTAAGATTATATTGCAACGCAGAAATATTTAATTAATCTTTAATTATCGAGACGAGCAGATCGCTGACACGTCATTATGTTGGGAAAATAAATTAATTTCGTCGATTAAGTTCATTAAGATTTCAGAAACGACAAAGTTTCATCCGACTCTTAAATAAAACTGAAAAGATACTCACACTAAAAAAATCCTAAGAAACTTATAGTAATGAATAGAAATACGATAAGACTAAATTACCCCCTCGATGTGGTCTGAATCAAATATTCGGCAGTTTATTGAATATTCGGCTTGGAACTTCACTCGAATACTGTCATGTCTGTGGTTTGGCAGTATCACGTCCCCCATTTTGGACTGTTACCGCACTAGTGCCGCATAGCTCGTCAAATCGCTCGCGAGCTCCGGTGTCGTAAAGCCGTGAAAATAACATAATAAATAATAAAAAAATGTGTATCGAAGCTATACTTATACCTACACCTACTTATATTACGAAGATATTGATATTACTTGAATATAAAGTTATATTTTAGACCACATATTCTCGCTACAAAAGAAATGCTCCTGGGTTCGAATCCCGGTAGGAACAAATGTTTGTGTGATGAGCATGGACATTTGTTTCCGAGTCATGGATGTTTATATGTACAATAAGTATGTATTTACAAACAAAAAAGTATATAAGGAGTATCAACCAACTCAACTCCAACTCTGGGTTATGCTCGTCTTTATACATAGGCTATATTATTGCAATTAATATGTATATTTGTTGTTTTTTTGTGTGCAATAAAGAATAAGCCCGCGTAGCATGGCCGCCGTGGAAACGGGCTTTGTCGACTGACAATCGACAAAATGACAGATAAATGACAGATTTTCGAAAGACTTCTATCGTCCATAACATGGCGATGTTTGACATGTGGAAAAGAAAGTTCTCTAGTCTTTAGCGACAAACGTCTCCAACGCCGAGCATGGCGATATTTTTTTGTCTACTTTTGACACTTGTTGTAGGAATCGTTTCTTGTCATCTAATGTCAAAAAGTCTACAACACATCAGACCTAGACAAGCGGGTTTTTATAAAAACATATTATTTTTTTGTACGCGATTTCGTGAAAAACATGTCGGGGTCCTACCGTCGCCATCTCCTCAGTTTCTATGCTGAGGAAAAAGAAGGGAAGGTCAAAAGGAACGCTGTACGAGCTCTAACCGGGGCTTTCGATCCCCCGGAAAACGAGTTCCTCGAAAATTATAAAGTAGGTAACCAAACAGATGGTGCAATATCTGTGCCAGGAGCTGCGCGAAGATCTGTTTCCTAACACATCACAGGCTCTGCCTGTTCTCGTTAAAGTAAGTTCAATCCAGGTTAAGTACGCCTTCCAACTAGGTACCTTGTAAAAATAATAGGCAATCTTATAAGTGGATCAAAGTTCTGCTGACAGGATAATTACCAAACGGGTGCTGGCTAAGAGCAAAACATTTGTACTAGCCAAACTACAGTCAGCAATTTTTAACGCAATTTGTTGTTGCAGTAAACACAAGGTCAGTTAATTACCCTCTTAAAAACCAAAGTTGTAGTGGTCTGTTAGAGGCTTGTGTTAGCTAGTGTGATAGATATCTAAGTTCTGTTGTTTCAGGCTGAAACCGCGATGGATCCTGTTCCCGAACACTAAGGCAAGAAGGCAGACTGTGGCAACTAGTTACCAGCGAAAGTTCAGCCTCTCAGACATATTAGGAGTCATGGACTCTACCCATGTACAACTGTTATATTGTGATAGTGCGAAAATACACACATATAAACTACATCTTTCCAATGTTTCATTATTATTTTTGAAATCGAAAAAAAATCACTTTGTTTGTCAATTATATAGTTAGAGAGCCGACGATACTAAACCTAGTCTGATAAGACTCCCCGACTGATGATATACTTAGAAAATACCAACACAAATCTGAAAGATCATCAATTCCTGTGAAAGAAAAACGACTGCTGCGTTTTCCTAACAGTGCAGAAAGTGGTTGCTGCAGCGATTGAAAGTCGCCCACCGCGCGGTTTCTGTATTTTGTCAGCAATCACCTGGTTCCTTTCGATTTGTACTGATTGAATACATGTGTCACGGCCACATGCGAACCATTTTACAACACTTGGGAGTCTTTATCACACAAAACACGAAAAAAAATATTTACTTTTATATATCATCCGGGAGTCTTATCAGACTAGGTTCAGTGTCGTCGGCTCTCTAACTATTATGTGACAAAGTTGACACTTCATCTGTGTCCGAGACAGATTAAAAACTATACGAGTAATACGTTTCTTGTTGCTTTGAGTTACGTTCAAAACGTGATGAAACCTGCGCATTTGACACTTTTTTTTGGTTAACTAAACGTAACTCGAGTCTATGGGTCGCCGCATGCTCGGGCATGTCCAAGACTCAAGACATGTCAAATTGTATGGAAAAGAGCTTTGTCGAGTCTTGGTAGACTAGAGATAGAACGCCATGCTACGCCGGGTGCCGGCGTAGCACAACACAAGCCTTGCTTAGTGTGACACTAGATGGCGCTGTGTGTTAATGTCCAGCGATATTTTATTTATTATTTTTTTTTATTTATCCTTCTTTCCTTTAGATTCTGATTATTAATTATACCTTGCATCGAGGAGTTACAATCCCTGGATAGAATAACAAATATGATTATTACTGAGTGTAGGTAATATAACAGAACTGATTGCCACGAAAATTATTTAAAAAATAAAAGAAACATGATCTAGTACTGCCTTTTTATACCTTACATCATGAATCATAAAAACAAGATTAGTATCGATATCTCACACGATCAACGCGAATTTCCTTATGCTTCGATTTCCCTACATTAATTACCCATTGTTATGCCAGATAAGTAGAAAAACAATACAAATTATTAAAAAAATATAAGTATGATCTACATGAGGAAAATCCCGACTGTACGAGTAAGATTTTCATGGAAAGGGTTCTGCACTCCACAGAAAAACTTATTCTGAAGATAAAATCAAAACCAAAAACTAAAAGCCACAGTAAAGAACAGATGAGAAGAACCTCCTTCGAGTCTATTAAAAGACAAGTCATCAAATTTGTAGGGTAATGCCACACAAATCTCTAAAACTATCATGACATGTCAAACGTGGACGACCAAGGCTCAGTTCTCAGTTCCTGGGTACAGCTCGGGTGACTGCAGACTCCTCAAGTCAGTTACCCGCACAGGCAACACTTCATCAAAGTTGACGAAATGGAGATCAAAATAGTAAGTAAAGTAAAGTAAAGTAAGTAGTCTGTGATGCTATGTTGTTTCGTTGTCGAAATGGGAAAGTTATGAAATGGGACACAGGCACGCAGCCGATTTTCCTCGCTGTCACCCAAAAGCGAAAGGTTTTTCGCAGCACTACCCTCGTATACTCATATTATTTGACGCAAAATAATATTAGATAAAATTCTTTTGGCGTGACGAAACACCAACTAATTTCTCACTAAAATCTATTACTATTACTGCATAAAAATCAGGCTCAACTGAAGCGGAATATGCAACAGCTGGGTTGCTGAAATGTAGCTCTTATTTGAATAAAATATTTTACATCTTGTGCAACGTGAAAAAAAATTTGAAACAACTCACTCTACATAAGAATATTACAAAATTCACTCAGGTTGTGTAGCTCTAGTAAAGAACATGAATAAAGTTCATTTCAGCACAAAGATTTGATTTAAACAACTGTTCATATTTGAAACCCCTCTAGATTTCGTTTCTTCGTTTAGCTGTATGTAAAAAACCTAGCTGACCAAGTCAAGTTTTGTAATGTGCGCTTTTGCAGAGACAACAGCGCCAAACTACTACCAAACAGCGTTAAACCTCACTGAAATGTTAGTAAAACAATAGCCGACAACTTTAAGATTTATTACGGGACCTAACAAGCA
Source organism: Xestia ashworthii (assembly GCA_950022955.1). Taxonomy (NCBI): domain Eukaryota; kingdom Metazoa; phylum Arthropoda; class Insecta; order Lepidoptera; family Noctuidae; genus Xestia; species Xestia ashworthii. The sequence continues at coordinate 12,425,178 of OX465559.1, read as the reverse complement.
GCAATTAGTACCGGGATTCTCTCTGTGCACAAATCAAGGTGTTGCGATTTATTTTAATTGTGTACGTGACTGCCAGGTCACGCACACATTCTGCATTTTCCTTACCCACGAACTCACTATGAACTGAAATACTGTGAATTTTTCGTTACGTCATTACTCATCAGCAGATAATTTGCTCATGTGCCTATGAACATAGAAATCAAATAAATAGATGAGCATCTGAAGAAAAATATCACTTGTGTATCTTCCTCGATCACTCTCAAGTTATTCGTTTTATCAAAGTTGTAAGAAAAATATCAATCAACATGAAATTCGTAGCTTTCTTCATGGTTATTCTGGCTTTGTTGGCGATGATGGGCATGACTGAAGCAAGCCCTAAAGTGAAAGCTGGGAAGGTCATTGTAAGTATTCTTTCCATCCTTCCCTCCCGTTTGATGAATGAATTTAAATACTTTCTCTGTCTTTTATAATCTAATTCTAACCGCCGTATTTATAAACAAGTGTAAAGTGATTACTTTAGTAAAAGTAATTACATAAGATACGATTTTTAGTCTGTGGTTTAGTAATTGCTTGAAGTAAGAACTGACAAAAGATAGGATTCTTAGTTTTGCTTTCTTTGAAGGTTCTTACTTCGTTTTAATGCTTCTCTATTGCATTAAATGTTGGCGTAGGTAATTATTTAAACCACAGTAATTACTTTAACTTGACTATAGATGTAAATGGAAGACTCACCCGGTTCATGTGATGCTTGTCAAGTGTTTTTTGTCATATGAACCTTAGAGAAGCAAAGTGTAAGCCAACCTGTAATGTTAGTGGGTTTTCGGGTGAATGTAATTAAAGCTGGTTGAAGTAATCACAACAGTTATTATTTATTATAGACTTCTATAGTATAATATGTTATTGACATGACCTCCCGGTTCGGGCCGTTGTCAAAGATGGCGTCCTATTATTGCAAAGGTGACTATGCACTGAATAGTTAAGGCCCATGTACATTATTGTTGTCTATGAGACCTCCTTGTTCCACAATCAAGGGAATTTCCACATATCAAATAAACATGTCCAGCACGCCTAAAAGTCTAGACCCCGTTTTATTTAATATTCCATTGCAATGATGACGCTAACCACTTGAACGCATTCAATAGGCAAATTAAACCTTATTTCATACCAAATTCATAGCAGTTGATGATTTTTCTTTTACAGAAGACCAGTATGAGCGCAGTCAATGCAGCTGGAACGGCTCACGATGCCTATAAAGCTTTGAAGGACAGGAAGAAGCAAGGCTAGACCACGAGATCAACTACCTGACAGCTTATCAACTCTACTGTTACTGATTTCCTTATCTTATCTTTTTAATTATGTATGTTTTTTGTTGAAATATAAATGATCAATTGAACTGTGTTTTTGGAATTTATGTGTGCTCTCGCCTATACAACCCAGTTAGTACTGGGTAATTCAATAACTTTTGGTACGACTTCCTCACAGACTGTTGGGCCATTGATTACCTGTAACAACTGTCAAATATCTACAAATGACCGCCGGGACCAACAGCTTAACGTGCTTTCCGAGGCACGGAGGAAACTCGGTACCCAACCCAATGATTGGTCACCCATTCATAGACCGGGTGTTTAAGCCAAGACCGAACAAGCAAATCAAAAGTTTGTTTGTATTTGACTGTTCACCCTTGTAGAAGCGTTGTTAGTACATAAAGGGTGTAAAACACCTCTTCACGAAGCCGAAAGGAACTGGTTTTCCCCGTCATTGCCATTATTTTTTTGTTCTTCACCAGGAACCTTCTAGTTACGGAGATATTGGGCTTCAAAGTTCCAACTTTTCAACATGTTTTTTTTTAATACAAGTTTTCATGAAAGATTTTTACTTTAAACACCTCTACGACCCCCGTACTATTCAATCCATCCATCCATCAAAACAATGTTTTGAGTGCGCTATATTGAGTACCTACTACAAAACATGACTTTTCCCCCGAAAAAAAAAGTTGTTTCCCAGCAATAATTTTTGCGAAAAGTTACTTAGTTTGATGTACAGAATGTTTGGTTGACGGCTTCGTGATGAGGTGGTTTAGGTACAACGCAACGCGTGACCGTCTGTTATCTTGAACAAACAGCAGCATTCGTGATTATTTTGACCCACGTTTAAATAAACATAGATATTATTCTGGATGTTTCTTAACCCAATTTTATGTTCCAGAAAAAAGGTTTCGGTGTTCTTGGAGCGATTGGAACCGTCCATGAAGTCTACGAGGACATCAAGAACTCAGCGATGAACAAACATTTCGGACGTGATAAAAGGATTCGAGGAATACCCACAATCACATGGCGGAATTTAGTATAATTTAACACTTTCGTATTGTACACTTCGAAGTTTGGTTGTATTACTTCCAAAAGACTGAGGTACTTTTTTACATATTTTTGCAACTATGAAATACAGATTCTTGCTTTTTACTAAAATTTTCTGAAATGACAATAAAAATGAATATAAACCACGAAGGCGCGCGGTAGACCTCGCAGGAGATGGTGGGACGAGCTGGACAAAACCAACGAACAGTGGTACACATTGGCCCTGGATCGAACAATTTGGAAGTCATGGGGAGAGGCCTTTGCCCAGCAGTGGGACAACACAGGCTAACAGTAACTGTAAGAAGCACTGAAAACTGTTTTTAAACTCATATCTTTTCAACCTTACTAAAAAAATATTCCAAATTGACCGGGGACCACTTTTGGCCATAATCTATCCTTTCCCGAATATAGACCTCCCTTAAATTGATCCCAGGCCGAGAGTAATAAAATGACGCAATAACTTTTTAATTAGTTAAACGTTAGGATAATTAAATAAATTGTCCCTTCCCAGCCGTTTGACTCATTTTATGATAAATTCAGTTCGTTAATTGTTAACTGGAACCCCGTTATGTAAAGTTTACATTACTTTTATTAGTTATGAATCCTATTAAAATATTGTTACTAATTTGTTTTCATATTACTGCTGACGACGCGACGTAGCTAATTTGAATTATCAAAACCGGCCAAGTGTGAGTCGTTATTTGACCGCTTTGAACCCGATGCAAAGAAAGAATTTCTTCTGTTTGTTACATTACGCACCCGCCAAAGCGAATCTATAGTCAATTTTATGAAGACTAGCTTTTGGGTGGAGCGCGAGCTTCGCGCAGCTCGCGCACCACCCAAAAGTTTCGTTTTCGTGTTTTTGAGAATTAGCACTACCCTCATAAAATTTTGAGAATTCATTAGAATCGTTAAGAGAATTTAAAATCCATTAGAGTACTTTAAAGATTTTGAAACCCCTTATGAACCCTTAATCCAATCTTATACCTTATTTAAAAACTCAGACCTTTTCCCTACTAAAAAACCAAATGTTCCAAGTCTCTTAACTTCCGAGATCCGCCTAAAGGGGGTGAGAAGGGGGGCAAGGGGGACAAGTTTTTCAGTTTGAAAAACTTTTTACTTTTCCGAGTAACGCTTCACCAACTCAACCATCTTCTTCGCTTCACTCGGTCTCGCAGGTTCGCTCCACTCAGTTCACTTCCTACCACTGGAAAGCTATCGAAACCTTATCCCTACGCTTCGCTTTACCGGTACCACAACCGGGCAGGAACAAATATTATAGTAGGCGTTGAAACACGTCAACTATAATATTTGTTCAAAGACCCAAAGGCTATCTCTCTAACCGTTTTGAAGTTGCAGCCCTTTAAATTTTGGGGGAGGTTTCGGAGGGGAGTAGAGGGTATTGGTTTTGACCAACTGATTGCCAATCAATGTCAAGCAAAGTCAATGAAAGCAATGTCAATTTACTATGGGTTTGACGGCTGTCAAAACGGACTTCTTAGATTTCGTCGACTTTAAAAAAATATGATAGTATTTATTTATCTACGAATAGACGCCTTCGAGACATTTATTTTCTTTATTTAAGACATCACCTCGTAAATCTTTCCAAAACTATGGAAAAGGAAGGCTAAGGTAAAGTGACATTATATCATTGACACGCCATAGACGTGGAGTTGCGGACACCAGCCTGTTATTGTTATACAATTAATACAATACAATACAGCTATTACAAACGTAAACAATTATTCGTATCGTTCTCAAATTGCTCTTTTAAATATGCACGCTCCATGTCACGTGGGCACAATGGCTACGGCATTGTTGATATTGAACAAACAAACAAAACCTGAATTGATTGCAATCGATGTGGGCACTCTATTTATTTTTCAATGTAGTTAACTCACAGGAAATTACGGAATAGTTTTTTCACCAATAGTTGAGAACTAGGTACTCGTACTTAGAATGATAATGATAAAGTAAAAACCTAAAAATAAAACAACAATTAGCTTACATCCTCTTCTTTCTTCATCATCTCGACCCGAATAGGCCGAATAGCGCAGCGGTAGTGAGGCTGTTTCCGGATTCGAATCCCGGTAGGGGAAAATGTTTCTGTGACGAGCATGGACATTTGTTTCCGAGTTATGACTCGGAAACAAGTGTCCATGTCCATGTCTCAAATATGGCGACATCAAAGATTCTGATATATTCATAGACTGCATATTCAATGTGTGGTATATTAGAAACTCTTTAGACAGTGTATGTCTCTATGTTAACTCGCTAGAGGCCATATAATAAAATGTCATACAATGCTGTCTGTCACAATTAATAAATGATGTTACGAAATAACAGGATTTGTTATTGGCGACGAGAAAAAAGTCAAATAAACATTGCATAAACTAATATATGAAATGGACAAACTACGAAAATATCGTGGCACCCTACGCGGGATGCTCACGCGACTCGACACCTATGTCAATCAGAGGGCAACGATGTCTGACGAAGACATTACTGCTCGCTTCCTGGGACTGAAGGAGACGATCCTAGCTTTAAGGGAGGTACAAGAAAATATCGAAAACAAGACCGTCGACGACAAGGACGATGACACTTATTATCAAGAACAAGAATACAGGTACGCATTTGAAGAACTTTATACAACAATAACAGTTAAACTTTTAACAAAACAGACACAGAATGGAGGTCAGCAACAGGGCCAACAACAGCAACAACACATTAAAGAAACTGAATCCAGGCATGGCAATACACCAAAGATACAATTTCAACCTCTACAAAAATCAGAAACTTTCAACAATTTCAAAAAACGACTAGAAGTGTATTTTCGATTGAACGACATATCGGAAGCACAAATGAAATCAAATATCTTACTGTCAACATTATCACCAGAGCTCCACGAGAAACTTTGCGATTTAACATCACCGGAAGAACCAATGAATATGTCATTTGCTGATATTACTGAAATACTTGACGAATACTTAGACCCAAAACCTAGCAAATGGGCGCTACAGCATAAATTCATAACAAGAACGCAAAAAGCCGATGAAACTGTAGCGCAGTACGCCGCTGAGTTGAAGAAACTTACCACTAACTGTGGATTCAATTGCCAACACTGTCAGAAAAATACATCAGAAAGCTTTTTATCTCTACAATTTATAAGGGGATTGAAAGATAGTGATGCACGTACAAAAATTTTACAAGACCGAACAGTATATACATTCAAATCACTGACACAGATTGCGATATCTATTGAAATGGGTAAGGCAGAAAACGCATCAATGGTTACTAATGAACAACCAAGTACCAGTAGTGACCACATCAACAAAATCACTCCTTACAAGAGACCAGCAGGACCAGGACCAAGTCCAAGACAAATTACACCTAAAGATCTAAAAGGGAAATGCTTTCGCTGTGGTGCTGCGAATCACGAATCCAACAAATGTGGCGCTGTAAACATTACATGCCATAAATGCAATAAAGTCGGTCACCTAGCCCGTGTTTGCCTTCAGCGCCACTCTGATGCGAGTCTTAACAAGAATAAACCGAATACGAACCTATTAGAAGACTCAATGACAAGTGACCATGATGACTGGAATAATATTAATATCATATCTGGAGAATCATCTGAAAAATATATGATAACGGTACATATTGAACACGTTAAGATAAAGATGGAATTTGATACCGGAGCTACACTAACTTCAATGTCATTACGAGACTTTCAAAAACTAAATATTGGAAAAAGAATTTTTAAGACAAAATTAAGACTCAGAACTTATACTGGAGAAGTAATCAAACCAACAGGCGTGGCATACGTTCAATACAGATGCCAAGGAAAAGAATTCCACGGAAAACTGTATGTTATCAACAACAACGTTGACCCCATTTTTGGCCGCAGCTGGATGAAAGAACTCGATACACTTAACTTAGCAGACATAAAAACCGTACAACCTACTGAAAACATAGAATTAGACCAGCTCCTAGAGCTCTACAAGACTTCAGTATTCAAAAACGACCTTGGCAAAATACCAAACTACAGAGGACACCTAAACCTGAAAGAGAACACTAAGCCAATTTTTATTAGACCACGTAGAATACCTTATGCTTTAAAAACAAAAGTGGATGAAGAAATAGAGCGACTATGCACACAAGGTGTCATCACGAAAGTTGACCACTCTGAATGGGGTACTCCAGTAGTACCAGTTGTCAAACCAAATGGGAATATCCGATTATGCGCTGATTATAAGGTTACTCTAAACAAATTTATACAAGATGAACAATATCCAATACCTATGATTGAAGATATTTTCACAGAGATGAATGGAGGTAAACTATTTTGTACACTCGACATAACTCAGGCGTACCTAAACATGGTGATGGATGAAGAGAGCGCAATGCTACAAACACTCAGTACACACAAAGGGACTTACAGAGTAAACAGGCTCATGTTCGGAGTTAAGGTCGCTCCGAGCCTATGGCAGAAGTTCATGGATAAACTGTTACAAGGCCTAGAAGGCGTTAAATGTTTCTTCGACGATATAATTATACAAGGAGCTAACCAAGAACAACTACTACAGAGGCTCAAACTCGTACTCGATAACCTAAAAGAAAGTAACCTTCGAGTAAATAAAGACAAGTGTCATTTTTTCCAAACAAGTATAAATTACCTGGGACACACTATCGACAAAGAAGGTCTACACAAAAACAGGGACAAGATAAATGCAATAGTTAAAACAGAACACCCAACCAATACAGCAGAATTAAGAACATTTCTTGGGATAGCAAATTTTTACAACAAATTCATACCAAATCTAGCATCGATCACGAACCCACTAAACAACTTACTAAAGAAAGAATCAAGCTTCATATGGTCTGCAGAGTGTGAACAAGCTTTTATACAAATTAAGAAAGAAATTGTAAGTGAAAGAGTACTGATACACTTTGACTCTAAAAAGCCGTTAGTGCTTTCAACAGACGCATCGCCACTGGGACTCGGGGCAGTTCTGTCACATAGACTTCCAGATGGGTCAGAAAGACCTATAGCATTCGCTTCAAGAACGCTGTCTAATAGTGAGAAGAATTACAGTCAAATCGACAAGGAAGCTACAGCGATACACTGGGGATTGAAAAAGTTTTTCTACTATTGTTATGGTCGAAAATTCATCCTCGTTACAGACCATAAACCTCTTACAGTAATTTTCCACCCACATCAAACGCTACCAGCAATGAGTACGATGAGGCTGTTTCACTACGCTCACTTCTTATCTGGATTTGACTACAACATTGAATACAGAACTTCGGCGAACAACTCAAATGCAGATTATTTATCCAGGTTTCCAGTAGAAAACACCAAAACCAACAGAATTGACCAGAATTACAGTTTTCAATTTCAGCAAATCCATACCATTGATATTAATCCAGATGTCATAGCGACAGAAACAAGAAAGGACGCCGACTGTACATCTTTGCTACAAGCATTGGAAAATGGCCAATCACTAAAAACAATCGGTTACAAGGACAATGAATTTACTTTGCATGATGGTTGCTTATTGAGAGGATCACGAGTGTTAATTCCAAAAGCATTACGCGAACAAGTGCTTGACGAGCTACACCTCGGTCACCCAGGCATTGTAAAGATGAAGCTATTGGCTCGCAGTTTTGTGTACTGGAAAGGAATTGACAACGAGATTGAGACCAAAGTCAAGTCATGTAGAACCTGTAGATTGCAACAAAATGAACCAGAGAAAGCACCACTACACCATTGGGAACAACCAAACGGCCCCTGGCAAAGACTTCATATTGATTTCGCTGGACCTGTGCACGGATATCAACTTTTAATTATTGTAGATGCATTCTCAAAATGGACTGAGATTATACCAACCAAGTCCACTACAAGCTCTTGGTGCATACAAAAATTGAAAGAACTATTTTGCACTTTTGGGACACCTCACGTCTTGGTTTCAGACAATGGTCGACAGTTCGTTTAGGAAGAGTTCGAAAAATACTTGAAATATTGTATGATCATTCATAAGACCTCCGCTCCATACCACCCTGCAACCAATGGGCAAGCTGAGCGTTTTGTGCAGACAGTTAAGAGAATTTTACGAAGCGTGGAGGGGGAAGGAGGTAGCCTAGTAGAGAAGTTAGTGACAGTGAAAACTCGTCTCCGACGGACGCCAAATGCTAATGGTCAAACTCCGTACCAGCTTATGTTTGGCAGAGAAATACGCACGGGCCTACATGCTATGTTTTTAAGAAAAGACAAGGAGACAGAACCACCGCTTCAAAAGGTCAATGTGGTGATCGGGTACAGGCTCGTGACTACACGAGTGCCACGCAGCGGTGGCAGTTTGGAAGCATCATAAAACGTTTGGGCCGACTGCACTACGAAGTTCGCACCGACAACGGTGATATCTGGCGCCGACATCTCGACCAGCTTTTGGGTGCACCCTTGATCCGCAGCAGCTAGGAGGGGAGAGATGTGGTATATTAGAAACTCTTTAGACAGTGTATGTCTCTATGTTAACTCGCTAGAGGCCATATAATAAAATGTCATACAATGCTGTCTGTCACAATTAATAAATGATGTTACGAAATAACAGGATTTGTTACAATGCAATTTCATAGACTAATAATATTTACAGAAAACATAAACAGAAATGTTTGGATGAACTTATGAATACAGTTATCATAAGTGTCTCAAGAGTACCATAAAAGACAGATGATTGAAGTTATCGCGGGTGAATTATTATCATTTGTTTCAAATGAAACTTTCTATTTTAACAGCTATGTAAATTGTCTGACTTCAAACACTTACATAAATATAAAATACATAAAAATATTAACATTCAAGTTGAATAAATAATTTTTCTCGATCGAATCGATTTTAAAAATAATATGACTCCAAACAGCGACCTATCCAGGTACATACCTATCCACGTCAACTCCGATACTAACACCCGTGTCTACTTGAGTAAAAGTCGTAATTTAAGATACGATTTTCATTCTGAGTTTTGTAAGTGCTTGAAGTTGGAACTGTCAAAAGTAAGAATTCTTTAGCCTTGCTTTATGACGGTTCTTAGTTTGTTTAAATTATTGTCTATGTTTGCGTAATTACGTAAACTAGACTATTAATACCTGTAAGGGTCGAGTCTGTAACAATCGCTAATTGCACAAATCGTTCCACGTGCATTAATTTAAACAAAACATTAATTTTACCATTTGATTAAATTTTAAGTATGACGGATTGCCCCGTGCAGTTAAAACCCAATTATTTTGGATAGTGTTTTAGAATAGTTTATCAAATCAAGATAAAGAGGTCAGGTAAATAATGTCTCCATTAGTATAAAAGATTCGACCAGCCCGGCTAGCATGGGCAGGGAATAAAAATTTTATCCACCGGTTATTTCCACTTTTGTTTGAATTTTGTCCCTTGTCAGTGGAAATAACCGGTGGATAAAATTTTTATCCCCTGCCCATGCTAGCCGGGCAGCAACATCAAGGCACATTCGTGTGTCACTCGAAGCAAATTACCAAAAATACTTATTCTCTAAATATTCGAAAAGGCATTTCCTTAAAGTATTTTTCTTCGTATTCGTGGCTCTGGCTATGATGCTGAACGTGGAGGCTGAACCTAGAATTAAATTCGGCACAATTGAGAAGGGCGGAGAAGTGATCGTATGTATTTGCTCCACCATAAAATACTTACTTATATAGTTTTAGATTCCATAATGACTGTAAACTCTAATGAATCTATCTTATCTCAGTTTTGTCGTCAGTTATTTCGGCAGTCTTCTATCACCATGTTTTCACCCATCTTATTTGTACTTTCTATCCTACTAATATTATAAATGCGAAAGTTTATGAATGCAACTTAACGGATTTGGATAAAATTTTGCAAACATATAGTTTATAATTTCGATTAAAACATAGGATTCTTTTCATCCCGCCAGTGAGATCCCATGGGACAATAATCAAACTTCACGCGGGCAACGCTGCTGGTAGAAGCGAGTAAAACATAAGTCAGAAACTCTCTACGCATTGTCCTCTCGTGATATCCGTCAATGCGCACTGCGCACTGCAAAACAATACTGCATAGGTTTCTAGAGCAGCATCCTATTGTGCACGTGTGCGATACTCGATCATGAATCACGCTGGACTGACAGGATGACCCTACCGCTGCTCTTCTTCGTCATGGATAATGCGTGGAGAGCTTTTTTGGTGTCACTCAAAAGAGGACTGTATTAGTATTAACTTCAAGTATAAAGTTCGATGCAGATATTATGCTTTTCCTCGCGTGTGTTCGAGAATGCACGATAGAAGGCAATGATATTGATAGTACAGTCCTTAATACACTGACATCAAACAAATTCGAGAGGATCTTTCCGCTTGGTGGTTTAACCAACTGTTGCTCAATTTTTCAGAATTCAATTGAATACCAGTTAAGACTTTTTTACGCATATTAACAAATAAACATTAATCTGTTAAATAAGACACCGCCGTCGGTAACAAGACGTTTATTTGTACTCTACATTGTTAGGAACGTGCCGTTTGCTAACAAGCGTAGGTACATTTTCTTTCTTTTTACAGAAAAAAGGACTCGGTGTTCTTGGAATGGCTGGCACAATCCACGACGCATACGAACACATTCGTCACCACGGCCAAGGACAATAACTTTAATAGCCAACAAAAAACCATTATACCTCTCCAAGGGCCAAATTAAAGAAAACCTGCATAGAATCTCTTAGACTGATCTATTAAAAATAATCTAATCTATCGTCAAGATTTTTAAAAACATTGAATTGGAAAATACCCACATTTTTTTTGCAATTTCTTCATCCTTCATTATATTAATGTCTTTGAAATTTCATAATATTACTGACTGACCTATAAACTATATAGAAACAAAATCGTTTTCATTTTACAATACGAGTACCTTCCTTATTTTTTCTACATTGCGCATAAGTACTAGTAAAAGTAAAGTTTGTGAAGCCTATATACTCGTACAATGAGCTAAAGATCTTGATGAGAAAGTAAATTGATAACAAGCCCGACGTTACACTGATAATATTTACCGATGACCTGGTGAAGGTTGTGGGAATCCGTTGGATGCGAGTCGCACAGGACCGGTGAAGGTTGCGGGAATCCATTGGATGTGAATCGCACGGGACCGGTCAATGTGGCGACACTTAGGGGAGGCCTATGTCCAGCAATGGACGTCTTTCGGCTGAAATCATAATGATTTATCAATAGACCATTCAAACAAAACTTCATATGAACGATTTCTCCTTATAACTATTCAAAATCAAAATCAATGAAAATCAAAGCATTTATTTCAAGTAGGCCAGTTACAGGCGCTTTTGAATTGTCGAAACAAAGATGAAAATTAAATGTAGCTACAGTCCCAGTCACAAGACATAAAAACTGTGAAAGTACTGTAGTTGCCCATTCCCTAGCGTAGATCTCTATGAAGAAGAACGGGCAAGAAACTCCATGGACACTCTTTTAAATCATAATGTTGTTACAAAATCTTGGTTACATCATTCATGTTGAGATGGTGCATTATGTGAGAACAATGTAGCAAGATGTGCACGATAAAAGTGTCCATAGTAAAAACAAACAAAAACAATTCCAAAATAAAATAATTAATTAAAAAACAAAAAGCCGTGGCAACCAAGAGCTGACCAGTCCCTACCGACAGCGCCCGTTCACGAACATGACGCATGTGTCAGCACCATTCAACTCAACCATTTTGAAGGGAATTAAATGACCCGACACACGCGCCACCATCAGCGGGACATTTGAGTGAGCATGACATACTCTTAACCGCCAGGGCACATTCAAGTCAAAAAATAAAAACGTAGGTTTCCAGCGAATGATAGCATTCTAGTACATAGCACTCACACAATATGGGATATGAGGTTATATATAATACTAAAGATATTGAATTTATACAATCCAAAGATAGTTAAAAAAAAAAAAAAAAATATTACCTTCAATAATTGTACACGAAACACTTATCTAAGCACTATGCGGCGTTACAACTAGGGAAAAGAGTGTTTACGATGAGCTCTGGCACCCAATGTAAGATTTAACTTGTGTTTAGGGTGCCAGGGTCCTCGCCTATACTTTGGACATGTAACATTAGTTGTAAGACGAGCACAGTATATCATAATTTAATTACAATACTATATTTACTAGCTAATGCAACCAAGATGTGGCCTATTTATGTATCTATGTATAGGTGTGTAAATGAGTGTGAGTGTGAGGGATAGATAAATATGGTGAAAACATTGTGTTTATGTAAGTCTGTATAGATATAATTATAAACTACTTTACTAACTGTTAGGTTAAGCGATCGATATCCGTAGTAAGTCTTCAGTATCGTTATAGGTTAATGTTAAGAGCCACTTTGTGACTTTGGTTTTGCATCCTTTTGTACACATAGGTGCAATGGAGCAGAGTTTATTTATTTTATTATATAAATGGCTTGACAGTATACCGAAATGACGCTGAGCAAGGGCCGTTCTACATCCGTGGGTTGAGCATACTTCGAAATGTCTGCGCTTTTTGGTAGTATTTGGATCATATAACACAGAAGGATGCTTGCGCAGAATAGTACTAAGGACAAAAAGCTGTCTCACAGTGAGAACCTGACATTCGGAGTAGAGAGCCGTAGTGGGATACCTAAAAGGCTTCGAGGTCATAACCTTGAGGACAGCTCTCTGCGCTCGTTCCAGAGGCAGGAGTATTGACTTGGGAGTCCCACCCCACACTGTGATGCAGTAGTTTAGTATGCTTTGGCACAGGGCATAATATACAGTTTTAATCGTACGGCCGTCAGCGGAGTGCCTTAGCCTTTTAAAAATAAATATACACTTGCGGACTCGCGATATGAGATTACTGAGGTGAGGTTTCCAGCTCAGAGAACTATCTACATATACACCGAGATACTTGACAGACTCACACCTTTTGATTTGAGGGCAGCCACATTGCGAGGAAGAAAGACCGATTGAGCAAGTATGAGCTCTGAGCAACATTGAATCCGGAGGAGGGAGGTTGGTGGATAGTAAGGAGAAAGGTAAGTATACCGTTTTATTTAAATTTAGCGTAAGGATATTATTTGACAGCCATTTCATCACTGAGTTCAAAGCAAGTTCCGCGTATTTAACTGTTTCAGGCCAGTCACTACCATGAATCAACATAGCCGTATCATCCGCGTAAGTGAAGATTGAACAGTTCATTAGAGACATTTTGCATAAGTTGTTAATATATATAAGAAAAAGGGTAGGACCCAGGATTGAGCCCTGAGGAACTCCAAAATTCAATGAAATGGTGTCACTGATAACATCATTTATTTTAACGCACTGAGTTCTATCACAGAGGTAATCCTGGAAAACCTTTAAGGCATGTCCGCGAATGCCCGTAGCCTCCAGCTTAGATAATAGGTGGGGAACGGACACAGTGTCGAATGCCTTAGAAAGATCCAGGAAGATAGCCAAGCATTTCATTTTACCATCTAATTTAGATACTACGTGGTCTACCAAGGCAGCAACAGCATTTTCAGTGGACCTGCCACCTCTAAAACCATACTGATTGTCACTTAGTAATTTGTATGACTCAAGATAGTCTATCAATCGATTATTAAGGATCTTTTCTAATATTTTAGAGATGGCAGGCAAGACTGAGATCGGTCTATAATTATCTACACTGTGTCTGTCCCCATTTTTGAAGATTGGGTGAACAACAGCCCTTTTGAAAACCTTAGGAAAACAGCCAGTGGCAATAGAGCGATTGCAGATATGAGTAATGACCGGGACAATCGCGGGCAGACAAGATTTTAAGATTCTCGATGAAATGCCATCCCAGCCAACCGCAGCATCAGTTCGTAATCCAATAATGAGATTCGAGACCTCGGCTTCATCTGTAGGTAAAAGTAATAGCGAGTTAGAGGGTAGTGCATCGAAACAATATTCCGAGGTATACGAGGTGGACTTGAATTTGCTAGCCAAGTTCTTGCCAACATTGGCAAAGAACTCGTTGACTTTATTAACCGAGGACTTTTCATCAGAAGATATTCTTAGTAACTCGCTGGGGGATTTAGAGTTGAGGTTAGTTCCGGTAACATTTTTAATGACCTTCCAAGTAGCTTTAGGGTTGTTCTTCGCCATTTGAAACTCCTCGCTTTCATATGCGTGTTTTAGATTTTTGAGAAGCTTGTTACAGAAATTACGGTATCGCTTATATGTAGCCATGAGAATGAAGTTTTTAGGATCTGTCTTTAAAGTTCCAGCCATGCTATCCCTATTTCGGATACAGCGAAGCAGTCCATCTGTAATCCAGGGTTTCAGAATTCGCCGTTTCGAAGACGTGTGCACCAATTTGGAGTGGTTGGCGATGACCGAGCTAATGATGGAAACCAGAGACTCGGCGGCATCGTTTGAGTCTTGAATAGTCAATATTTCACTAAAGTCCATTGATGAAATGTCTGTGGTTACAGCTGTATAATCAACAACAATGCGACTATGCTTAGAGGCAGTGAGTGATATTACACGTTGGATGCTAATAATCGTGGGCCTATGATCAGTAATATGAGAATCAAGAACCAAAGTCGTATTTTTATAGTCAGATCTTAACATAATGTGATCAATACAAGACTTAATACGGGTTGGAAATAGATGTGTAGGGAGAAGGCCATGTGAGGCAATAAGGTTTAGGTACTGATTTGCTTGCTGGGAGATAGCACCCGGTGTGATGTCAATATTGATGTCACCCATGATCACTACATTTTTTTGGGCTGATATCTGAGTAAGGAATGTGTCTAAGCTATCAATAAAGTTGTCAAGATTTCGTGTGGAGGGAGAGCGATACAGCGCTAAAAGTAAGATGTTGTGAGATTTTATGTTACAGATCAGAGAACTAGCACCAGTTATAGATGGTTCGGTAATAATGTGAGGTAATTCTGATTTGACATATATTATAACACCATCATTCTGATTAATAAGTTTGCTCGTGTGATAGGAAACATAACCATCCAGTTGTACAATCTTCAGCAGCTCCAAAAATACAATTAGTGCTACAATTAGTGCATATAGGTATGACGCTATATCGATTAATAAATAAATAAATATCGCTGTACATTAACACACAGCGCCACCTAGTGCCACACTAAGCAAGGCTTGTGTCGTGGACACCAGGTAGTTGATATAGTACATAATTACATATATACTTTTTTGTTTGTAAATACATACTTATTATACATATAAACATCCATGACTCGGAAACAAATGTCCATGCTCATCACACAAACATTTGCTCCTACCGGTATACGAACCCAGGACCCTAAGAACGTAAGGCAGCCTCACCACCACTACGCCATTCGGATCGTCCATTCAAAATCACCAATTTCATTTGTATATGCTTGTATAAACATAGACATTGTAACCCGCTGCGCCAAAAATATATCCGACGATATTAAATCATGCATATAATTAGTGCAACTCGTAGCAAAACTTACCTATTTCGGTTTTCAGACATACTAAGCAACACCTAAACAAATGCCTAGATAAAATCACGCTGGATTTCCAAGTAACGCGATATAGGCATACGTTTCGTCGCATTATGTCGTCATCATCTACCTGCCCTGGTCCTACTCTATTTGAGGTCGGCGCAACACGTTTTCTTCTTCCATTTTCCCCTGTTCCATCCCTATTTTCTTTCGGCTTCCTCTACCTCCATCAATAAATCCATCAATATTTATGTCCATGACTCTTTTAGTCACATGCGTTTTATTCCTCCTCATTACCTACATGTCCATACCAAGACAAACGAATTCCTTGTATTTTTTCACTTTTAAACTTGCTCTTATATACTCATCATTTACTTTGTCTGTTCTTGTAACTCAACATTCTCATCTCCGCTATAATAGTCGTTTTGTATACGTTTCTCTGTCACTCAGCGTTAGTGGAAACCGGGTTCCATTGTTGTGCTACGTTTGTAACTCCCTGCATACTTAGAATATCTACATAAGATTGTGTACGTTTAAAATAATAAAATGTGTAAGCATGGACTTACACAGTTAATTATTTTATCACGCCTATATTTCTCTAAGGGTTAGGCAGAGTACAACTACCTATAGTTTGTGGGTAGAGGGAAACTTGAAAATAAACAATGTGTCCCGACGTTTTTAACCGACTTCCAAAAAGGAGGAGGTTCTCTATTCGACTGTATGTATTTTTTTTTTTTTTTTATGTATGTTCACCGATTACTCGAAGACGCCTAAACCGATTTGAAAAATTCTTTTTTTGTTTGAAAGGGTATACTTCCAAGTTGGTCCCATAGTCGCCAATTCGGGATCTGATGATGGAATCTTGGCGAAATCGAGGGAACTCTTCAAATTTTATAGGATAACGTACAGCAATTTTGGTATTTTCTACAACAAATGAAGCATTTGCGTTTGATAAGAAACATTCTACCATCAGATCTGATGATGAAGCCAAGAGTCACGGAACTCCATAATGAGACCCGTGACTCTTGGCTTCATCATCAGATGTATCCTAGTCGTGTTTGGGCTTGTTGTAATTGTAACGGTATGCACTTTCCACGTGAACCACTAAAAAGTGAAAAATAAAAATTTTTTTGCAAAAAATAAAACCGACTTCAAAAAGAAAAACTTTTTTGCAAAAAATAAAACCGACTTCAAAAAGAAAAAGTGAAAAATAACTTTAGCTTCTGAAGTCGGTGACGTTTGTATGATTGATTTATTTTTTTTGTCACCGACTTCAGAAGCTAAAGTTATTTTTCACTTTTTCTTTTTGAAGTCGGTTTTATTTTTTGCAAAAAAGTTTTTATTTTTCACTTTTTAGTGGTTCACATGGAAAGTGCATACCGTTACAATTACAACAAGCCCAAACACGACTAGGATACATTGTCTCATTATGGAGTTCCGTGACTCTTGGCTTCATCATCAGATCTGATGGTAGAATGGTTCTTATCAAACGCAAATGCTTCACTTGTTGTAGAAAATATAAAAATTGCTGTACGTTATCCTATAAAATTTGAAGAGTTCCCTCGATTTCGCCAAGATTCCATCATCAGATCCCGACTTGGCGACTATGGGACCAACTTGGAACTATACCCTTTCAAACAAAAAAAGAATTTTTCAAATCGGTTTAGGCGTCTTCGAGTAATCGGGTAACATACATAAAAAAAAAAAAAAAAAATACATACAGTCGAATAGAGAACCTCCTCCTTTTTGGAAGTCGGTTAAAAAGTGAAAAATAACTTCAGCTTCTGAAGTCGGTGACAAAAAAATTAAATCAATCATACAAACGTCACCGACTTCAGAAGCTGAAGTTATTTTTCACTTTTTTCCTTATGGTAAGAAAACAAAAATTGTAACATGATATTAAAACGGGCATCAGATCCAATAAATATACAATCTGATAGGTGAGTTTATTTAATTTATCCTACGAGATTGGTTCTTACGATGCGTGCAGAAGCAGGGGTAGCAGAGTAAGCAATCTTATTCAATAAAAACATATTTTCGGAATGTTGATGTGTAAGGAAAACCCTGTTTATGATACGTGAGATCCATTGCTTTCATAACAATTTAGTCTTAACTAATCTTATTTTGTGAGATGTGTTCGACAGGCCATGTTCAACAAATCTGATAGTATTTCCGATACCTTCATCTTTGTTTGATAGATAATGTTACAATGCAATACTTACGTTCTTTATGTAGTGCTCTACTTTCAAACATTGTTAGATCCCCCGAAAAAGGTGTATGATCCCTTGCTAGACCATACATTACTTTTAGGTGATGTTGAATGTACGCCCTTGTTGGCTGTAAGGAGCCGTCCATTAATCACGTGATGTCTTTTTAGCATTTTTGAACCCCCCCTCCCCCTTGGTGATACCTGGTGAGGTTTAAGACTAACCCCCCCCCCCCCAAATCACGTGTGTTTTTTAGTACCTACAAAGAATCTTACAATTTTTTGAATAGGTATTATCTTCAAATACAGGTAATCTAGGTAATTTCTTAATGAGTCTTGGATGTTTATACAAGTAAGTATGTATTTACAAACAAAAGGTATGTATTATATCAACTATCTGATGTCCACGACACAAGCCTTGCTTAGTGTGGCACTAGATGGCGCTGTGTGTAATGTCTAGCGATATTTATTATTATTATTCTGAAATTAAGGACCATGATAAAAATTTCTCTGACAGAAAGGTTGCAGGTTGTTTTTGACTGGCAATTTAATTGAAAAAACTTGGCAAATTAACTGAAATAGTAAATCGCGCGTTTGATTGATCGGCGTAAATGGCAGAATGTGCGGTTGCGACTTACAAAAGGTCTCAAAAGCTAACGTCGGTTGCACTTACAGGTACATGATATACCTTTTATGCATGTAACATGGTTTAATAGAATAAGCACAATACCTCTTACGTGGTAACTTTTTAATATTATTTTAAGGTAGCTCCCCTACATGTGAATGTCGCATCGTGTGGGGTATCGTTGAACAGTCTGTTGTAATTAATATGACTTAGGAATCGCTCATACTATTTTTTGATTTAATGCTCTATTTATTTTTAAAGTATGTAAGTACAAATATTTGTTCCAGTAGGGCGCCCCCTCCCCCCCCCCCCCCCATAAAAGCTAAACTGCTGGCTTGAAAAATCTGGAAAATGATAGTGCATTTTATAAACTTTAAAGTTCGTTGCGTTATTCAACCCATGTTCATTAATTCCAAAGTTGTTCATTTTGATGGTCGGACTTAAAAGGTATTGCGCTTATTGCCGGTTTTAGAATAATTTTATTTGTGTTAAAAATAGAGTTTTTATCTTACATGTTTCTCCGTAGGCTGGCATTACTATTCTTTTTGTTGAAGTTTAAAAGCGTACATGAATGTTATGCTTGTGACAAACATCTTAAGAGTCCTATTTTACATTTTTACGCAAATTCATGATTTTTGACGCTGTAATTTACAGCAGCAGTACGATATTTTAATTATTTGCTCATGAATAACGATAGTGCCATTCTCTTTCTTGAATGTTGGAGTTCTAGAATTTCTTTAAATTCCTTGAATTTTCACGGAATATATCATAAAGAAGGCCTAATTTATGCCATAAATGTCTAAATTCAGCGCGCTGTTAAAAATTATGTAATTTTACATGCAAAAAAATTACATAATCCTGTAAAATTCCCGAAACATCTGGGAAATTTACGGGAAAATATGAAATTTTAAATAATTTTCGTCAATTTTACATTTTTTCGTTAAAATCAACAATTTTTATGTAGTTTTACATAAAATTTATGTAATAATCACCAAGCCATGGATATTTACATAAAATCTGTAAAACTACATGGATTTTTGGGATAAATACATTTTCGTATGTATTTTTTACGATGGAAAAGGGAATTTTACATAAAATTCTCGTAATTTTACCTATTTTCCTGAAAAATACATTTCGATGTAAATTTACTTACGTCTTATGTAATATTCCAAAAATAATCAGTAAAATTACAAAAAACATAGTGAAATTTCCCAACATTTCTTTAATTTTAAATATATTCTGTTGAATTTACTGTTTAAATGGTCTTTTTACTTTATAAATATGTAATAATCACTAAGAGATGGAATTTTACATAAAAACTGTAAAATTACATGGAATGTTTGCGACAGATACATTTTTTTATGTGTTTTTAACAATTAAAACGGGAATTTTACAGAAAAATCTTGTAATTTTACCAAAGTTTTTGAATAATACATTTTTATGTAATTTTACTTACGTCTAATGTAATATTCCGAAATATGTCCGTAAAAATACTAAACAATAATATGAAATTACCAAACCTTTCTTAAATTTTACATATTTTCTGTAATTTTTCTGTTTAAATGTGTCTTTTTACATAATAATTAAGTAATAATCACTAAGATATAGAAGTTTACATAAAATATGTAAAATTATATGGAATGTTTGCGACAAATACATTTTTTTATGTGTTTTTAACAATTAAAACGGGTATTTTACAGAAAAATCTTGTAATTTTACCAATGTTTTTGAATAATACATTTTTATGTAATTTTACTTACGTCTAATGTAATATTCCGAAAAATGTCGGTAAAAATACAAACAATAATATGAAATTACCAAACCTTTCTTAAATTTTACATATTTTCTGTAATTTTTCTGTTTAAATGTGTCTTTTTACATAATAATTAAGTAATAATCACTAAGAGATAGAAGTTTACATAAAATATGTAAAATAATATGGAATGTTTGCGAAAAATACATTTTTTATGTGTTTTTAACAATTAAAACGGGATTTTTTTCAGAAAAATCTTGTAATTTTACCAATGTTTTTGAATAATACATTGTTATGTAAATTTACTTACGTCTAATGTAATATTCCGAAAAGTGTCCGTAAAAATACAAACAATAATATGAAATTACCAAAAATTTCTTAAATTTTACATATTATTTTCTGTCATTTTCTGTTTAAATGTGTTTTTTACATAATAATTAAGTAATAATCACTAAGAGATAGAAGTTTACATAAAAAATGTAAAATTATATAGAATGTTTGGGACAAATACATTTTTTTATGTGTTTTTATCAATTAAAACGGGTATCTTACATAAAAATCTCATAATTTTAA
Organism: Xestia ashworthii; assembly: GCA_950022955.1. NCBI lineage: Eukaryota > Metazoa > Arthropoda > Insecta > Lepidoptera > Noctuidae > Xestia > Xestia ashworthii. The sequence continues at coordinate 12,404,151 of OX465559.1, read as the reverse complement.
CTAATTTTTTGAAAATTACATTTTTATGTAAAGTTACTCACGTCTTATGTAATATTCAAAGAATGTCAAACAAAATAAAAATAAATTACAAAAAACATTATGAAATTTCCAAACATTTCTTTAATTTTACATTTGTATTCTGTAGAATTTACTGTTTAAATGGTCTTTTTACATAACAAATATGTAAGAATCACTATGAGATAGAAGTTTACATGAAATAAGTAAAATTACATGGAATGTTTGGGACAAATACATTTTATTATGGGTTATCAACAATTAGAACGGGAATTTTACATAAAAATATCTCGCAAATTTACCAATTTTTTTTAAATACATTTTTATGTAAATTTACTAACGTCATAATGTAATATTCCGAAACATGTCAGTAATATTACAAACAATATTATGATATTTCGCAATATCTCCATTTTATACAATTTTCTGTAAATTGACTGGTTAAATCTATAGGTACCTACTGATATTATCAAGCTAAAGAGTTTGTTTGGTGGCCATAGGAACTCCGTTATAAAACGACATAACCCCACGAGTTTGGGTTTTTTTTATTCGTCTTGACTAGTACTTTGTCCCTAGATAATATCCAGGGTCTGATGATGGTGCAGGAAGGTGGCCATAGGAAATCCGTTATAAATCGACATAATACCACCTAGTTTGGGCTCGTATGATTCGTCTTAACGAGTACCTACTTTATCTCTAGATGGTATCCAGGGTCTGATGATGGAGCAGGAAAGTGGCATATCACACAAACATGGTAAGTATAGAAATAATAGAAAAATCCCTAAAAATATTTTGCCACAAAAAAAACTTACGCTGCTTTTTTTCCACTAAATTTAGTGGAAAAACCCCTAAGTTGGCACCCCTGATTCTTGAGTGCCCAACCTGAACCATAGCCCAACCCATCACTCACTATAGGTACTGGCCGACATAGACTAAACTGGCCGATGTTACTTTTATTGAATCTAGTGTAACAACGCAATCATAGCTAGGTAGGTATAACGTTTATTAAACTAGGTACATATACTCAGCTTGTTTTCAGTATAATTAGTTTTGTTTTATCTGAATGTTATAATATTTCCATTTTACTTCCTGCCCCAAAATAAAAATAAATACAACTAAAACAATGCAAAAGTTGGCAGAAGAATATTTTTAACCTTCGGCATACAAGGTGAAAAAAAATCCTCACCTATACAACGTGGGGTTAAATTAACCCCACATGGGATTGCCTCTACTTTATGTATGCGCCAAGTGCAATAAGTTTGAATGAGTTTTTTATATAACTACATCACAAAGTTAATGAATAAAATGAAAATTTTATTAAATTAAACATTTATTATAAAAAAAACTTAAAAATCACATAACCTTTCCGTGAATTTAACAAAATGTTCTTAAGACAAAATAAAAAATCAACAAAAATATTTCTTAAAATTAACACAATTATTTTACTTATTATATAAAACTAGATATATTTGGCTTTATAAAAATAATCACAATTAGCACCTTATGGCTATATAAGGGAGATCATTCGTTATCTAAATCAGTACAATTTTGACACATCAAATTCGCATGTTCCTTACATATCGCGGCATTACATTTGAAACAACCGTTCAGAGTCTTCCTATCTTTGTTTCTTGGACAGAAAGAACATCTCTGAGACCTTCTTGGTTGCTTTTGTGGTGGTCCTGGAACTTCTTCATGCAACATTTCATGCACGCGTCTTCTTATATCTCGTGGTATATGTGGATTGTCTTTCCTTTTCCTAATGTGGTCTTCGAGCAAAGAAAGTCCCAATTGCTTGATAAAGTTCATCTAAATATGGTTCAAGATTATTTTCAGCATCTTCCAAGTCCGTATCACTTCGAACTTCAGAAGCCTCGCTAATATGATCTGCTTCGTCGTCACTGCTAGGAAGAAAGTTTTCATCGTCCGACAAAGTATCATTTTCTTTCAATAAGGCCGCCGCAATACGATCATCCCGAAGGTTGTTAGACATATTAACTAGCTGTACCTATAATAAAAATAAAAAAGTATTAAAAAAACACTAATTGTAAGTGTAAATAACGAAAAACACAGAAGTAGGCACAAACTTTTTTTACGACGTCCTATACAACGTGGGGTTAAAAACGCCCGGGAACCACTTTGCGTGCGTGCACACACGACGCCGGCGCGCGCAATACTGATCCAACGCTGTGATTCGACGCGGCAATATTTAAACTCCAGCTACTGTGAAAATCAAGTTATTTGGTTGCGTTTAAATATACAATCAACGCAATTTAAAAGTGTTGGGGTTAAAATAACCCCACCTCGTATGCCGAAGGTTAAAAGCGTGGTCAATCTTTTAGGCAACTAAAATGACACAATAATCAGATTTTATGCGTGCCAGTAAACCATATTAAACTTTAACTCAATAGAAATAAGACCGCACCGTAATGATCGCCAAATCGTCATCGTATCCCTCTCTTGGAAGAAACAATTTTGAACTCTAATCTCATAGTAATAAGGCCTATTACTTCGCGTCCGCGTTGTGTCTGTCTACCAACCAAACCAAACGATAAAAACGGTACGTAGGTAAATTATTATGACGACATGATGAGTCACACGCCCGACGCACCGAGTGAGCGAGTTTGAAACTTAACAAAAATATGTAGGTACATGACTGAATATTAATAGTAGGTAATCATTATTCCATTTCTTGCAAAATGTTTGAATTTTGATACATAAGTATGTTTGTTTTAATTATGTTTTTATTTTGACTACAGGACATACGTACCTACCTATAGTTATAACGCAATTTCATTAACAGTGTATATTTTTATTAATATACGATAATCAAACCTCATCACGTTAGTATTTATCGCTTGTTTTTCAAAAGAAGCAATGATGATGATGATTAATATTCTATTTTGGTTTATTTGACTATACAGATTTTTTATAGATTTTAAGTTAGCATACAGTTTCTAATACAGTTAAATGGTTCAAGGCATCTGGCAACACTGACGGAATCATTCATTTGGTACCGCCTTGTTCAAGCTTCACAAATATTCACATTGGCACACACAAGACATTATGACGTAGTTACAGAATTATAATCATCAAAATCATCAATACAACCCTCCAAGTTCAGTCATTCCTACGAATGACTTTGACCTTGAAAAAATCATTCCTAATCCAAAAAAATTGCATTTCGCGGGAGGATTCTTCAAATAGCGAATATTATGTACTAGTTAGTTCAGAGTAAAAATAACAGATGCACTATCTCGTAGTTTTGGTTCAAATTAATAGAATAAGTTAGGTGCTAGATACACAGTACACTAGATAGCAACAACAGTGAAAATGACGCTGCGAACAAATTATACTAGAGTCTGTTCTTATCCTAAGTATAAATACACCACTAGACATCATAGATTCCTTTAAATTCCACCACTTTGCTGACATCAATTTGACTGTGACCTCCAACCCCAAAAACAAAAATGTAACATTTCAGGAAACGAAACGTAACTTACGACTCAAGGGCCCTGGCAACACTGATTCACAACAATCAATCTTTCTTTTATTCTTTCGCGCGTTCGGAGCCGGTAAAGATTCAAGATTCTGAAGCCTGAACAAGTTTTAACCTGCAGGCTGCTGTGTTTGTTTGTTAATTGTTTTGTTTGTGCTCACACGACACCGTAGTACTACAAAGGTGAGGTGAGTATTAGATATACTTTAGTTTCTTGCATCAACAATCTAGTGAAATCTGCATTACACTGTAAAGCGTTACATATTATACTGTTTTAGAAAGAACTTGTGGATTGTGGAACTGTGGAAGCAGCTTGCCTTGCAGTTGGCTCACTTTCAGTTCAGTGTTCACGTCCAGGGTGGACGAATGATCTTGTTGAAGTCGTTTGCCATTAAATAAACGTAAGTACTTGTACCTGCGTACTAGATAGGTACTTACATCTAAATTTAAAATAGTCCAAGCCGTAATTTGATTTTGTAGGTTAAACAAACAACCGATTCGTTGCGAGGTTCCATTTTCAAAAACTTTTGGCTGTGGCGGGTGAACAATTGTTTCATGGATGACACGACAGGTGCAGGCGTACCTAGCAAAAAGCGATGATACATTTTTTTTTATTAAAGTGCTGCGCTAATAATTAGTCACTTCACTAACGCTAAGAAATTATTATTCTTTCACAGTAAAACATGCCCATCGTGAAAATTTGGTCGGCAGACCAAACAGTAAAGAAAGCTGTGCCAATATTGGAATTAACCGTGGAAAATGTAATACAGACAGGTAAATCTAAATTAAAAATCTTTTTAGTTTAAATAGATTGTAGAGTAGACTATTTGGATAGGTACGGCAATAATGTGCTGTCAAACCACATTCAATATTTTGCAGTAAGATGTCAAGTCAATTAAACAATTTAATGGTTACAGTTGACTTAAGTATTGCAAAATTTTTGCTAAACAGTATCCAATTAGGTATGTAGATTGTATTTATATAGAAGCCTTATTTTCTGTCACATAAATGTGAATGGAAGTATTAAAGCAGATATTTAATTACATAGTACCACATAGCACTAACTTGAAAAGTCACAATTACCTAAGCACAGAAATTTGTTAAACATATTACTTGTATTAGTGATCGGTAACAATGTTTAAATTTCATGGCAACGTTCATATGAAGGTTATTAACCATTATCAATAAGTTTAGCTGAATTTTACTACACAGGTTGCTTTAAGAGTCCCCGGTAAGGTGGGTTCTTCATACAAACTTTGTTACACTCTCATTTTAAAACAGTTGCTAGCTTGCTCTGAAACTTTGTAAGTACTTACAATAGGATAAGGTATATCTATGTCTGTAATTAGTTTATGTAACTTAACACGTCGTGATGAGGTCGTGAGACTAGAGCTATATAAACTGGACCTATATATACCTTATGTCATTGTATGTGCAAGTTTCATTATAATCCAACCCGTAGTTTTAAAATGAGAACGAAACTCCGTTTGTAAGTGAAGGTGAAATTCGGCCGAGCTTGCCAGGGACTTAACTCAACAGAGTTAGAAGTAAAATTCAGCTAAAATTATTGATAATGGTTAATAACCTTTATATGAACCCGACTGTCTCCTTCAAAATTGTTACTTTCCTTTACTTTAACTCCAGCAATGAAATTAAAACTTTGTTACCAATATTTGAGACACTACATATTAATGCCGGTGATTAGCAAATTGACTACTGAGTTAACTCACTGGTTTTAATAGTTTATTTCTAGAAAAAAATTGTCAGAAACTTATTACTGTTTTAAATGTCGTGCAGATAAAAATGTCTGAGTTGCCATCTTTAATTGTATGTATTTAGCAATAGAGATGACATGAAATATAATGTGCTTTTAGTTTCTGTAGTAAGCTTGCTTTGCAACTGGAGTAGTAGACCGGCAAAATTGGATGAGCTGCCTCAGGAGACAACGATGCCGCAACTGTATTGTAGTTAGTGAACTGCCACAAAATTTAGTAAGTTTGTTATATGGGGCATTTTCTATGAAAAGGGACCTTATTGTCGATGGCGCTTTCGCCGCACAACGTCGCGCAGCATTGTATTTATATCGAAGCATCGTTAATAATAGCGTAAGCGCCATCGACAATAAGGTCCCTTTTTACAGAAAATACCACATAAATATGTACATTTGTGATGTTTTCAGACAAGGTAAGTGCATCAGTTTTTAACCGACTTAAAAAAAAAGAAGGTTCTCAGTTTATGCGATTTTGAAATTAATAACCATCCGGTTATTTACTTTTCACGACACCAGCTGGTAAAGGCTCTCTTGTTTGTTCAAAATCTGATAAGAAAGTGGCTCTCAATGATGGTTGATGGTTGTTCATACATAAATGATTTGATTACTTAATTAATATTTTTAGCAAACAAGCGTACCTAGGGCGTTTTTTTTATTATTAAAAAGTGTCTAGTTTTTTAGACACAACACACCACGTTATGCTAAAATATTATAACTACTTAATTGTAATAATCATTGAAATATGTTGGAACTATCCGTAGGTTCTCATTAGAGTTATTGCTGCATATTTTTTGTTCATGTTAATTGTAATCATATTATATTAAAAAAATATATTTATATTACAGCAAATGAAATAAATATATACGGATCTAAGATTTTTTTGATGGATGGCACAGAAATAGAAGACAATGAAGCTCTCAAAGAACTCCAAAATGAGGTTATACTTATAGGGGATAGTTGGGAACCTGATCAATGTCGCACAGCAACAGCGTCTACAATCATGGCTCCTAGTTCACCAACGACAAGCACATTTAGCAATAACAGCGACAAAGCATAAATAGCTTTGCGTTTAACATTCCCTATGACAAACTTCCATCGACACTTTTGACAAAATTACATGATTGTGAACCGATTTCTAATACCGATGTCAACACTATTGTGAGAACTGTAACAGATGAACTCTTCCAAGAATCAAAAGTAGCATCAAGATCAGCTTACAGAGTGGTTTCACGGGATTTGTGTGACAAATTTCCACAACTATATGATAGAGATGCTAATACAAAAGAACTAATTGGAACAGGCTACCACACAATTTTTAAAAAATTGAAGAAAGAGTTATCTCCAAAGGCCGAATAAAAAAACAGGTATACGTGCCGTGCCGATACCTTAGGATCAAGAAAGAAATCTAGAGTCATCAGAAATTTGAGTGCAGGCTGTAAGGAATGGCAACCCAGTGATCCCTGTAATGTGGATCTTGAAACTTTAGATTCTAAAAAGGACTGGCTCAAATCGGTTTCTTCCATAAAGGAAAGAGATGAATCACAAGTTGAATTATATATGAACGAGACCTATGCACAGCAAAGGATATTTCTGAACTGGGCACCTACACATAACACAATATTCTTGACGAGTGGCCAGTATTGTTAGAGGAGAAATATATGATTTCGCATTTTGATCATCTTTGTGCCTTGAATTAAGGCCAGTGCATGGACGCCTTTCAAAACAAAACGACTTCATGACATCATTGAAAGCTATGATCGCGAAGAAAAAAAATAAGTGCACTGTTAATGACAATAACTTAAATCACAACCTACAGATGGTTGCAACTTATTTCAATGAAGATATAAAACACATATTATACCAAACACATGAGGTATCTATATATACATTTTATTTAGCCTTTATAGCCATAAATACCTATATATTTTGTATCATTCATAACTTTTTTCCCAATGTGGTTCCATGCTAAATATAGTAGTTCCATTTACTAATTAACTTTTACTTTTTCAGGAACCATTAACTAGGGTTCAAGTTGCAACAGAGCTATCCAAAGTAGCTGCGCCTAACATTGTATTTTTAGGTGAGTATTAATTTATATTAGAATTGTAAAATGCCTTACCTGCGAAGCATAACACTGTACGTTTCGTATAATTTATAATTAATCATAATATAATTTATATGAAATCTACAGTGTTAAAACGTAAATGAATTGAATAAACTTGTGGCCCCTACATACCCTACCTACTCTGTAGGGTAGGTAGGGTAGGTAGGGGCCACAAGTACCCTACCTACCTAAGAACCTTCTCCTGACAATAACAAACACAAAAAAAGAATTAGCGAAATCGCTTCAGCTACTCTCGAGATTTGCGCTTAGCAACACATTCAGCGATTCATTTTTATATTTTAGATTTATCTAGTGTAATGATCAGTTTTTGAGGTCCCGGTTTTTAAGTACGTTATTATAAAATTTAGGAGCCTATATTGCCTGTTTTACTCATTTTGTTTTTTGCCCACAGATAATAAAAATGTATTATATTACTTGCTGGTAGAAAAAACGATTGTTAGCGAAACTGCGAGTCTGTCGTCTACGTCGTTACAACTGTTGATGGCGGCTTACTTCAACTTGAATATGGAATATCCAGTAGAGTGTCAAAACACATTAGAATTTATACAAAGGTATGTTTTTAAGATAAATCCTAAAGAAGGAAGTAAAGTCCGTAAAGGACGCACGCTGACTAAGGTATTGTCATTAATGAGTAAACTTAACAGTATATTATAAAAGATATTATGTCATTTACATGCGGTTATTGTGGCGAGAATTTCTCCTCAGTGATTTCGTACAATAACCATCAAAAAAGTCACAGGTTCTGTAAAAATGTTAAATTTCCGTGTGTTGATCCTTTGTGTAAGAGTATTTTCAATAATTATGAGTCTTTTAGAAATCACAACTAGCCGACCCGACAGACGTTGTCCTGTCAACTATGAATATTTAATTCGAATTCACCTACTATCCCTACCACCTACCCACTACCTACCTACCAACTACCCACTACCTACCTACCAACTACCCTCTACCTATCTACCACCTACCCACTACCTACCTACCACCTACCCACTAACTACATACTAACTACCCACCACCTACCTACCACCTACCCATTACCTACCCACAACCTATCTACCAACTACCCTCTACCTATCTACCACCTACCCACTAACTACATACTAACTACCCACTACCTACCTACCACGTACCCATTACCTACCCACAACCTATCTACCAACTACCCTCTACCTATCTACCACCTACCCACTAACTACATACTAACTACCTGCTACATACCTACCACCTACCCACTACCTACCTACAACCTACCTACCAACTACCCACTACCTACCTACCACCTATCCCTACCTACCTACCTACCCACTACCTATCTACCACCTACCCACTACCTACCTACCACCTACCCACTAACTACATACTAACTACCCACTACCTACCTACCACCTACCCATTACCTTCCCAATACCCACTACCTACCTACAACCTACCAACCAACTACCCACTGCCTACCTACCACCTACCCCTACCTACCCAATACCTACCCACTACCCACCGACGAAAAAAATTAAAAAAAAAGTATCCTATGTCCGTCTCCCGGTTCTAAGCTACCTCTCCACCAATTTTCAGCCAAATTGGTTCAGCCGTCCTTGAGTTATAAATAGTACACTATTTAACAATAGAAATCGTCTTTTATATATATAGATTCTATATTTACCTATTTATAAGGTTTTTATCAGTATTGAACTCGAACTAAATTTTGGTGGTAACTGCTGCGAAAAAATGATCGCACCTTTTACCAGTAGTAACTACTGGGAAATAAAAATTCCCGGTAACAACTTGGAGGTAACTGGTAACAGCTGGAAATAACCCATCTGTTGCTGTCATGATCCATTTCTGTTTAGCGTCTTTCATCATGTGACCAGCTCGTCGCCATTTCTATTGTTAAAAAAACACGCGTAATAAAGATAACACCCATATAGGAAATAGGTTTCCGTTATAGGGGTTTATATACCAATATATTTTTTGAAAATTTACTTCATAGTTGATATAGTACACACATCTAAGACCAATTTATTTTCGTGTCGAGTAGTGCAGGCTGTGAGCGGTTTATAATGGTTTCGGAATACCCATCAATAATACTTTATTAGGCATTATATAATTTACGTGCTACTTAAAAGACTCATAATTATAAACATATGACTCATAATGCATTTTATAATTTATAAATATGCAAATATCTACGTCATAAAAAACGGAAATGATGTGCAGAATCGCCCTTTGGCACACATGTTGTACTTGATGAAGCCAAAACAACAGTTTTGACCTGCAAATTCCTAATAGTCCAGTCATTATAGGGGTTGACCTCGGAAAATCGATATACCCAGTATATTACCACATGAAAACTTGTATTTTGGAATCCTAAAAGTTGTCTCAAAATTCACATAGGGTGACCGCGTCTATTATAAATCTAAGGTCAAAGGTCACAAAAATCGTTTTTTTGCAAATATCTCGTTTTCTATGGGTTTATCGCTATTTGTATGTATGATTAATATTGTAGAGAATTAAATTCTCTACAACTTTTCCGTTCAACATTTTTTTATATCTTGAACTGTCGAGATAGAAGGCATTAGGCTAGTTTCCACCATTACTAAATTGCAAATCGAATTAGTCCGTCAGTTAGAATATTGGAAAATAATGGACACGTATTTTTTGTTTTTGTAAATCTATGAATACTGACAAAGATAACACGCATCAAAACTCGGGAGTGGGGGCTTGTGACGTCACAACGCACTAAAAATTATAGCACGGCGTGACGTATTGCGAATTTTAAAAGCGTCGTATCTTCGTCAATTTTGGTTTACATAACAAAAGAAAAAGTACGGGTCAAATATTTTTTGATAATCTAACTGACTGACTAAGTAATTAGATTTTTTCAGGACACAAGCCTATTATCTGAGGTCAACTGGTAGTCTCGATCAAAAACTCGTAATGTTAAGGTTATAATTTATTGCTAAACATATAATTAGGTATCATTTTTTATTAACTTTGAGATTAAATTGATAATTATATGTTTAGCAATAAATTATAACCATATTACAAGTTTTTGATCGTGACTACCAGTTGACCTCAGATAATTCTCTGACCGCGCGCTCTACGCCCTCTATCTCGAAAACAGTTCAAGATACTTATAAAAAAAGTTAGAAAGAAAAGTTGTAGAGAATTTAATTCTCTACAATTTTAGTGATATATACAAATAGCGAGAAACCCATAGAAAACGAGATATTTGCAAAAATAGATTGTTGTGACCTTTGACCTTAGATTTTTAATAGACGCGGTCACCCTACCGTGAATTTTGAGACAACTTTTAGGATGCCTAAATACAAGTTTTTATGTGGTAATATACTGGGTATGGCGATTTTCCGCGATATGTACTTAATTTGGCCTAAAATGACTGGACTATAAAAGAAACTTAGAATAATGATGTCCTCATTTATTGTATGGATGGACGTATTTGCGAAAATGTTATAAAATATTTTACATTACACTTGTATCGTAATGTACTATTATTATTACTGTGCATAGGTCTCGTTCATGTACAATTCAACTCGTGATTTATCTCTCATTTATACTACATTAGAAAATTCGTTAGCTTTAACGGTATAGTTATAAAAGTGCCTACATAATATTATAATTTATGTATTGGATTGCTGTTAGCTTTTAATTATTTCATTTTATATGTTACTGTAATAACCAAGACGGTTACATTGTTGTTATATAATTCTGCAGGGCTCGTGTTGCCCGCAGGTGACACAGCTCGCACATCAGGGCCTGCAGTCTCTACACTAACAACGACGCTACGAATGTCGCTGTCGTAAAATCGTAAACTTTCTTTAATAGATTTTCAACCTTATGCTGTTGAAATAAAGCTGAAAATCTATTAAAGAAAGTTTACGATTTTAAGATTTTAATTATATTTTATTGTGTTGAGCAGAGGTCTAATTGCCGTACGAAATTAATGGTACAATTAATGGTATAGTGAAACTAGCTACAACAGGCTTTCTCCCATAAAGTACAAAAATACAATATAGAGGTGTAACAATATTATTGGAGGTACAGAGGATTGTGGGAGTCAGGAACCCAAACTAGGATACCCTGTGCTATGGACTCCAGGCCCCCCCTCGCCGAGACTGAATTATCAGTATTGTAGAACATGTAGGACTATTGTAGAAGCCATTGTGTGAGCTTCCTCACATTCCATCCTAGACAGATTAACAATTGCTAGAATTTTGTTAATCTTATTGTATAGTCTGCTAGCTCTGGAACTGAAGAAATTTGAGGCAAATGACGTTTTTACAGGGGTTGTTTCACAGACTTCATAGTATCACCTAGAATTAGCCATTTGTTTAACCTTAGAAATGTCTATAGAAGAGTGTTTTTTCATAACTGTTAGTAGTACCTATATAAGCAATTATTATCCCTAAGTATTTTATTGATTCTGCTTTTGATATCACACATGTGTGTGCATACAACTTGAAATTAATAGGATTAGATGCTACATTATGTATTGTAAACTGTATGTATTTCGTTTTACTGACATTTGTTATGTGCAAGCCAACGAGTTACTATATTGAATCCTTCTTGGGCCGCAACAAAAGTTTCGTCCCATGAGTTACCATAAAACTTTAAGGTAGTGTCATCGGCATAAGACATTATATGACAATTTGTGATGTTTAGCTGGCAATAAATGGTTTTTTTTATTTTGGAGTTTTGTTTTTTTATTAGATAACCTCCAAACTGTAAATTGCTTGTTGTTTGTATATTATGACTTATAAAATTAGTTAATTTTACATGTTATCAGGCGATATTTTCTATAGAATTCAATACAAATTTTGTACTTTTACATGCTATCGATAATTCTCAGCATTTTGCTATTGGCAAGTTTGATTTTTTTTTCTTATGTAAGTATTTTAATAAATGCAGTTGTCGTCATCAAAATAAAACTAACCGATCTGGATTAATCTCTTGTCACGTCTGAATAATATAACTGTGCGCCTAATATTACAGGAGTGATATAGTACGAGTATTTGTAAACTGTGTGTGTGTTTAAGCAAATTATTCAATAACAATAAAGTTTTTGGTTTTTAATTTGCTTTGAGGTCACACCTTTTAATGAAGAATATATCACCCCTAATAAATGTAATATTGGGTGGACTGTTGCTAATACAGATGCAGCCAGTGTACATACATTAGATCGGTTATTAACTTATTATCCTGATTGACTTATTTCCAAGTGATTTTTTTGTCTTGATAAATACGGCTGCATTAATTAAAATACATAAGAAAAACTAACGGCTGGCTATGGCTAATAACTAAATCCGGAGAATTACCGACAGCACGTAAATGTACAGAATTTGTATTGAATTTTACAGAAAAATATCCCCTATTAACATGTAATATTACCTTATTTTACAGGTAATAATACGCAAACCACAAGTAATTTTACCGTGCCCATATTTAAAATCACAGTTTTCTTATGTAAAAACACATACATTTTATCAGTAATATTACCGAATAAAAAGGAAAAATACTTAAAACATAATTAATAATACACAAACTTTATGTATTTTTACATAAGAAATCTGTAACAAAACACACAATAATTGTGTAACATTACCGAATAAAAAGTAAAAATACTTAAAAAAACATTAATAATACATAAAGTTTGTGTAATTTTACAGTCGAAATCTGTAATAAAACACATATTATTTCTGTAATATTACCGAAAACAATTTAAGTATACATAAAATGTCAATAATAATACAAAAACTTTGTGTATTTTTACATACGAAATCTGTAACAAAATACAAAATAATTGTGTAATATTGCCGAATAAAATGTGAAAAAACTTAAAAGAACATGAATAATACATAAAGTTAGTGTAATTTTACAGACGAAATCTGTAATAAAATACATAATAATTCGGTAATATTATTGAATAAAATGTAATTATACATAAAATATCATTAATAATACACAAACTGTATGTATTTTTACATACGAAATTTGTAACAAAACACATAATTACTCTGTAATATTACCGAAAACAAATTAAAAATACATAAGTGAAATTTTACGGATATATAAAATTACATACGAACATGAAAATTTAAAGAATATGTAAAATTACATAAGTGAGATTTTACAGATTATGTAAAATTACATAAGTGAGATTTTACAGATTATGTAAAATTACATAAGTGAGATTTTACATATATATTCTGGTAGTATCATTATGTAAAATTACATGAATGTAATTTTACATAACCGTCAATTTGTTTGATTATGTAAAATTACATATATGTAAAATTACATAATAATGAAATCAGGTCGATATGTAAAACTACATACGCCTTGTAAAATTACATAATTATGTAAAAATACAGAAACGTTAGGGCAACGAAAGATGCCCTAAAATTATGTAGAATTCCCTGAAAATTTTTAACAGTGGCGGGCATTAAATTCCTAAACTCAATTTTATCAAATAAATTAATATGATATAAAACTTCGATCTATAATGAATACGTAGTACATTAGTTTTCGTTTGTCAGTATAATAAGACAAAATTTCAATAAATAAATGTACTATATAAAGTACCTACTCTAAATTCTGCGTCAATTCAGCTCGCTCCTCAGTTAAACTGAGGAGCGGCATTCTGACGCGAGCGCTGGACGAGGAAGGACCAGGACACAAAATTTTCGTCACTAACAATCTACTCGCGTATTGAAATAATTTGATCCAGGACGTGAAAATAAATAAAAAATGCAAATAAAATGTACTAGGACCCTTAACATTTTACTCTTAATAAGGAACGCTATTTACTAGCGAGCAAACTTTTTGCAGAGTGGCAAATGACTTCTCCCACTCTGGGCGGAGCGGGAGGGAGTGTCTGACTTTTACTGACTAAAACCCATCCATGTTCCTTCCTCGCCCTTTATGTTCCGGGGCCGCGGTATCTCTTTCGAACAGGCCCGCAACCCCGGCAGGCTTCGGCCCTTGCGGGCCCCTCTCTTCTGCTGACATCTCTTTGAGGCGCGCGTGGAACACGAACGCGCCGTCGACACGGCCTGTCATCATTAGACGGATGGACGGCTAGCTAGCCCATAGCTAACCGTCCACAGGCCCGCATGATCTACGGTGGCCGGTAGCCACCACGTGGCCCCCGACGCCCGGTGCGTCTCCCGCGGTGGCTGGGAAGAGAGGCTCTCTCCCTCTCTCGTTCCGCCACGTCCTTCGCTAGCATGACTGCTTCGCAGAAGGAGGTGACGGCTTCCCATTCCGTCTCGCTCCGGACCATGGATTGAACCAGGGCCGGACGCGAGAGGTCGCCGCCGCCGATCGCCGCTACGAGGACACGGCGTTGCTCTGCCCACGCAGGGCAGACTTCCACCGTATGCTCCACCGTGTCCTCCGGTCGATCCTCGCAGTGGAAACACCCGGGCGTTTCCTCCCGCCCGATTCGGTGCAGGTACCTCCCGAAACATCCGTGTCCGGTGAGGACCTGCGTCAGACGGAAGGTGAGGACGCCGTGGCGCCTCTCCAGCCACTCCTCAAAGAGGGGACTTACCGCCACTATCGTGGCGTGCCCTACTAGCGAGCAACCTCAAATGGATAACGAACTCACTATAAATCCAAGTAAAGGCACTAGCAGAATAGTTTTTGTTGTAAAATCAACTCATCTCGGGCACAATAAGAGCCCAAACACAGTTTCTTGCCATATACCTTCTCATCCGCCCGTCGAGCACAAGTAATTGCACCGTCCCTGGACTTTAATGAGGCAAACGACAGGGCGGGTTATCTACGTACAATCAACAAAGGAGTTAGGTATGCAGGCTAGCAAACTTGTTACTACATTGAAAGCCTCTTCTTTTATCAACTTTCTTGCATTTACAAGTTGTACTCGACGCTTGCTGTCGGATAAAATAATTAACGGGCGGCGCGCAGTGTTGCCAGATAGTGATGTGCCGCGACGGTTTTTAGTACTAGTGCGGCGCGTGCACAACTACAGGTATTATATGCGAAAGGGTTATTAACAATCTGTTTGCTATTTCATCTAAATGCTTTCAGTAGTTTCTGCTTGAAAGAGTAACAAAAATGGTTCCTCACAAACTTTCGCATTTATAATAGTAGACTAGTAAGAAGATTGCTAGCCTGCATACCTAACTCTTTTGATGACTACTAGTAGGACAAAATCTGAGTCATCGATTCGAAAAGAAGAAGAATTAAGAATGTAAAACCTTTTTTTGTTTCGTTTTAGTTTATTTTTTGAATACAAATGTTGCATGACAAAGACAATATCGCGCAGAAATAAAAAGTCTAAATAAAAAATTTAAACAGAATAAGATATGAGTGAAATGATGTGTAGGTAAGAGTACGGTTTTTTTAATACGTCACATTTTATATGAGGCAGTAAAGACTTGGAAATGTCCCATAAATATACAAGGCGTACTGAATACATTTTCAACCAGCCTACGTGCTTTGTATGCGCAAAATTCCAAAATGTTGCCAATACGGTCAAAGGGAGACTGATTTTTTTTTTCTGTACACCGTAGGAACGTATACTAGTAATCCGTTTCCAAACGAACCATATATGAAATTTTAGGATTTGAACATTTCAGCTAAAAACTTGGTAGAGCTTTTTTGAGTAAAAATGCATTCGACTTATTTTAAGGAACGCAAACTGGTATTAAACTGGTAGGTAGGTACATACATTTTTGCACATGGCACATACTTAGGTATATAGGTAATTGACTGTTATATTTCCATTGATAATTTGGACCAGGCCATATTTGGGTTGTGGAGAAAAAATCTGATATTCAGATGCAACAACACGACTGGAAGCCGACCCACAGCACAGTTGGGAAAATTTCCAGATGATGGTGAACAGTCGTCTGCAAATAGTTAGCTAATAGTGACGCGCTCTGATTCGCTTCCAATGTCACTGTCAAAAATATTAAATAATCTCTCATCATTGACAACAAATAAAATTAAATTAAAAATTTTAAAAAAATCCTTGACACAATGTACTAAAAGTTAAATAGAAAATAATGCCATCTTAGATTTTTTATTTATCATAGTGTCTAGTCAAGCCCTTTCCGGCTATCGCACTCAAGTAGGTACCTATTCCTTTCATTTACCCATATTGCGGGAGTTATTGAATAAATATGTAATCCGCCATTTTGTGGCGGCGGCCATCTTGGACTGATTTTTATCAATCATAACTAAGAACACAAGAGTCAAACAACAAAAAAAAACAAAATCAAAATCGGTTCATCCGTTCGGGCGCTACTAATTTCTTATTCAAAAATCAACAATCATTTCAACATTTTTATTCTGAAGTTGTAGGTACAAAAACATTCGAATTATTTGATCCTCAGAAAATCAAAACATTATCAAATAGAACAATTTGTATTTACAATAAAATCGTAATAAAAATAATCAATACGCTTCAACAATACCTAATTTACTTATTTAAACAAATAATATAATAAGAAAATCCTGTATTATCAGTCGGAATCCCGTGGAATATCCATATTGTATTGACATCAATGTTTGCGGTCAATGAACCTAAATAGCTCTACCTATTCCGATCACTGCTTATAATACCCCGTCGTTTTTGCGTGGGGGGTTAAAAATCAACTGCAACACAAAATTGATATGGTCATTTTTCCTTTGTCGCACCAAAGAGAACTGTTAAATATAACGTACTTTGCAATGCTGTTACATTTACTATTCGCACACATTAACCTTTCGCGAGTCGTTCGCGATGAATGTCGCTCCCTACACCCCACATAGCTTTGTAACCTCGCAAGTCCCGAGTCAACTTGGAATTCATGAAAACAGCACTCTACGAGATATTTTCGATGAACTGTTTACGGATCTCCCGAGTGTTTACCTTGAATTTTTAAATTTATGATCTTCAATTTCAGGATTACATCATAATCATTAATGTCAACGTGCATTATTAGATAAATATAATTTAAATTGAATTTTGCCGTAGGTTTTTCTTCCAATAATCGTCGAGATAAAAAAAGCCAACCATTCTTATGACACCAACAGGTACCTATCACCTGCCTACCCTTTTTGCCAACTATGTTAGGCTCATCTTCCAGTCTTACGACATGCAGCTGAATAACAGTATTTTACATGACTGTACCGTCTCCCTATCTGACCTCCACAACCCAGTTGGTACTGGATATTTACCATACCCCTTGCTGGTTGTCAGAATTTTGGGCCACTGAATACTTGTAACGTCTGTCATAAAGAAAACTCGGCATGAAACGGGTGGTCACCCATCCAGGGACCAACCCAGGCAACCACGGCCTAACCTGAATAAAGATCATGCCAGCGACTGCTATTGATTATTTTAGATACAAGCTTCTAATAGTAAAACACCGAGAGGTACTTGGGTACAGTCACGTCTAATAATATGTAAACACTTTCCTTAATATTATAGCTATTTTCGCGAGAAATAACGATTGTAACTAGGAAATTGGATCTTTTTCATAAAGATATAAGTTCCAGAATACTATGTACGTAATAACATTAAATTTTAATCAGTACATTAGGAGAAACACAATTTAAAAAATTCTTAAGTGTTTACATATTATTAGTCGTGACTGTACGTCTTCTTCTTAGTAACAATTTGTTTTTTCGGTAAAATTCATGTACCGTTGGAATTTACACGGTGAATTTTACTTTTAATACCTCTACGACCCCCGTATTATTCAATCAACAAAACATGATTTATCAACCCAAAAAAAATTGTTTCCCAACAATAATTTTTGCATAAAATTAGTTAGTTTGATGTACAGAATGCTTGGTGAGTGGTGTTTTACACCCTGTACTCGTATAAATTAAATGCGTCGAAATAATAAAGCGTTTGTTTTTCAAAGATTTTATGTTAAACGATGAGAAAGGAAACATTAAAAAGAATAAAAAAGTAACCTTCAACATATGGGTAAGTAAGTTTTTACCTCGGGGCAATCGCTTTTCCAGGACTTTCCTTTGAGAAACAATGTGATATCGAATATCTACCCCTATTAGAGGAGTTTTCTTTTATGAGAGAAAATATTGGAAAATATGTTGGAAGGTCAGCCTGTATCTTATATAAGTAGGTACCTATTTGAAAATTGATAAGTTAGCATTTCAAAGAAAATTTACTTTCTTTTGTAGCTCATTTTTACCCGACTACGGCAAAGCCAAAAGGAAGGGTGAAAGGAAGGGTATGATTTTGGCAGTCTATGTATGTACTATGTATGTATGTTTGTATTTACGTATGTTCCACCGTAACTTCTAAACTATTCGTCCGATTTTGAGTAAGGTATCAATCGATTCGTTATTATACTCCGGGTGACATAGGCTATATAAAATTTAGCAAAAAATTATATGACGGAATTTAAACCTGATTCTGACCCCAAAAAAAAAATTGAACAGAGATTATCATCACGTGTTTGGTATCAAAAGAAAGGTCTTAGCAAGCACATTACAAATATGTATTATACTGACTTAAACAATATAATATACACTTGAGAGCAATAAAATCGCACACCTTGACTTTTTTTTGTTAAGGCTGTTTTTTTTTCATGAATCTGAATAGTGCATTGTTACCCTAGGGGTGAAAGTAACTTATTTAGTCCCGAGACGGGGTTTGGCACCCAGGCATAGGCATGGGCGCCAATAGTTCGTAATAGTCATTAACCCAAGGTAAACACTGTGCGATTACGATTACAAGGAAAATAAAAATAAAAACACGAAACAACTCGAAAAAAAATGAAAATTGGATTGCCGCTTTCCCGCCTATTTTGTTTTATTTTTCACTTTCGTTACTGAAAAAATAGTAAATATTTTGCCCAAATCTATGTTATTTTAAAGAAACATTTGTAACCAAATTATAACTAAGTTATTTAAAAAGAATATGTTCTTTAATTAATACAGAATTTTATGTTAGTTCAATTTTACATCGCGCTGTAATTGAGAGGCTGTATAGAAGTCGGAACATGGTTCAATAGAAAGGTGAAAATAGAACTAGTTTTTTTTATAATTTGACAGCTGTCAGTTGAAAGGGATTCTCCCTAGGGCTGAAAAGTATTACTTTCAACCCGCTCCTCAGGCAACTTCAGACCTACTTTCCGAGTATGAGTTATGAAAAATATTTAAAAAACACACACTAATTGAAAGTCTACCTCATCACCTTTCTAATGATATCAAATACAGTGTAAAAAATACCCATAAGGAGTTTTACGGCACAAAACCCAACAAACAGGTGAAATTACCCAATTTCGCTTAAGTAATAATGAAAATCAAACTCAAAATTATTGATCAAATTGTTTATTAATAAGGAGTATTCGATTCCCTAGTCTTAATTACAGCTCTTAATCGGTTTTTCATGGACCGTATTAATTTTACCATGAAATCTTGAGGTATAGCGTTCCACTCGTCTTCAATGGCAAATTGAAGCTCTCGGAGGCGCGTAGGAGCAGGGCTTCTTGCTCGAACTCTTCATTTTAGCTCATCCCAGACATGCTCACTCGGATTGAGATCAGGACTACGAGCTGGCCACTCCATTGCGGTGATTCCAACGTCTTCCATGTAGTCGTAAACTGTTCGAGCGACATGCGGTGCACTAGGAGAAAATGTTCTCCCATAAGCCACTCAAGAGGCCTTTTTTTCGGCAGGTTTCGGCCCTTGCGGGCCCCTCTCTTATGCTGACATCTCTTTGAGGCGCGCGTGGAACACGAACGCGCCGTCGACACGGCCTGTCGTCTTTAGACGGACGGACGGCTAGCTAGCCCATAGCCAACCGTCCACAGGCCCGCGTCTACGGTGGACCCACCACGTGGCCCCCGACGCCCGGTGCGTCTCCCGCGGCGGCCGGGAAGAGAGGATCTCTCCCTCTCTCGTTCCGCCACCTCCTTCGCTAGCATGACTGCTTCGCAGAAGGTGAGGAGGGCGGAAGGTGAGGACGCCGTGGCACCTCTCAAGCCACTCCTCAAAGAGGGGACTTATCGCCACATCGTGGCGTGCCCTGCACGGGGTTGCGACAGTCGCTCTCTCCATGTCGCCATGAGATAGCGCCGGAGGTCTGTCCGCTGAGCGGCAATTTGAAGCGGCATCGGAGTTTCCCCCCGACGTAGTGCCTCCCCGCGCCATTCGTGCAGGCGCGCGAGGACTATCGCCTCCAGATCCCATGGCGACAATCCGGCAAGCAGGCCCGCCGCCTCGCGGGAATGGTGGGGATCTTGAGGTCAACATGAAGTTGCTCATTCCTAACGTACCATGGGGCTCCCGTGGCCTTACGTAAAAATCGGTTTTGGAGGGTCTGCATCCTATGGATGAGGTGGGGTTTGGCTTTCGCGAACACGGGGCACGCGTATGTCATGATGGGCCGAATGCACGCGATGTAGATACGCAATTTGCACTTGAGTGACAATTTGTTGCGCGCATTCAGCAAGCAGTGAAGCCTACCGAGAGCGAAGGCGGCACGCGAACGTACCGTCTTGATGTGCTCGCCGAAGTTTAAGCGCCTATCGAGAATGACTCTTAAGTATTTATCTGCGGGTAAGGGGTGCAAGTAGTGACAATGCTAACGGGTGAATTTGGCTAATTTGGTGTTCGGCTGGTTTATGTAAGTTACGTGAAGGTCAATGATTTTAATTATGTGTTTTTTTACAGCTAAGCTTGTATTCTTTAATTTTGCCCAATGATTTGTACTCAATATCTTTAGATTTAGAAAAAAATCAGTAATAAACCAAATTACAAGGGGTGTGCGATTTTATTGCTCTCAAGTGTATATTACTCGTACATTGTTTCAGTCAAAATATACGTTTAATTTAAAATGAGGTCGTACAGTTCGCGAAAATAACAATCCAACATTACGTTCGAATTTTAGATTAAATCCCTACATACTGTTACGAGCTGGATATGAGATAAATTAATTACTTACTACCGATTAAACAACAAAATAACTTTATTAATCACGAAACAATTAAAACTCAAACACAAATACACTACTGTTCACTATTCGCTTAGGCGCGGGTCATAATATACAAATGGCGTATGGCGGTGGCGCGGCGCTGGCGAGGTGGTGGCGTGTCGCCACTTCTTTGATATTTCATACAAAATGTATAGAAGAGGTGTGGCGCGACACATACTGAGATGGCGTGGCGCGGGCGCGGCGCTGGCGCGACGCGGGAGCCACTTCCTCGCCATGCGCGCACCCGCAGTTAGCAGTGGCATGCACAGGGCTGGGAACAAGACAACGAAAATGCGTAACAATTTAGACTTTAAAGACTAGAATGCGCCCGCGCCACGCCATTCCGGCGCCATTACCGGTACTTAACTTTAAAACTAATAATAATGGAAGGCACCAGTGGCGCAGGCTCCTAACAACTCAATTCCCACCGGCTTACCTTCAGAAGTCTAGAACACAACCACTCTCTACCTACCGTAATTGAAAAATTGCACAATCATTACTTTTCACAAGCATCACCAAACGCCTACTCGCACTTGATCAAAAAAAATTTACCCTTCAATGACATTTTGCTATAAAATAACCCGCAGGCGCTATCGGCTTTTTGGGAGCTAAATTTCTATGAAAAATAAACATCATGACCTCACTACCCAGCATATTAGGGCTCTGGTAAGCCGAAGCAAACCGAGTTATTCATAGAGAAAGTAATAGAAAATGCGTGCGCGTGAGCGAGATGGGAAGAAATCGTTATCGCTCGTTGAATTTCGTAAAGAATCGGACATCATTCATGCTTGATGGATGAATGACATTATTTTGGTGCAGTATGCCGAATTTTATCGAGTTACGACAGGGGCAGAAAAAGAAAGTATGATAGGGGAAGAACGAGATAGTATTAGTAATGGTGGATTTCGTATTTGGTTATCTATTTGGATGTTTATTTTGTTGTTCACTTTGATTTTTTTATTATGGTAGCTCTGCATTTTATTCATTTTTTTTTTGTTTTTTCTTTCGTCATGGGTGCCAAATTCATTATTTTTGGGGTCGCTGTTAATGAAAATTAGGTCAAAATGAAATGTTTTGGTTGTTTCTTCATGGGTGTTGTTTTCGTGGTATTTGGGGTCGCTGATAACGATAATGAGGTCAAAACAAACATAGAAAAAAATAGAAAAAAAAAATTAAAAAAAAAACTATTTTTTTTTTCTCGGCTTACCCTGACTCTTTTTACACCCTTCGCCACTGGAAGGCACTCGAAATTCCAACGACTGTAATTACGTGCTTTCTCGAATGTTCTAGTAGGTCCGATGTAACAATACTATGAACCAAAGTCCACCGCCGCGTCCATCTGTCTGTCTGTCTGTTTGCGATAATCTCAAAGGTTGCTTAACACCATCCCTTTCCACACCATGCCGTGCTCTCTTAGAACATTGGAGCCTGCTCGAAAATTTTGTACGGAAACTAGCGCCAGCTATCCTTGAGGATGAAATTATTTACTGGTTGGGTTGCCACTTTATAACAGTGATAAGATTTAATTGAAAATAACAATTTTGATAAATTAGATAGAGAAACCATATTTATTTAATCTACACCAATCTAAGCAAATATAAAAAAATTAAATCAATCAATGATAGAGACGTATTTTATTCATGGTTACACTATCAACCATCTGTCACCAACGGACAACTGTCATAGCATGCAATAGAACAGCTATTTTGGGCGAGTTTTCAATAGAACGTTTAGCCCGATGATGACTACCTCTGACTTAGGAGCTGCAGATCGTAAGATCAAACCGCGGTCACGACACACTTTTTGTATTTATTTTGTTAGATTTTGATTTAACCACCACGGATAGAGAGCGCTGCTTGTATGATGACGGAAATACGGTTGAGAGTACCGTCTATCTCATTATATATATTGTAGTCTTTGTTCCACACCTCGCCTACAGCCGCTTACGTCACTGGAAGTGTCAACTAAGCGTTTTGAAATTTCCTTGAAAAGACTCTGAGAACTGTATAAAGCTACCAATAAGGTAATTTATGTCACTTGAGGTTCTCCGCAGCCGCAGCGCCAGCTCCTGCACAGCACGATGAACTAGGAAGATGGAAAGGCACAAGAGTATTGACACATGCTGCGTCTCAGACTAACGGCCTACCTACGAGTATCTTCCATGGAGAAAAAGACAATGCCGTCCGGTCTGTTGTCATCGTGGCGTGCCAAGCTGTAAGGGTAGAACCCTTAAAGCTGGGTTAACCAACACTTGGTGAGGTCGAGAAAAGGATGGGTGGGGCTAAGCAACACTTGGTGAGTTCAGAAGTAAAGTTGGGGTTAAGCAACGCTTGGTGAGGTTGTGAAAAGGATGGGTGGGGTTAAGCAACACTTGGTGGGGTCGGGAAAACAATGGGTGGGGTTAAGCAACACTTGGTGAGGTCGGAAAAACGATGGGTGGGGTCAAGCAACACTTGGTGAGGTCGGGAAACGGATGGGTGGGGTTAAGCAACACTTGGTGAGGTCGGAGAAAGGATGGGTGGGACAAAGCAACACTTGGTGAGTTCAGAAGTAAAGTTGGGGTTAAGCAACGCTTGGTGAGGTTGTGAAAAGGATGGGTGGGGTTAAGCAACACTTGGTGGGGTCGGGAAAACAATGGGTGGGGTTAAGCAACACTTGGTGAGGTCGGAAAAACGATGGGTGGGGTCAAGCAACACTTGGTGAGGTCGGGAAACGGATGGGTGGGGTTAAGCAACACTTGGTGAGGTCGGAGAAAGGATGGGTGGGACAAAGCAACACTTTGGTGAGGTCAGGAAAAATATAGATGTGGTTAAGCAACACTTGGTGAGATCGAGAAAAGGATGGGCGGGGTAGCAACACTTGGTGAGGTCGGGAAAAGGATGGGTGGGGCAAAGCAACACTGGTGAGGTCGGGAAAACGATGGTTGGGGTTAAGCAACACTTGGTGAGATCGGAGAAAGGATGGGTGGGGCAAAGCAACACTTGGTGAGGTCGGGAAAATATAGATGGGGTTAAGCAACACTTGGTGAGGTCGGGAAAATATAGATGGGGTTAAGCAACACTTGGTGAGGTCGGGAAAAAGATGGGCGGGGTAGCAACACTTGGTGAGGTCGGGCAAACAATGGGTGGGGTTAAGCAACACTTGGTGAGGTCAGAAAAAATATAGATGGGGTTAAGCAACACTTGGTGAGGTTGGAAAAAGGAAAGGTGGGGTAGCAACACTTGGTGAAGGTGGGAAAAGGATGGGTGGGGAGCAACACTTGGTGAGGTCGGGCAAACAATGGGTGGGGTTAAGCAACACTTGCTGAGGTCATGAAAAGGATGGGTGGGGCTAAGCAACACTTGGTGAGGTCGGTAAACTATGGATGGGGTTAAGCAACACTTGGTGAGGTCGTGAAATGGATGGGTGGGGTTAAGCAACACTTGGTGAGGTCGGTAAACGATGGGTGGGGTTAACCAATACTTGGTGAAGTCGGGAAAAGGATGGGTGGGGTTAAGCAACACGTGGTGAGGTCGGGAAAAGGATGGGCGGGGTTAAGCAACACGTGGTGAGGTCGGGAAAAGGATGGGCGGGGAGCAACACTTGGTGAGGTCGGGCAAACAATGGGTTGGGTTAAGCAACACTTGGTGAGGTCGGGAAAAGGATGGGCGGGGTAGCAACACTTGGTGAGGTCAGGAAAACGATGGGTGGGGTTAAACAACACTTGGTGAGGTCGGGCAAACATCAGGTAAAGGATGGGCGGGCTAGTAACACTTGGTGAGGTCAGGAAAACGATGGGTGGGGTTAAGCAACACTTGGTGAGGTCGGGCAAACAATGGGTGGGGTTAAGCAACACTTGGTGAGGTCAGAAAAACTATAGATGGGGTTAAGCAACACTTGGTGAGGTTGGAAAAAGGAAAGGTGGGGTAGCAACACTTGGTGAGGGTGGGAAAAAGATGGGTGGGGCGCAACACTTGGTGAGGTCGGGCAAACAATGGGTGGGGTTAAGCAACACTTGCTGAGGTCATGAAAAGGATGGGTGGGGCTAAGCAACACTTGGTGAGGTCGGTAAACGATGGGTGGGGTTAACCAATACTTGGTGAAGTCGGGAAAAGGATGGGTGGGGTTAAGCAACACGTGGTGAGGTCGGGAAAAGGATGGGCGGGGTTAAGCAACACGTGGTGAGGTCGGGAAAAGGATGGGCGGGGAGCAACACTTGGTGAGGTCGGGCAAACAATGGGTGGGGTTAAGCAACACTTGGTGAGGTCGTGAAAAGGATGGGTGGGGCTACGCAACACTTGGTGAGGTCGGTAAACGATGGGTGGGGTTAAGCAACACTTGGTGAGGTCGTGAAAAGGATGGGTGGGCTTAAGCAATACTTGGTGAGGTCGGTAAACGATGGGTGGGGTTAACCAATACTTGGTGAAGTCGGGAAAAGGATGGGTGGGATTAAGCAACACGTGGTGAGGTCGGGAAAAGGATGGGTGGGGTTAAGCAACATGTGGTGAGGTCGGGAAAAGGATGGGCGGGGTTAAGCAACACTTGATGAGGTCGGGAAAAGGATGGGTGGGGTTAAGCAACACTTGGTGAGGTCGGGAAAAGGAGGGGCGGGGTTAAGTAACCACGGCTCTACTTGACTGTTTTTGTAATGCATTTCTGGATTTCTATTTGAATTGTTTTTTTGTTTCGTCCTTTTGAGACCCCTTTATTTCCGTAGTCGGGTTTTAGTTTTTTTAACTTTATTTTATTCCTCTATTCACCTTACCTTTGAAATACTCGTTTCTAGTTCCTTACGTGTTTTTTTTAGAAGTGGGAACTTTGATGGATATATTAAGACTCCCACATTTCGTCAGTTATGTTTTTAAGTCCCAAGTAATTATACAGGGTGAAATTGAATAGATGCGACAAATTTAAATATACAATAATACGTGTTGTCAAGAAAATGTATAAAATATCAAATGTAAAATTGTAATGAACAAAGGAAGGGTGGTGGACGGCGCGCGGTCGCCGGGAAGGGATGTCAGCGCTGGCGCACATGCGAGGTTTGGCAACGTCGCGCGATACTTACATTAGAAACTAGGCAAAATTAGGTAAATGACCGCTATGAAAGGCAACATTTAATAACATGAGTACTCCACGACGATTATTGAGCACTGCGATGAGACGGACGAGATTTTTTGATACTTTAATTTTTCTTATTTATTTTGCATATTACTGGAATACCGATAATTCGTACTTAAATAAAGATAATAACATCAATGGACCTTTTGAAAACGATAATTGCGTAATTTTTTTTAACGATTAGATAGTAGAAAAAACAGTTTATATATAATTACTATGTTACTGTAACTGAAGCTCCCATTTCATTTTGTCGCATTTATTCAAATTCACCCTGTATTTATAATAAATTAGAGGGCGAGCCTGTTGCAATCAATCAAGCATATATCCAGACTCTTGAGAATATCTTGATGGAATAACCCAATAACACGTTGCACGACCCGGGAATCGAACCCTGGACCTCATGCTTGTAGTCACGTTTTTTTTTACATACAGCGCCATCTAGTGCCACGTTAAGCAAGGCTTGTGTCGTGGACACCAGATAGTTGATTTACTTCATAATTATATACTTTTTGTTTGTAAATACATACTTAATATACATATATAAACAATTTAAAATTCTTAAAATGGACTATATATGGTTATGGCCATAAAGTCCATTTTAAGTTTTTTTTTAACGTGATTCATACATATAAACATCCATGACTCGGAAACAAATGCTCATCACACAAACAGTTGCTCCTACCGGGATTCGAACCCGGGGACCCGACCCTAAGAACGTAAGGCAGCCTCACCACCGCAGCGCCATTCGAGTCGTCGTTTGTGACCACTAGACTAACAAGGCGAACGTTACCTTTATTAGTAGGTTAAATTACCTACGTTTGTATAAAAAGGTAGGTACCT
Source organism: Xestia ashworthii (assembly GCA_950022955.1). Classification (NCBI taxonomy): domain Eukaryota; kingdom Metazoa; phylum Arthropoda; class Insecta; order Lepidoptera; family Noctuidae; genus Xestia; species Xestia ashworthii. Next base: position 12,376,826 of record OX465559.1, on the reverse strand, counting down.
ACCTAGGTAAAACAGAAAAGTAGTTAAGTAAAACTAGTTATACTCGTATTTCTATCAAATTCCTCTCTGTTTGAACGGTAATTTCTTCTTAGTTGCATGCAACATAATATTTGCATTATCAGCTCTAATATATTTCCTCTTTTTTGATGTTAGCTTTTACGATATTCATATTAGCGTTAATACATAATTTGAATGATATTATACCTTATTGTGTACACTATGTATACTTTGTAGACGATTCACAGCAACATTCCTTGCCCTTTTCCTCGTTTGGTACTCGCATGCAAGCGATTATCTACCTGATTTATGATAGGTATAATTACTTTAGAAGCTTTCAGTACGGGCCCTTGACATATGACTTTAGCGTTATTCAACGATATTTCCTGCTCTTTTTCCATTGTATAATGCAAGCCACTCCTTGGAGAATCTATGCAAGTCCTGACGGAGCTGGCTGAGTTCTGGTCTAAACCAATGCTCCCGTGAACCATTTTATAGAAGTTTCTTTGTCGCACTAAAAGCTATTAGACTCAGTGACCTTTTTTTCGGATGGAAAATCATTAAATGATCCCGCTTTGGGTGGAGCGGAAGGGAGTGTCAGGCTTTTACTGACTAAAACTCATCCATGTCCACCTTAGCCCTTTTTGTTCCAGGGCCACGGTAACTCTTTCGAACAATCCCGCAGCACCGGCAGGCATCGGCCCTTGCGGACCCCTTCCTTTCTGTTGACATCTCTTTGAGGCGCGCGTGAAACACGAACGCACCGCGTCGACACGGCCTGTCTCACTAAAGCAAACGCAAACTTGTGCAGACGGTTTTCACTTAACATAAAGCACCACCTAAACAAATGCCATAATACATATATTGTAACAGTGTCCGAATGTCTACTCATAAGAAAATTCAAAAGTGTGTACTTAATTCAACCATTCACTTTTTGGAAGTAGGTAAATCATGAAAGATAAACAGCACATGTTTCGAGTCTTTGACCGTTTAGTCACCGAGACGTGTTCACAAGGATATTACGTTTTGTTGTGACTTGTGATCACTCACATATTTAAATATCCTTAAGTAACTATAATTTTATTATTAGCCGCTACGATTGAGGAAAACTTAGCGATAATGTACATTAAAATGCCGAACACGTGGCATGACCATAAGAGCCGAGACTGCAAATATGTGGGCCCTTTGTTTTTTACATAATATTTAAGTACTGTTTTTTTTTTAGCCTGTACCTACTGTCCCACTGCTGGGCAAAGGCCTCCCCCAATTCCTTCCATGTGCTCTTTTCCCGTGCCGCCTCGGACCAACCCTCGTGATGCGCGTACAAATCGTCTAGCCACCTTTTTCTGGGTCGGCCTCGGCGGCGCTGTCCGTCTTCCGTCAACCATCGTGTGGAGACCTTTGCCCAGCGGTCATCGTGCATGCGACTGACGTGACCCGCCCAATCCCATTTTAGCCTAGCAGCCTTCATGCCAACGTCCGTGGAACGCAGCGTGGTGTTTCGAACCCTATCTTGTCTTTTGACTCCCAAAATGCTGCGTTCCATTGCTCTTTGGCAAACTCCAAGGCGGAGGTTCTGAGACTCGGTGAGCGACCAGGTCTGAGCACCGTAGGTAATGAACGGGCAGGATGCACATGTCAATGAGTTTGCGTTTCAGGGAGATCGGAAGATCACCCTTCATTACCAAGCTTTTTTTTAATGTATATCGTATAATAATTTATACTTAATATACACCGTGACTTTTTAGTCGTCTTAAAAAAGCGGTCCACTCAATGTACCCGACATAAAATACCTCTAGGCGTGATTATTATTTTTTTATCATTAAGTAATTAACACATTAGAAATATGAAACACCCTGTTAAAAATGTTTACGTATCACACTGTAGAGTATAATTACCTACGAGCAGATCATTCCATCACCATTTTCAACTAGACAAAACTACGCCTTGCGTCATAATAATGAATAAAAAAATATTTTTAAATTATTCAAATCTCATAAATACCTATTTTTTTATTATGAACGTTTACTAGTTATTGGATACATGAACTTGACTGCCTTTGTAATACGACTAAAAAGTCACGGTGTATACTATGATAGCGAGGATATGGCACATGTGTCAGTGGCTTAGCGATTAACGCATCGGATTGGACTCCCGTTCGGTTTAAGTAAATGATTTTTGTCACCATTTTTCTTTTTCCAATATTTTGAGATGAAAGGGTACGTCATACGTCTCTATTAGCTGTACTCAGTATTTAAATCCATTCGTATCCCATTTTTTTTTCCCACACACAATCCATCACTCTTTGCTCTGGCTTAGGGTCAAATCATTTCTACTACCAAGGATTTTGCGTTATCTTTTGGGCATGTTACTTTACTACCATGTAGGTATGTCTGTGAGAGATTTTCTTTTACGCAAATTTTTATAGTAAGAACTATAGCGCATAGTTAGTATTATTCGTGCTCTTCATTAATTGTTCCCTGAAATAACTCTGTAATGTTTATTATGGTACTAAAATGTAGTACTATAGTACTTACACAAGAAGTACGTAGGAAAAAAAACAAAATTTTACCTAATAAAATAATTTAATGACAAAACATAATAATTTTAATATTAATAATCTATTGAGATAAATAAACATATTAAATGTAGGAACTTAATAGTAGCTATAGGTTACATAATATATCCCGGTTTTCCCGAGGTTCGTTTCAAAACCACACGTTGAGTCGTAATCTGTTTTTTATATTTCTATGGTCGTGATGATGTGAAGGAACATTTTCTACTGTTGTTTTGACTGTTGGTATATTTCGTGACCAGTACCTATGACACCGATGGCGCTGAGTCCGTGTTTCTGAAAAATAAAAAAGTTTTATCAAATTATTTGTTCAAACAAGATCAACGTGTTATATACGAGTATAAGTGTGAAGTGTAATAAGTAAGACAATTAAAGAGAACTCAAACTCAAAGGATTTATTTCAAATAGACCCGTGGGCCGTGACCCGCACTTCTGCATTCTTAGTCAAAAATAAGCCACCTACAGTCCAGCCACAGGCATAATAACTGTGAATACAGAATAATGCACATTAACACTTTTGTCAGTCCCGACCTGAATTGGTATTTGTTCAATTCCCTACAAAATTCGTAGAAATTAACTTACAATAAATGTTTTTCAGTAACAACCACTCAGTTCATACATAATAAGAACTAAATATTACTTGAGTGATGTATTTAAAAAAAATAAGCAACAGTATTATCAAAAAAACTTTTTTGCAAAAAATAAAACCGACTTCACACAAAAAAGTGAAAAATAACTTTAGCTTCAGAAGTCGGTGACCTTTATTTGATTGATTTAGTTTTTTTGTCACCGACTTCTGAAGCTAAAGTTATTTTTCACTTTTTTGTGTGAAGTCGGTTTTATTTTTTGCAAAAAAGTTTTTATTTTTCACTTTTTAGTGGTTCACATGTGCATACCCTTTCACAGCGTACCAGCGTGATTTTTTGTTATGAACTGGTGTAAACAATAGACAGACATGAGATTTCAGCAATCCCAGTAAGAGACACACATTTGCTACATTTAATGAGGAGTTCCGTTGCCTTTCTCCGAAGTTTTTCATCTAATCTTTACCAAATTTAAATGGGATCACTCCGAGAAAGTAGTCTTTCTAAAACTACCCAAATCGCTTCTGGTGTGCCTATAAAATTTGAAAAGTTCTCTCTATTTCTCTAGGATCCCATTATCAGGATCCTGACTTGATGATTATGGGACCTTCTGGGAAGTATACCCTTTCAAACAATTAAAAAACAAATTCGGTCCAGTCATCTTCGAGTAATCATTGAATTGAGAACCTTCTCCTTTTTGAAGTCGGTTAATAACGACGTTATGGTACGTGACCCAAATATCCGGATAGCCTTTAAAAGATTTGGCCGAGTATCGTTAATTTGCTTCTAAGAATTGAAGAGCTCCGTTCCTTTGTTATGGATCCCATAATCAGAACCTAACCAAATTCTCATCAAACTACCCTTGAAGTACCCTTGCCAATAAAATAAAAAAAAAACAATACATGTCAAGGTTATAGGCTTATCCCCAATAAATGGAACTTAATACACCTAACTGTCGAAATCTGGGAATATTGTACACATCTGCGTACCCCCTCAGAGCATACAGGCGTGATTTTACGTCATGATGTTGTATAAAAAATAAACATTCAAGCGATTGCAGCAGTTACTGCAGATTTGCTGTGTATTTTTGAAGAGTTCCATTGTATATCTCCGAAGATCCGGATCAGATCTTCAGCAAATTAAAATATAACCACACGGGAAGCACCAGCTTTCAAATTAAAAAAGAATCATCAAACTCGGTTCACCCAGTCGAAAGTACTGAGGTAACAAACACTGTCGAAATCTGGGTGTACTGTACACATCTGCGTACCCCCTCAGAGCATACAGGCGTGATATTACGTCATGATGTTGTATAAACAATAAACCTACAAGCGATAACAGCAATCACTGCAGATTTGCCGTACATTTTTGAGGAGTTCCATTGTATATCTCCGAAGACCAGCATCAGATCTTCAGCAAATTAAAATGGGACCACATGGGAAGCACCAGCTTTCAAATAAAAAAAGAATCATCAAAATCGGTTCACTCAGTCGAAAGTTATGAGGTAACAAACACAAAAAAAAAAAAAAAAAAAAAAAAACATACAGACGAATTGATAACCTCCTCTTTTTGGAAGTCGGTTAAAAAGAATACTCACAATAACTTTCCCGCCCTTCCTGAGAGCCCCGCCGATGCCCTTAGGACTCGCGCTAGCTCCGCCCGACATCAGCGCCACAAGAGCCATCACCAGCACGACCAGACCGAACAGCTTCATGATGAAAGGTAAATGTTTAAACTATAAACTGTTAATGACTAGTTGGTAGTCGAGGACTAGCTTCAAATGATGATCCCTCAGTGTTCCCGTGTCGTTTTATATTACGGCAATATATTACGAGTAATATGGGAAAATTCGCTCCTCGAACATCTTCGTAGGCCTGCTGGGTTTTTTGTGTGTCGTCACTATTGTATTTTATTTCTCAGTAATCTGAATGGAATTTACGTTGAAGCTCAATATACTACTTATGAAATTTGTGTGACAACAACTTACCTGCTCCCGTTGCGTAGTTTGTACTTTTTGCATTTATGTCTACAATAACACGTTTCGTGTACGAATTTATTTCATTCGCATTCAAACTTCACGTTGATGTTAAGGAAGATCCCTAATCCTTTGTTTGGAATAAAATGACTTCACTTACTAAGGTAGATTAAATCTACGACTTACGAACAGTAAGTCTCTGGTACTGGAACTGGTAGAAAATGCCTATGGCATCAAGTCCGCCTCTGTACTTTTGTGCTTGAAGTGTTAAATAAAGAAGTCGTGGGTTCCAACCCAGGCAGGCTTTGTGTAATTTATTTCATCACCGCTACTCACAAAACGGTGAAGGAAAACATCGTGAGGAAACCGGCATGTCCTAGAACCAACGAAGACATGTGACATCTGCCAATCCGCACCGGTCCCGCGTGGTGGATTATAGCCCATTCCTTTTCATAGAGAGGAGGCCTGTGACCCAGCAGTGGGAACATTAATAGGCTGATGATGATGATGTTACTTATAATATTATAAAGAGGTAAAGTGTGTTAGGTCGTAGGGGTAATCTCTGGATCTACTGAACCGATATTGAAAATTCTTTTACCAATAGAAAGCAACGTTATTTGTGAGTGTCATAGGTTATATTTATTACTAGAAAAGAAAAACAAAATGTCCACCTGTGGGAAGCCGGGACGGCCAGTTCAATCTTAAAACCATAGAGTTTGGCGGTTGACCTCCACAGGAAACGACCTATCCGAACTATGCACCTATCTTGTAACGTTTCATAAGCCCGTGTATGTTTACAATGATCATCATCATCAATCTTATTCCAATGTAATCGGTGTCGGTGCTGCATGTCTTTCTTCTTCCGTCATTCTCTATCATTCATGATCTAAGCAGTGACAATTTTATAAGTCATTTACTGTTTATTTTTAAATTTAATTTAAAATCACCTTTTGTACTCGTTATAACTTGTACATTAGTCTCAATGGAAAGAGCGAGATATTCCCAACACAGGTATTATCAATTACGACAATTACCTACTGGGGATGTCTCATTTATATACTCCATGTGTGGTGTGTGTTTTGAGACAAATAAACATTTTTCATTTTCACCTCATTTCTAGCCACATCATCCATCACTCGATCCATTCCATTTAGTATGTTAACATTATTTTTTTGTTTTTCTTCTACCTTGTAAGCTTAGTTCTAGGTACAATTTATTATGCATGCTGTGGTTTTCTGTAAGTGAAGGAGTGCTACTTTTGTCGTCCATTATTTATTTCATGTTTGTGTACATCCTTTGTTGGAGATCCTAAATAAATAAATAAACAAAATGTGAAATAAAATGTTACAATGTCAATTGAAAACTGAACAGTAATGGCGACGAAAATGAGTCTGTCTTTCTTTCATGTTGGGACCACCTGACCTGATCCCACGGGGGTAATAACGGCATTCGCTCTGCCTCACAAGATGGCAGTAACTAATAATCCAAGGGATTGTTTCAATTCTGGTGTTTATTTTGATGTTTTAACTATCCTTTAGACACAGAAAGTAACTGTTTAGTAACTTTTTAACTCCGTTTCAGTTTAACATGTATTTTATTAGCTCAACTGTATGCACAATATTTTTCTCAGTAGGTACGTGTAAACAAACCGAAATGTTCAGTTTTCCGGACTTTCTAACTGAATTCGAATATTAAATCAGGTCGAATAATTCCTCCATTTTTACTGCATGTTTACTACATGGAACGTGGGTATGATAGGATAGGCATTTTTTGTTTTGAAAATTCTTCGTTCGTAATTTCAGACACGATCAATCATTTTATTACCAGGCAAAACACAGTGTCAGTACTTAACTAAAAAATACACACTACACAATACTATTAATACTAAATTTACCAAGAAAATAATGTTAAATTAACCCAATAATTTGTTATGTCAAAATAAAATTTTAAATGTGCACGGTCAAAACCAAAAATTAAATAAAACAAATTTAAAATTAAACACTGAATAAGGTAATTTGAAACCTGAATGACATGAATAAAATAAAAATACAAAGAGGAAAAATTAAATGTAAGGCGTGGGACACACGAGACGCCCTCGAGACGAGTGACGCTTATTTTATTTCCTTTCACTCCAAGGCTAATAATATAGAAAAAAAAAACAAGAGAAAGTCAACATTATATTTTAACTACATACATACTTGAACCATGCAAACTTGGAATTCCCAACTGCTTATTTACAAAACAGCGTCTTTACCTAATGCTGACATCAAGACATTAATCTTAATCTTTTGTGGTCTTTACCGTTTGTTTCACCAGCTCAAGTAAGTGCCAATTTATTTGCGTCATACTTGACCGATGACCTGGTGAAGGTTGCGGGAATCCGGTGGATGCGAGTCGCAAGAGACCGGTCAATGTGGCGACACTTGGGGGAGGCCTATGTCCAGCAGTGGACGTCTTTCGGCTGAGATGATGATGATGATGATACATGAAGTGCTATTATTAAAGTAACAAGTACAAGGCAGTACCTACTTTCCATAATAATACAGGGTGTAAAAGAACCCTTCAGCGCAGCAAGAAGCCGTCACCCAAGCACGTCACACAAAGTCACTTTACACAAAAAACATGGCTGGGAAATGACTTTTTTTTGAGGGTGAAAAATCACTTTTTACTGGTAGGAAAACATTGTGCTAATGGATGGATTAAATAGTAAGGGGGACGTGGAGATGTTTAAAGTAAAGATCTTACATTAAAAACATGTACATTTAAAAAGAAACTTGCGAAACGGTTGGAACATTGACCCCCAATATCTCTGTACTACGAGTATAATAAAAACACAAAAGAGAATAAGTGCTTTTCGGCTTCGTGGTTCTAAACCCTTTATATCCATAATATTTGGATTGATCAGGTTCTCTTCTATTGGAGGTATAAAAGTAATTATTTCAGGACCAAGAACTCCTTTTGTAAAACCCTTTTAGATTAAGTACCTACCGAGATAAAAGTAAAGGTTTATGTCGACCAATTTCCCTTAAATCCTTTCATCCACCTTAGCCTAATTGAGTCCCGAAAAATATAAATTATAAGCAAACAGCCACTCTTGTATTTGCATTTATATTGAGAATAACATTTTAATCGTCTTTGTTTTCACCAGAAGAGAAGGAGAAAAGGATAGCAAAACACGATTTGTTTAATCTTTTTTAAAACTTTAAATGCGTCTATAGAATCTTAAAAAAACAGTTAAGTGCGAGTTAACCTCACTCGCACTCGCCGAAGGTTCCGTATAAACTTATTAATTAATATTGTATTAAAATCAATTTATCTTTATCAACTAATTTATTTATTTTATATTTATTCTTTTATATTATCTTTTATTTTTGCTTATTTTGTTATTAAATTGCATATTTACTGTTTTTTCTATGATTTTTCCCTTACACGTGCTGTTAGACATTGCTTCTTGCCTTTCATGATTCTAGGTCAACCGGAAACATATCTTATAAATTTTGATTTCCTTGAGAGTGTCGAAATATATTTACGTTGTTACGGCCTAAACGGCCGTAAGTATCTTTTTTTTATTTTAACTTAGAAGTTTGATTTCTTCACAGCTTCGAGGGAATGTAAACCTGAGTCTATATCCAACTAATTTTAACTCGGTACCTCCACGCATTCCCGACATAAAGGGTTTTGACAGACATACGGACACCTAATATACAGCGTGTAAGGTTAAACGAGGGACATATTGAGGGAAGGTATTCAGTATTCGATTCTCAACCCAAATTTGTAAAAAACCCAAAATTAAACCCTACCTTACCCTTAATTTTTGACATAATTGTCTAATTAAATACATTACTCATGGACACTGAGCGCGCAAGTAGGTGTCACGCGGCAAAACACGTGCCGGTCCTGAGCTCCGTGCGCAAACTCCGCCCCATTCCTTTGTACTGTCGCCGATGCACCGACAGCCGACAGGGAACACCCCCGCGCTGACCTCAGTGTATGCGCGAGCGCCGTTACTTCCGCATGTCTAATATTGCGTTTCCACGTATCGCATTTAACAAACAACCCCGCTTACTTCGCGATATTAAGAGTTTCCTGTAAACGTGTTCTTGAATAACCAAAAATTACGTCTTATCCAGTGAAGAATATTGGGATTATGGTTCGTGCTTAAGTGTTATCTAGTGATAATGTGCGAGGAACCGTTAATTATTATGCAAGGTGTCAATCAACGACTGCGAACATTCGGTCAGTACCTAGTTACCTAGATATTTGCCTGTCCAAAGCCAGATTTAAAGTATGAAGGGAAAATGGATTATACCTAGAAAGGTCATTGACCCGCACACATGTTCTGCTATAAGCGCATGGCGCACACGTTGCGAAACTTAGGCGAAGTTTTTGGTATGGATCTATCTGTTATGTATTAGTGTTTTCATTTTGTTCATATGTTTATTAGTATCATGTAAGCATGGACTATTGCGGGTTTGAATAAGTCCCTCGTTTAAACTAACATACTGTATAAGGGGTTCCGCAATTTGCTCGTTTTGATTAGTAGAAAACTAAGCTGATTGGATTAAGTCACCCAGTACCAGGGTTATTTGCTTTTATTAAACCAGTTAGCAGTTAATATAGCTGAAAACTTGGAAGTAAATGGATTAGCAAATGAAAAATCTATGTAAATTTGTACGAATCTATGTACGGGACCCTAAAAATGAGCTATTCATTTGTAAAACGATCTGTTTTTACACCTAAGGATCTAGGTTGCTAGGTACTTTAGTGGGTAAGTACGCATGACGTAAAAGCTTCAATGGAACATTTGAAACAGTTCTTCTTACTTTATCCTTATTCTCCATTGAGCTTTTCTGTACTACTACGTGCGTAAACTTAGCGTAAATGACTAACACTAAAAAACCCTCTCATGTACCGTAATGTTAGGTACCTTTCCTGAATATAAAGAGACTTTGTATTCTGATCAATCATCATTCGAAGTTTGCGCTTCTTCAGTTAAACAACAGTCAATAGTTTAAACATTTACCTTTCATCATGAAGCTGTTCGGTCTGGTCGTGCTGGTAATGGCTCTTGTGGCGCTGATGTCAGGTGGAGCTAGCGCGAGCCCTAAGGGCATCGGCGGCGCTCTCAGGAAGGGCGGAAAAGTTATTGTGAGTATTATGTTATGAATACACTAACATGCAGAAAACCACCATTTTGTTTTTAAAAATATGTAGTTTTACAATTCGTTCATTTCTACGATTTTTTACTTTTGATAAATCCACCAGGCTGTTTTCTTTACTCAATACTGAGACTTGTTGATTTTATTTGAACAAAGTACAAATGTTTATTTTTTTCCAGAAACACGGTCTCGGCGCTATCGGTGTCATAGGAACTGGCCACCAAATATATCAGGAATCAAAACAGCAGTAGACAATGTTCATTCACTGCATGCAAGTTCCTACGTCGTGATTCGCGTCAACTGCAACAAGTCACAAGATCTAAGTACCAACAGAACCATGACAAGACGAAGTCATCCGAAGATATATCATCCACCGTCACAGTATTATTAATTTATTGAAAATCTTATGTCATACATTCATCATATAAATAAGTAACTCCACAAAACTATAATCTTTTCATTGAATTTACCTGTTTCCTTGATTACCTGTTTAGAGTAAGTTCCATTATTATTGAAGATAGATTTTGCTCATGGCTTCACTCAAGTTATGTACGGAAATTGACCCATGGCAATGTTTTTAATGTAACCTATGAATTCTATGATACTCAGGGATAACGTAGTTTCCCGTTAGAAAGAATTTTCGGAATCGGAACAGGAGTTCCGAAGATTTCCCTTACATACAAACTTACAAACTTTTACCATTTTGTAATATTAGTATAGATAGATTTTTGCAATGGATTAACTGGTGAAATATAGATGTACAAATACTGGTAGGGAAACGGCTGAAAAACCTATAAATCCGAAACATCGACTACATTTTATTCAAAACAATGGAATGTTGACATTGTTGCCACTGAATGACTGTGGTGAGAATGATTGCCAGACAATATTTTCGTTGTAAAAATGCATCTTGAAGTATATTGTAGTTTTATTTCTATAACGTCGGAATTCACATGGGATCGAAAAGTATTAATTTTGATGAATTTTCAACATGTTCGCCCTAAACAAAAATGAAGGAGTGAAGTCAATACAGCGCATGCCCCAGAACTAATTATTGTGTGTTTAGTATCATGTAAGTAATTGAGTTATTTCAATTTAATTGTGTGTCTGTTGTTTCGACACCACTAACTATTATTATTTGTATGCCCTCGGCTAAAATGTAGCGAACTGACCATCTTGTTATAACATCCTATTGTATTGAAACCTACATTTACGGATAAATTTGATTTGATTTGGAAGATTTGTGTCATTAACCTTGATTACAAACCACTCACCAGCACTAGGATATGAGAGATAGGTAGTAAGTGTATTACCCCGGCAGTAGGAACATTATAGGCGGATTTTGCTATCCTACTATTTGTAATTTCTCATTCAATATACTTTCCAGTTGTATAAGTAGGGTACCGCATTTTAGATCTGTGAGACAGCATTAAGAAAAATCAGCCAATTGTGCACGCATATGAGTATTCAATCTCCGAGATGCTACAGACAATTTTGTTCTAGAAAATAGCATCTTATTACGAGTATATATGTCACCGTAAAATTGTCAAATACGTTATATTGTAATATCACTAGCGATATTGTAAAGTCTCGAATTATTGTCAAATGAATATACTGCTTACAATAAAACGCATTATTTTTCGTGAAATGCATGCGATGGTAGTCAACTCACGCGGTGTGGAGAGAAGGAGGGGTCCTCCTTGCCCAGTGGTACCACTCTCATGAAAAGATACTGTACCATTCCTGAGAAATATCGATTATTATAACCTAACCTTAAAACACTTCATATTCCCTTAAAAAGCGTAGTCGACGGAGCCCCGCTTCGCGGGGCCCCTATTTCCGAGTGCAGGGTTTAAAGGAACCTAACTAACCTAACGGGGGGGTGCCCCAAGTCCCGTTTATGGGGGCAAGAGATACTTCCGTATGTTCAGTTGACAATAATTCGAGATTTTACAATATCGCTAGAGAGATACACGTTATATTGTAATATAACGTTTTTGACAATTTTACGGTGTGTAGATATAAGTTAAGATACAGGGTATAATAAGTTCCTCATCCTAGAAAAGAAAGAAAGACTGGTGACCTACTGTACCTCTACCATGAGATGTCATCGAAAATTGCTCGCTACCGTTGAACCCCTTAGCGTGCTAACGTGGATCAAATAGATTTCGATAATGCTTGCACCATGAGATATACGGAGTCTTACGCAGCAGGCGCTAAGGTAAGCTCGATAGATCGAGCCGTCTAGCTAACTTCACTCTACGTATTAGAATACTTTCGTCTATGCTTCACTTCTTATGTTTTCTTTATTTCTTTCCCAGTAATAAGAAGAGAAAATGGGCCTGAAGCTCAAAAAGACATTCAATATCACAAATAAACCGACTAAATAGAAAAGATGACGGTTAGTGGACTACTTTGGTATTTTGTGGTTTTGGTCAACGAATAACTCCGCTTGCCCGGTACAAATATTTTGCGCGACGTCAGCTGATATGAGGCGCAGCCAGTTCATATGTGGTGTAATGTGGAAATGCCACCACAACTCGACCAAGGAATCAAAGGCCAGTTAATCAAACTCTCAAACTCAAACTCAAACTCAAATCATTTTTTTCAATTAGACCATTACGGCACTTTTGAATGTCAAAAATACAAAACTAAATCAAAGCTACAGTCACAGTCACAAAGCATAATAACTTGAGAAAGTACTGTAGTTGCCCATTCCCTAGCGTAGATCTCTATGGAGAAGAACGGGCAAGAAACTCCATGGACACTCTTTTAAATCAATATACTGTTACAAAATCTTGGTTACATCATTCATGTGTGATTATACATATATGTGAGAACCATCTAGAAAGACGTGCACATTAAGAGCGTCCAGAGAAAAGATTAAATCAACAACTTAAAAAATAAATTAATTAAAATTAACCGTGGCAGCTGAGAGTTTACCAGTCTCAATTGACAGCGCCCGTTCACGAACATGACGCATGTATCAGCACCATTCAACTCGACCATATCGAAGGGAATTAAATGACCCGACACACCCGCCACCATTACCTAGACATTTGAGTGAGCATGACATTCCCTCAGCCGCCAGGGCATATTCAAGTCAAAAAAAAAAAATAGATAACTAATAAATGTAAATGGTAGCTTTACAATACATCGAACTCACACATGTGGTAGGTATGCAATTATATAATATTAAGAGATGAAATCTATACAATGCAAGGATATTTTTACAATCTTCTGCAGCTTCCACAATAACTTGACTGGGAATCAATTAGTTTGCTCCTATGGTTGTGGAGCAAGAGCCAAGCATTTTTATCATCAATGTAATTCCCCAACTTATAATATGCTTGACTACATAGTGTGCGTTTTACACAAGATTTAAATTTCGTCTCATTCAATTGTAGAATGTGGGAAGGTTTTTTATTGTAACATTTTAAACAGTACCCCATGAAAGAGGAATCTACTATAACAAGCCTGAAATCTGGCTGAACTAGTTGGTCCCTATTTATGGTATTATAGTGGTGTTGCAGCACTGCGGTTCATTACCCGCGATAAACTCCACGCACTTCTCGCGTAAGTGCGGTCCTCCGCAGTGACTGCACCTGTCCGCACTCTCCGTACAAAATTTCCGGCCGTGTCCGAACGCCAAGCATTTTGTGCGTTAGATGAGCGGCGACTGGTCCTCCACCCTGACCCTTTGCAGGTCGAGGTAAAGGGCTCCAGCTTCCGTCATTCTCTGGCAAACTTTTAGCCTGACTTGGACGACAACGTGCGCCGTCTTGGGGTTTCTTGTCCTCTTTTTAAACTTTACGGCTATTTCTATTATCCTCTTGGCTTAAGTCGCGAAAGATGTTTTTGTTTTGGGAATAGAGCGCCTTTACCATCTCGTCGTCGTCGCTGTCCAAGTAGACGTCTTTTAGGACGACGAGCGGGTTTTTGTTCTTCATGGGTGCTACTATTAGCCCTCCACCTCGGCTTTCAATTCTTTCTTTCACTTTTGTGAGCATCTTCAGTGTCGCACCCCAGTATGACCGTATGGTTTTTAGCCTTTCGCACTTTGTTAATTTTAAGGCCAGTACCCCTGGCATCGACCGCCACCTTCACCCTAGCGAGCACCTCGTCAGCAGTCTCCTGACTGCCTTCGAGAGTGACTGCCACCGAGCGAAGAGCCGGTCGATGCCCGGGTTTGGCTGCAGTCACGTTGGCGTAAGACTGCGAGTCAAGTTTTGGCTCGCATGTTACTCCCCTTAAAGCCTCCTTTAGTATGTCGGTTCTGGTGGCAACATCACCGGCAACGCCATCGACTTTGTCCCCGAGGACAGCCGCGGCCCGACCAATGTCCTTAACCCATTCTGACATATGGCCTAAGTTCGATTGGACTGTGTCGACCTTCTCACTGACCTCGAGATACTTATCGACGACCTTGTCGATGAGGTCGGCACCGCACTCGTCGTAGCGCTCGGTCATGTCCTGGAACTCTTTTAAGACTTTCCCTTCGAGGTCGTTTAGGCGCGTATTAATTTTCTTCTCCACCATGTCCAGCCTATCCAGGATTCCCTCCGGTAATTTGGGTGAATCAGGCGTTTTGTTTGTGGTTGGAACTGTTTTGGGGCGCAGTTTTCAGGCCCTTTATCCGCCTACTTAGCTCAAACAAGATCCGTAGGCTTTTGTCAGACTGAGTCTCCAGGAAGTTTTTTATATGCTTTCTCATCTGAGGATAGTCCATCACCCTGGCTGGGATGTCCTCGAAGGTCTTCATAACTTCCTGGAGTAGTTGGTCATTAGATTGAGCAGCATAGTTGTTCGGCTGCTTTTTGAACGCCTCCATGTTGTCTACGGATCTTCGCTTTCGCTCCGGTCTGCGGATAAGGGTAACTACGTATGACGTAAATAAAAGCTTCAATGAAACAGTTCCACTTACATTATCCTCAATTCCACTGTGCTTTTCCGTAAAAACTTCTATTAAACTTATCGTAAATGACTAACACGAAAAACCCTCTCGTGTACCGCAATGTTACCTTTCGTGAATATATAAAAGGGACTTTGTATTCTGATCAATCATCATTCGAAGTTTGCGCTTCTTCAGTTAAACAACAGTCAATAGTTTAAACATTTACCTTTCATCATGAAGCTGTTCGGTCTGGTCGTGCTGGTGATGGCTCTCGTGGCGCTGATGTCGGGCGGAGCTAGCGCGAGCCCTAAGGGCATCGGCGGTGCTATCAAGAAAGGCGGGAAAGTTATTGTGAGTATTTAATTAATGTCATACTTTCACGATTGTCTTAATATTACTATAACCACGTCATCAAGAGGTGCTCGTGGCGTAAATAACCGCATAGCCGCATAGGTTGATCTTTAAGGCTAGGTCGGTCTATGGATTGGTGACCAGCATAACATACCGGGTTTCCTCCGTGCCTTAGAAAGCACGAAAGTCTGTTAACCCAGTCTTCCCAAGGGGGTACTTTATTACCCAGTATTTAATTACCAACTGGGTTGCAGAGTATACTACCATGTAAAATACTGGTATTCAGCTGCATCCGGTTAGACTGGAAGCCGACCTCTACATCGTTGGGAAAAGGTTAGGCAGATGTTAACAGTTTTTCGCTGTGTAGAGTTTAGTATATGGATTTTATAAGTCTTATCCCGAGTAGACCTGACATCTACGGATTTTGTTAAAATATTCTAGGGATTTTGCGTGTAATGGGTGATTTTGATTTTGAACGTAAGAGATTCACGTAGTACAAAGTTGGCTAAGTACTATTAACATAGGTATAGGTACATACCTGTCCATGGTATCAAATATTCTCAAGTTTTTTTTTCTTTTCAGAAACACGGTCTTAGCGCCATTGGTGTCATAGGAACCGGTCACCAAATATATCAGGAAACAAAACAGCAGTAGAAAATGTTCCTCCGCTTCATCTATTTAGTTTTAGCATATTTAAGCCATTTATTTAAATAAATTATTTCTCCTTATTGGAAATTTTATTTTACACAAATACTTACCAATATGATTAAGTTTACACTTATTTTTGTCTAGTTCCTTGGCTAGGGTTACCTACATCTTATTTTATTTCTTATCTTCGGCACCTGCAAGGAATTACATTGTAAATCAGGTTTTGGCAATTCATATTCTTGCTGTAGGTACGAGTATCTATACAAAAAAAAAACTCATTTTCTGCACTTATATAGGAACTCCCACCGAGGCACACGACGACGGCTTATCCATGGTAAAAGCGTGAGATATAATCCAAGTCAGTGTACGGTTGGAACGTTTAAATCAAGCAACCAAAACGTGACGTACCAATATTACTTCGAGTCGAGCAAAACAGTAGATCTGATGTATACTAATATTTTATAAACAAGGAGGTAAAAATTGTTTTTTTTGTAAGTGATGACGCGGCGTGCAAATAGTCAACGCCACGCGGGGAGATCAATTATGCAAAAGTTATGTTTTGAGACCAATTATATTGATTCCTATGAAACCCACCCTGTGAACTGAGGAACTAGAAATGGTTTCGACGTCAGCACTGAAAACTATTGGCCCACTAACCTTCAGACCAGCTCAGGGACGCCTCAACAGCAACTGTCGGCAGCTCACACCGTGAAGATTGTCAGATCACTGCTGGGTATCTTCACGAGTTTCTTGAAACCTTTATAGCTGTCTATTTTTGGAGAAAAAGCACTCCTCACCAAAAATACGCGAGAAGCACACACGAGATTTCGAAAAGTTCAAGTAATGCTCCCAATGGTCGGCGCTCGGGGAGCGGTAGCCAAAACTATGGCGCTGGTGTCGCTAGGTTCACCGAATCCAAGAGCGCGATCCTTAAGGCGCGTGAACCAAATAGCCTCAGATACTAACTTATAGAAAACATTTGAAACGAATTAATTATTGTTTAAGAAATTACCTAATACTTAGGTTTAGCAGTAATAAATATTAAACAAGTCAATGGGTGCCCAACCAGTAAGTTTGTATGTAGAGGGAAATGTCGAACTAATGATCCAATTCAATTTTTTTCTGCAAAAATGCATAGTAGTCAAGCAGTGACATTTGTCGAAGACGAAATCGCGGGCGATGTGCTAGTATGTCATATATACGCGAGTGAATGTCTGCCGGCTAATGATAAACAGGAGCTTCTTTCCAATAACAAACTGTCTTTCAATCCCCATGTGATTTCCAACGTCACATACAACGTACGCTTTGAGTAATTTATTTCATCACCACTGCTCTCAAAACGGTGAAGGGACGAAAAATTCGAAGATATAAGACATCTACCCACCTGCACTGGGCCCGCCCGGTGGATTATAGCCCATTTCCTCCATTGAGTCATTGGCCGTGTCCCAGCAGCGGGAACATTATAGGCGATGATTATGATGTCACGTCATCATACCTGACGTCACGCAAAAACTCTGATTCTATCAAGCTAGCCGAGAGATCCTCGATATAAGGATTAAAGCACCATAACAGTAGAAGGCTAGCCCACTAGTCACACCACCTGTCTGGTGGGAGGAACCTCCCTTTTCTATGGAGAAATGTATGGACAATATACTCCTCCGTTATCCATCTTAAGTGATATCCGCTTTTCCAGTGAAAATTTTTCAGTATAGCTGCGTTGAGATTCAATACTAATGTGTCGTGCTAATGCGTCGGAGTTACTGTAGGTACATGGATTATGACAATTCGCTGACTTTGTGGCTGCATCCGGTTAGACAAGAAACTGCACAAGTTGATAACTGATCGTGTTTGTTGAATGTAGTCGACTGGACTTAGTTCTAAAGTTCTAAATTTTTTCAACTGTATAATATTCATGATATTGTGATGATGACCTAATCTTACATAAAAGAAGGGCTTTGTAGTGGAAATAGTACATTTTGATGCATGTGGAGAAAGTTTGTTATTGTAGTTCAAGGCGGTATTAACACACGAGCCGTAAGGCGAGGGTGTTTATGGGCCGAGAACTGCAATAACAAATGTCCACGTGTATCAAACGACGTTTTTCATTACACTTTTTTAAGAAATAAAATAAAAGAATGTAAGTACTTACTTACTTAAAATATTTGTCTCATGAATTATTACGAGACTATGATTTAATTTTTTTTTCCGCGCTTTGCTTTCGCCAGGTTGAAGGAGAAGCAAAGGTATGAAGCTATTATACAGCCTAATATAAAAAATAGTTTTATATATTTTTGAATTTAGAACACAAATAAATGTTAATTTGTTTAATAAAGGAAAATATTAGTTTTAAAGAATCATGTTTAATCTATGATATTGAATTTATATACACAATTTGAATATTCAAAAAATGATTACGCCGCCGTAAAGACGTACATCGCTTATCCGAAATTAAAAAAAAAACATTCACCTCTGACTCTATAGTCAGATGTGAATGTTTCTTTTAAATTATGCATTGACCAGTTTGGACTAAGTATAGGTATAGTTATCTGTGGCAATTTTGCTTTCTGCACATGTGTGGAAAAAACATGAAAAATGCACGTGTGTGAAATACACTGCATTTTGAACCTAATCGTAGTGCGAAAAGTACCAGTTTTCGAGGAAGTGTATTGAAAATACTTTTAAATAATTTATTCGTGAGTAGCCATCATCATTTACTTGATATAATTATATGACAATAGGAAGGAAGATATCTTTGTGGAGTGGCCTGAAACCAGTACGGGTGATGATTAAAATTCTTGGACTTTTTTGGTCTAAGAGACATACGTCGTTTTGCTTTCACTATGTTTTCATTTTGTGTCAAAGTGACCCGAAACATCGACAACCTGACTCTAAAAAGGGTATCGAACTACCAGCGGAGATCGCTCGAAATAGCTCTTGGAATTCAGTTCCTATGGGTTAGATTGAATTTGAAAGCCCATCGCAACCCGAAAAGGCTAGGCAGCCATCAAAATGCGACATATTTCTAAAAAAAATCCTAATTAGTTTAATACGTACTTATCAACGTACTTTTAATGCATTTTGATAAATTATTTTTTCCCCACGGATTGTTTACCACATAAGAAAATGTTTGATATCTCAATGTTTATAGGTGAGAAAAACGCAACGTCGACATAATTTGTATCAAAATGTTGTCGATATTTCATTTTTATAAGTTGTTCAATAGCTTGCATAGGTGAAATGTGGGCCATACGGCCATAGGGCCCACTAAATCTCACACTTATTTTACCAGTTAATCTTGTGGAAAAATCAGTCCTTAAAAAAACATAGCCGATGCTAAACACAGGCTATTAAGTTAACAGGTGATTATTTTTTATGGGTTAAAGTTATTTATTAAGGTTCTAAATGTGTACGATTATATTAGTATAACTAACTTTGTTAAACGACTTGTTTACAAAAAAAATACCATATCTAATTAGCAAAACATCTGAGACTGACAGTTGTTATCATGTGGAAGAGATTGGCGGCATTGCTACGTCACGTCAGGTGGCAATTTAATGCTTAACTTCTAGCCATGGTTAAAGACAGCCATTTTTAGATCACGGAAAGAGTCAGCAAACGATCCTAAAAAAGTCGCAAAGGACTCGAAGATATAAGTGATCAGAAAACAGGTAAACAAAAAATAACAAATATATTTTATTATAATATGTTCGCATATTATTTTACTGTTTTAAAACTTATCTATAGTAACTAGCGTTCTTAGGTTATTTGAATGATTATTTTTAACCAAAAAACCAAAATATTACATTTTTGACTGAAGCTTCAGCCAAAAGTAGTGATATCCTACGAATATACATAAGACTACTTGGTTTGATTAAAATCTGTCCAAATATAGTCTATGTGATTATTATAACTATTTTGTAGTATTACTATTACCAGATACTTTTGTGCATTAGTATTATTATGTTAAGATTATATTTTCTTCTTGTACTAGGCTAATTTTTAAATATTATCATTCTTTATTTTAATATATTTGTGTAGTGTTATCAGCATTTTTATTTAATAACCCTACAGTAGGTATTGTGTGGACTGTGGAGTTAATATGTTCGTATATTATTAAAGAAATTATATAATTTTCATAAATGCATTAAGTAAGTACCTATGAATTTCAATAAGTTAATAATGCTCCTACCACAGGTAATCAAGGAAAATCCAGAAAAAGATTTCAGGTTTGTGGAGTTACTTGTTTAATACGATAAATATTTATATAACATAAGATTTACAATACATTAATAATACTGTGACGGTGTATGATAGAAATAACATCTTTGGTTGATTTTTTCCTGTCATGGTTCTGTTGGTGATCTTGTGACCTGTTGCAGTTGACGCGAATCACGAAGAAGGAACTTGCATGCAGTGAATGAACGTTGTCTACTGCTGTTTTGATTCTTGATATATTTGGTGGCCAGTTCCTATGACACCGATGGCGCCGAGACCGTGTTTCTGGAAAGAAAAAATCAACAGTCTCAGTATTGAGTAAAGAAAATACCCTTTTTTTTTTAGAAAGCAAAAAATCGTAGAAATCAGCTACGAAATTGTAAAACAACATAAAAAAGAAAATGGTTGTTTTCTGCATGTATATTAATAAAAGAATACTCACAATAACTTTCCCGCCTTTCCTGAGAGCGCCGCCGATGCCCTTAGGGCTCGCGCTAGCTCCACCCGACATCAGCGCCACGAGAGCCATCACCAGCACGACCAGACCGAACAGCTTCATGATGAAAGGTAAATGTTAAAACAATTGACTGTTGTTTAACTGAAGAAGCGCAAACTTCGAATGATTATAGATCAGAATTCAAAGTCTCTTTATACTCACGAAAGGTAACATTACGGTAGGTGAGTGAGAGGGTTTTTCGTGTTAGTCATTTACGCTATGTTTAACTGAAGTTTGTACGGAAAAGCACGGTAGAATTGAGGAAAACGTAAGTGGTTAATTGTTTTTAATAAAGATGTTTCATTGAAGCTTTTATTTACGTCATACGTAGTTACCAACTAACGTACTGAGAAGAGGTCTGAAAACGATATATTATGCTTACCAGTAGGTACACTAGAAACTTTAACCTTAGTTAGTTAGTTACTATTAATAGTAGTTTTTTTGATGTTGTCAAAAGGAAGGGTTGTAATTTCAGTAGTCTATGTATCGTAATTATGTTTGTTCTTACGTATGTTTCTCCGTAGCTCCTAAAACTATTCATCCAATTTTGATGAATGTTATTATGGCCTGGGTAACATAAGCTACATTTTAACCGACTTTAACAACAGGAGGAGTCGATTTTACCTTGTGAGTTTTTAGCTGTAGTATACCTACCAGTGGTAGGCTACCACACAAATTCTTGTTGTTCGGTATGTACATTCCTACGTTAACGTCCATTTGGTTATCTCTAATATATAAAAATTTCGTGTCACAGTATTTGTTATCGAAATCCTCTGAAACAGATTGACCGATTTTTTTTTGTGTACATTTTTTAGTCTCACATATAGGTACACATCAAAAATTTCCACGTGAACGAAGTCAAAGGCAACAGCTAATGTCACGTATTTTTTACTTCCTATTTGTACCAAATATTGACAAATGCATGTTTGTGCTAAACGTTCATTAACTTTTAATTAGTTACGGTATGTTCAATATAAATGCAAATATTTTTGAAAACTCAATTATGGTAAAGCAGCTTAAGGATTAAAGGAAAATTATCACAATTTCCATACAGATCATATTATTGTACCTACTGCACATTAAAGGTAAAATGGGCGAATATACTTACTCACCTTTAATCAAAATATGGTTTGATGAATCGAAACATGATTTAGGATTTTTATATTAGGTATGACTTTTTGACACTTGAAGTAAAGTAAAATATCATTGATATTTTACATCGACAAGTAAGGGATTAGGCCTGAATTCTTACCGACCGTCAGCGCGACGAGAATTCAAGCCTTACAGTATAGTACATACACAATAATTCACTTATACATCAGGAATAAATACAAACACCGGACCATCCGGACAATCCAGAAATTCCTGTTGGCTAAACCTAGTAACGGTGCTTGGCCTGGGAATGAACCCATGACTTCGTACTCAGCAGTGACCACTTGACACATGACAATAGGCTGCGAAGTGAAGATTGAATATGTCCCACTGCTGGGACACAGCTTAGGCCTCCTCTCTATGAAACGGAATGGGCTATAATCAACCACGGAAGCCCGTGCGTTCCTAAAGATGTTTTCATTCACCTTTTTGAGAGCAGTGGTGATGAAACAAATTTGAAACAAAACTCAAAAAAAAAAAAAACATCAAACCCATACGTGTGGCTAAAAAAATTATATGATGTACATTAAACCATGTAAACTCCCACCGAAAATTGGTTTGAACGAGATTTAGTAAGTAGTTTTTTTTAATACGTCATATATCGTAAACAGCAATTTACCTTTCAATTTACCTTTACTTTGTTACCAATTTTCACGGGCACTAACTATTTTTTCTAAAATTAGTCTAGGTTAGACCTTATGACAGCTATCTGCCGGTCAGAATTCGGTCAAAATCGGTCCAGCCGTTTCGGAGATTAGCCGGAACAAACAAATAGAGAGAGATACAAATTAAAATAAATGTGTTTTCGTTAAGAATAACATAACATTATGACGACCCGAATGGCGTATAAACGGGTACGAATCCCGGTAGGAGCAAATGTTTGTGTGATGAGCATGGACATTTGTTTCCGAGTCATGGATGTTTATATGTATGTATACTAAGTATGTATTTACAAACAAAAAGTATATATGTAGTATATCAACTATCGTGGGATAGAGTATTTATTTATTAAAACTTAAGTTATTAAGTGCCGAATACATATTCAGGAAAAAGCTGTAATTTTTATATTACAAAACGACTTCATTTTTTTTTATTCGTATAGAAAACTTCATCACGATACGAATATGTTTTTGTGTAGAAAACAATATTATTTCTGTCTACACAAGGAGTCGTAGTAGGCAAATATTGTGTTTGCAGATTAATATTCTTCGCATGGAGCGGAAATTCGTAAAGCTAAGTAAAGTTCGTCGTGCTTTACTACGCGTAATTCATTCAGATAACTGGGAAATAAAATACAAATGTGAATAAACAAATAAAAACCCAGTATAGGCACATGGAGATGTTCGGGGAGCGACTTTTCCCATACGAATATACAACCGTATTTAAAAGAACAACGGGACACTGAGGGATCATCATTTGAAGCTAGTCCTCGACTACCAACTAGTCATTAACAGTTTATAGTTTAAACATTTACCTTTCATCATGAAGCTGTTCGGTCTGGTCGTGCTAGTGATAGCTCTCGTGGCGCTGATGTCGGGTGGAGCTAGCGCGAGCCCTAAGGGCATCGGCGGCGCTCTCAGGAAGGGCGGGAAAGTTATTGTGAGTACATATAATTAACAAGAACTAACTTCTTCGTGTTCTTAAGACTAATTAGTGCAGACTTCTTTGTATACCAAGAAAATTGTAGGTACTTAATTAATTTGATGTCAGACTCTCGTGCCCGTAGCTTCACCCGCATGGAGTTCCGTAATTATCCCAAGATCGTACTACCTGTGATAAAAAGTAGCCTATGTATAAATCCAGGCTATACCCTATCTATGTACAAAATTTCATCCAAATCCGTTAAGTAGTTCTTGCGTGAAGGAGTTACAAGCATCCATCCTCACAATCTTAGTATAGTCTGCTCTTTTATTTAGCCGTAGACTTTTTTATGCAAGTAATTAGAAACTTATTATGTTGCATGATGTTGTGCCCCTTTCAGTGTTTTACTATGTAGTTTATTTCGCACTTTACTGTAGAAATATTTGTTGCTGAAAATATAAACCGTTCAGTCTGAACGGAGAGGACTTTTTTATCTCACAATAAGTGAAATCCATGATTTAATAAATAGACAACGTTCGTGTATGTATTTAATGAATGTTTATTTGGTTTACAGAAACACGGTCTTGGTTTGATCGGCGTCATTGGAACAGGTCACGAGATTTACCAACAGAGACACCAGTAGACATGATCTTCGCAAGATTCGTCTTCAGTGTTTCCACCGCTTCAGTATTAAGGCGCCTATACGAGCTAAATTAGCAACTCTATTTGTGGTGGTTCAAACTTCGTTTGAAATGCTGTTAGAATAAAGTTCTAATCAGCTTGCACTACAAAGTGGTTGTTACGTCAGCCACTGCGGGCCAAATAGCGCGAAATGAGTGGTTTCGATCGATTTACAAAAAAACTATTGATTGGATTAAAAAACTAAAACAGTATCATGCTAATATATTGCTTGTAGAATTATTTGCCAAAAAATCAGAATGATCGCATGCATATTAGTATGTTTTCTATTTTTTGAAAGATATTTTTAGAGGTAAGTTCGTGATTTCTTTTTATCGAGCCAAATTAATTGTATTATGTTTTCAAAACAGTATCATGCTAGCATATATCCCGAAGAATATCATATATTTTTCTGCTCTTGTTTATAGCAGTGAATCATATACTTTTAGTAATTATAAAACTCGCGTTTGGCTCGTGTAGTCGCCTTAATTAATTAATGCTAAACCTCAAGTTATTATATTAATTCAATAAAAAACACCTTAGTACATGTTAACTAATAATGAATTTATTTAAATGAATAGTGTAATCGCGACTGCTGTGCATATGGTCCCGGGTTTGAGAAAATTAGACAGTTTGTATAATGGAATGGTCCATTATACAAACATTTAGAATCTAATATAAAAATAATACGAAAAAAAAGTCGTTATTGAGTTTTTCCATCAGAAACTGAGTATAGCAGTCACGGAGTCTGAGCTTATGCCCGATTGATGGCAATGGGCTCGCCCGCATTGCATGGGACTACCTTTTGGGTGTACACTTCTGCTCTTAAGGATGCGTGATAGCATGATGCTACGTTATGTTAAACTTGCAATAAATTGTAACTCCAAATATATGTAATGGTTTTTATTGACTTTGACCCATGAACCCCCCCCCCCCCCCCTTGATAAACTTACCAGAGAGCAACTATACAGATCGTCACCTGCTATACGATCTTAACATACTCTATTGCCGCGTCCACATTCTGACATCATCAATTATAAGGTAAGGTAAGGTATGTAGACTGACCACAGAAAATGTAGAATGTGTTCCTAGATACTAAATGGAAACAGAGAAGCTCGATATCAGAAAAACCGCTCGGGTTTATCATCAGCCATAAGGTTATGCTGGTCTGTGAATGGTTGACCATCCTTACATACCGAGTCTCCTCCATGCCTCGGAAACCACGTTAAGCTGTTAGGCCTGAATTCTTGTCACGCTGACGGTTGGTTGCCCACGGTCGGTCGCGTATACATTGTGTTCGTATACATTGTATTCTATACAGTACAATACCGTGACGCTGTCGTCAGCGGTGACCGCCATCGCCAGTCGTATTTTGTTCTCGCTGAAGTCACGACCGACATTACGCGACTGACTATCAGCGTGACAAGAATTCGGGCCTTGGTGCTGGCTGTTATTTTTATAGAACAGTTGAGTAAATTAGTGGCTCTAAAGTCTGACAACCAGTCAAGCGGTTTCGTAATGACTCAGTACTAACTGGGTTGTGGAGGTCGCCCCATGTAAAACACTGGAAGTCTGGTATTCAGATGCATCCGGTTAGACTGGAAGCCATTAATTGGAAGCAGACTCCAATATACTTGGAAAAGGCTGGACAGATTGTGATGCAAAATAGAAACGGCACTTTTCTGCGCACTGAGTGTACCAGTTAGTTATCAATAGGTACCATGTTTGTTTGAAATGAAGTGTTGCTCCCAACTTACGCTATTAATCATAAATTTTCATCATAGTATACCAAGATTTCATCAGAAAACTGCTCCAATATTGAATAACACAATAAATTAACTTGACCAGAGGATCGAACAGGAAGGCCCGAGTTTCATAACTTTGCCTTCTCTTGCCAAAGTTAGGAAACCCCGGTCTGTAAACTTCACCGCTATTACGTTATTAGTAAAACGAGAAGGAACTGCATTATGTTGATTTCGTAGTTCCACCCTGGGCAGGAGTCTCGACATAGATAAGCATCTTTCTTTTCGGATGGAAAATCATCAAATGACTCCTCCCGCTCTGGGGGGAGCGGAAGGGAGTGTCCGACTTTTACTGACTAAAACCCATCCATGTTCCTTCCTCGCCCTTTATGTTCCGGGGCCACGGTATCTCTTTCGAACAGTCCCGCAGCCCCGGTAGGCTACGGCCTTTGCGGACCCCTTCCTTTCTGCTGACATCTCTTTGAGGCGCGCGTGGAACACGAACGCGCCGTCGACACTGTAAAGTTACATTTTCCTCGCGTCAGACGGGTTTTGTCGACTGACAATCGACAAAATGACAAATAAATGACAGATTTTCAACAGACTTCTATCGTCCTATGCATGGCGATGTTTGACATGTGGAAAAGAAAGTTCTCTATTCTCTAACAACAAAAGTCTACAACGTCGAGCATGGCGACAATTTTTTGTCTACTTTTGACACTGGTTGTAGGAATCGTTTCTTGTCTAATGTCAATAAGTCTAAAACACATCAGACAAGCGGATTTTTACAAAAACATGTAATTTGGTTGTACGCGATTTTCGTTATCTATGTCGAGACTCCGGCCCCTGTAAGAACATTTTCAGTATACCGACATTACATTACTTACATTTATAGTATTTTCATCATTTTAATAGTTTGTTTATTTCTACGGATGATACTAAATGCTGTGCATGTAGAATGCAAGGCGCGTTTCCCGGTAGAGTAAGGCCCCACACAGATGGTTGCGGAGTTTGAGAGAAAAACTGGTTTGGTTGGTATCATATACGGGTCATACACTAGCTGGCATAACATAACAACATATCTGTTATCCCCGAAGCGTTAGGCAGTGGTGTACCCATTACCCAATACACCACATTTCACCATCTACTTATGATAAGGTTACACTTAATAAGGGGCAAGACTAATGCCATTAGGCTTATTCGTCAACTGGCGACTGTGAATCTCGCGAGTGCTCGCGAGTTGGCACCTTCCAACTTTTATTTATTTTTTTGTCGTCAATTCGCACGCACGTTATAAAGTACAGTCAAATGAAAAACGGATTGAAACCAATATAAAAAATACTACAAGCTTTGCTCGTTTAAAGATATTATTAGATTATACATTTTATAAGAAGTTTACGTAGCTGACTGTACATCTGACGTATTTTAAGTCAGATTTACAAGGTCACGCGAGTTGACGACAACAAAATAAAATATAATCGGAAGGTGCCAACTCGCGAGCACTCGCTAGATTCACAGTCCAGTAGACGAATAAGCCTGCCATCAACCTAGCTTAGATGCGCAAATTGCTTGCCATGAATCGTCCATGACTTCTACATGGTTTTAAACCTACCAGCAGCGTTGAATTCATAGTAACATTTACACATTTACTAATTTTATCAGTTCCCGCTGACCCCACTGTTCGTAGTCCCATTAGTGGGTTCAACGGGAACAATCAATGATTATTTTAATCATTTCCCGCTGATCCTACCAGTGGGACGACGAGCGGTGGGGTCAGCGGGAATACACCAAACTTTGTGTTTCTATCACAAGTTAGCTATTTACGATACGAGTGTTTTTATTAGTACTGAATCGTAATAAAAAAAAAAATACAGGCGAATTGAGAACCTCCTCTTTTTGGAAGTCGGTTGAAAACAAACACAATATAATGTAGTAACACTTCTGGTTTGATTTATCAAACCGCAATCTATCTAGAATTAAAGTCACCGTAGGATAAACTGTGTTACTCAACATGCACTTAGTGCATGCATACCTAATTCATATAAAATAGCAAGTTGTTGCAATATTATATCACGATCATGCAAACTTAGTAAAAGCAGAAATGTATGTGTGCGTTATTTCGCCAGTTATGTTCAAGTTCCATGTGGCGAGCTTTTCGCCATCGATTTCGCACAAACCCAAACTTTTGCCTGCTATTGAAAAATTACTATTTGGAAAACCCACTTTGCTTTACCTTGAATTCGAACCCAAAACTTTCAATTGCCCTTACGACTACAGGACGAACGAGACAGTCAGAAAAATAAACTTTTTTAGGACTCGCTCTACTCCGCCCTCATCAGCGTCAGGAAAGTCAGAACGCACCAAACAGCTGCATGATGACAAAGCGTAATTTCCGGCAGTAGAAGATGCTCCCACATACCCACCTACATTGTTGTTTCCGCGTCACTGTGCTTTTGTACCGTATGTTTTGTAATAAGGAAAAAGTTGTAGACAAAGGGATAAAATCATTTGACGGGTTTTTTGTTGCGGTTGTACCTACATTATAATTGTTTGCGTACTTACCGTGATCGATATGATTTCTTAGTAACATTCTGTTATGTAGTGGAGACAGGTGCTCCGGATGTCGATGGATTTTTGTATTATAAATGCTACTACTAGGCTTTGTCTGCGCTCTTGTGGCGTTCGTATTTTATCCAATGAGAATGTAGGTACGGTTATCAACATCTGCGCATTTTACCAACTATGTTGGGTCGGCTTCTAGTCTTACCGGAGGCCGCTGAATACCATTATTTTACATGATGCGACTGCCTATCTGACCTACAAAACCCAGCTAGTACTGGGTAATACGATACCCCTTGGTGAGACTGGTTGTCAGACTTTCGACCCATTGACTACCCGTAATGACTGTCAAAGAACTAGAAATGGCAGCCGGGGCCGAGTTTGAGGTGTTTCTGAGGATTTCTTAATAACGTTTGATTCCAATATAATGAACAAATTGAACAAAACCGCAGGCCTGCACAGCTAGTGAAATATAAAATTATATCTTGTGAAAGGCACACGCAGGGCCAGCTGCTGATTTTATCTATACATATATTTTATTTCGATTTAAGTTAGGCAACGCATTTATTTCTAGAACACCACAGAAGTCTTTACATTATCTATTATATGAAAATTAAGTCTGTGGACCTTGACGACATTTCTTGATAATTATTTCTGATTTCCTAAGATAACGGGTCTTCAAATAATTTCCATTTAAATATTTATTGATAACTTTCATTCTGTAAGTACATCGAATTAAATTGAAGAGTTCAATCTTTTATAATTAGGACACAATTTGTATAATATAACCTAATTAATTGCTTTCCGATATCTACGAGAATTGGGAATTAGGACAAATTATATAATTCATTTTGAATTTGTTTTGATAAAATTGATACAAATTTCATTACATTTACGTAGAAGATTCCTTTGAAACTTATCCGAATATGGTTTCATCTTGTTTGATGTATTTATAAAGGTTCTGAAATAACATCAACAAAATTTTAAATGGCTATGATTTTATCTACAGGCTTGCATTCAAAGGTATTTGAATGTTTAAAATTGAGGCATTTACGTCAAAACTAAATCGTGCACAAATTAATTCAAGAATATACAATTATTTTGTTACTTGGGTGAATATTTCATTTCGTGCAAATTACGCGGCAGGCGATAAAGAATACATTAAATGTTGAAAAAATCTTTACCTGTTTTTTTTTCTAATTAACTTATAACAGTACTAGGCGCAACGCTTCAAAAATCTAGTTTTTTATTATAAGTGCACCAAATTTAAAAAAACAAGCCAAAAATCTAATTACCATCCATGTCCCTTCTTCCAGATTTTAATAAATCGGTGCATTTTAGTAAAAAATCTGTGGGAAGAACGATTTATGTAATAAGTTTTCGGTTAATATATTAATTAATCCATGTTATATAATATATATTCTTTACGAAAGACCATATTTAAGTTTTATAATGTTTATTTATTTATTTATAAAAAAAAAAAGCTTAGACATAGGTTACAAAGTGTTAACAGGCTAATTTAGGTCAGTATAACTGGTGTAGTCATCTGTAGCCGAACTAGGCAGAGCCTGTATTTCGACTATCAGCGCCAAACCCCTCGAATATTAAACATTTAAAGTGCCAGTAACATTTTAAGTTCTTCTTATAAACAGTTCTATAATATATTTATTTATATTTACTTTAACAAGTTTTTCTTTTTTAAATACAAAAAATTTACGAAAAAGAGTATGTGTAGTGTTTGCATGCAGGGCCTCTTATTTGTGTGAGATGGGAATGTACGTGTCTGATGTGTAAGAGGATGTGTGGTGTTGTCTAGTGTTCGGCTGTGTTGTGGTGTGAGTGAGCGTGCGCGCGTGTGCGTGTATGTTATAAGAGATGTATGTTATATTGTTCATATAGGTACTATGGTTTAATTAGGATGCTATGTGCAAAAGAAGTTCAGTCTGTTCATAGGTAAGACTTTTCAAATATTCGGTAAGTTTCTTCTTGCATTGCATTTTTGTTAACGGGTATATATTAAGTATTCTGTTTAACCTATTATAAATTAATGGACCAATGGAGTGGGCAAAGCGTTGACTAAATTTAGTTCTAGACTGCTTAGTTCTTTCGCATACTATGTCCTTTCTTCGCTTCAGGAGGAGTAATGGGTTGTATTTTAATGTACTGTGTTGTAGGAGGGCAACGCTTAGTATATATAATTGCCTCACTGTCATGACCTCCCAATTCTCGTATAGTGTTGTTGTAGAGAATCGGATAGGCTTGAAAGTTGCAACCTTCAGTATTGCACGCTGGGCTATCTCGATAGACTTCAGAGTTGTTTTTGATGTTCCTCCCCAAGAAGATATACAATATGTAAGAAGCGACTGACAAAGAGCGTAGTATATCTGCTTTAGCAACTTAAAATCAGCAATGTGCCTCAGGTTTTTAAAAACGTAAATGAGCTTTCGTATTCTTCCACATAGCAGCCTTACATGCTCCTTGAAATTGAGATTGCTGTCTATGATAACTCCTAGATATTTCAGTGTCTGCACGCGTTCCAGTGAAGGACACTTGCAGTTTCTTCCGGAGTGACACTCGTGCGAAACGATATTTCGCACGTTGCCATCTCCAGTTACATTTTTTATGCTAAAGCAGATATACTTGGTTTTGTCAACATTTAATGTAAGTATGTTACTCTGAAGCCAATTTCTCACGATATCGAAACCCCGCTGTGCAGCACCGAACGCCTCTTCCCATGTATCAGCAGCAAAAGAAAGGGCAGTATCGTCCGCAAAAGATAAAATTTCACCATGGGGAAGTTCGAGACTCGTGAGACCATTTATATACACAAGAAATAAACTGGGTCCCAGTATGCTACCTTGTGGTACACCGTGAGTAATCTGGAGGTGAGTACTTTTACAATTTCCAACACGAACACACTGAGACTGGCCAGTCAGATAACTAGTAAAAAGTTGCAACTGCGTACCTCTAATTCCTAATCTTTCGAGTTTATCCAGTAAGAGGGTAACAGAAATCGTATCAAAAGCCTTTGCGAGATCTAGAAAGATAGTGAGACATTTTTTCTTTTTATCTAAATTGGAAGTAACAAAGTCTATTAGTTTATTTACGGCTTGCTCAGTTGATTTACCTTGTCGAAAACCATATTGGTTAGCTGAGAGCAGTTCATTTTTTTCTAAATATTTTACTAGTCGTGAATTTATAATTTTTTCTAGTATTTTTGATATCGCCGGTAATATAGATATTGGTCGATAGTTATTGATGCGATTTCTGTCCCCACTCTTATAGATTGGACAAACTTCGGCTTTTTTAAGGACATCAGGGAACACTCCGTTTTGCAGACAATCATTTATGATCTTTGTAAGAGGTGGTACAATGATGTTTCTATAGGTTTTCAGAAACTTATTACTGATATTATCTCCACCACTGGCACAGTCCGATTTTAGGTCGAGGATGAGACGTTCTACCTCCTCTTCAGTTGTGTCTATGAGGGCAAACGAATGCGGACTACTGGTAGCTGTGTCTCCATTGGTATGTCTATTGTTTACAGTATGCGTGTTTTGCTGGTGTATTTTGTTTGCTAATGAACTTCCTACATTTATGAAGTAACTATTTACTTCACTCAATGAGTTTTCAGGAGAGGTCGATAGTGTCAGTAGTTCTTTCGGATGATTAGGTACTTTTGATGTATTTGTAATTTCTTTTATGGCTTTCCATAGTTTTTTATTATCTTGTTGTGCATTTTGAAGTTGATTTTTTTCATACTCTATTTTAAGTTTTCTTAACAATGCATTGCAGAAGTTTCTGTATCGCGTGTATGTCACTTTTAAAGTGAAATTTTCTGGTGCACGCTTTGATTTCAAGTGTAACTTATCCCTGTTTCTAGTGCATCGCAGCAACCCTTGTGTCATCCATGGTTTTATGATTTTGTGACGTTTAGATAGAGTAATATGTTTAGTATTATTTACGATTGCGTGTTGAAGACAATTTGTGAAGTACTTTAAAGATAAGTTTGGGTTTGTAAGGTGATAAATTGGGTCAAAGTTAATTTTTATAACATCTTGCTGTAGGTTTGTAAAGTCAACTTTAGTTATAGTTGTTACTGCATATTTACGCGTTTCATTAGCAGTCAAACACAGTAAAACAGGGTAGTGATCCGTTAGGGTAGTTTGTGGAACTAAAGTAGTAACTGGATAATTGGTCTTTACTAACGCATGATCTAGACAAGAATTGCTTTCATAGCGAGTTATCAAAGTGTGAGCTGGTAAGAGGCCATGAGAAGCCGCTAAAGTAAGGTAGCGTTCCCCGTTTAGGTTTATTTTGCTAGGGTTAATATCTATATTGATGTCACCTATTACCAAGATCTGTTTAAAGTTGGACACTGTGTGTAGTAATGAGTCTAGGGATGAAAGAAACTGATCAATGTTTTTGAAAGATGGGGACCGATAAAAAGCTAGTATCGCTGTGCGATTATCTATTTTTGCGACCAAACAGTTACATTCTTGCATGTGAGGCTCCTCTATTGTTAGACTAAGGTTTTCCTCATAGTAAATAACTACTCCATCATTTTGTTTGGGGTTTATTTTTGACCCGACATGAGAATAACCTGCAAGTCTTGGTATAACTGAAGAACTTGAGAGCCAGCATTCGGTAAGTACAATTATACCACATTTCAACTTCATTCGTGTCAATAGCACTTCAAGCCCTGGCATGTTACAGCTTATGCTGCGTATGTTTAGCGTGAAGATTAACAAGTCATTAGGGTGCAGTGATATTAATTTATGACAGTTTTCAATGTTTGTTTCTTGTGATTGCGATACAGATAGTTTATCGAGATTGTCTGTTAAGTTAATTATGTTATTGAATTTGACGTCAGTAAAAAGTATTGTAAGAAATGGCGGTCATGGTTACAAAATAGTATTAGCAATGCAATAGGGTAACTGAAAGGTTTAGAGTGGTTTGCGTGCACTATGTTTGTGATGTATGTATCTAAATAAAGTAAGTGTGTTGTAGAAAGCATGTCATACATAAGGGTTAGTGTAAGAGGTTTGAATGTGGCTAAATTTCCGTGTAATGGGAATTCAAGATGTATAATATTATGTATTTGTGTTGTTTTATAGAAAGTACTGCGAGTGTAGTAGTGTTTAAAATTAGAGAAAAACGTGTTGTCTTTGAAGTGTAGTGTATAATTTCTGCATAGTGTGGTAGAATGTAAACAAAAATAACTTGCATTTTGAACTGGAGTAAAAAAAAGCGATATAAAGAGTAAAAAACAAAAATGACTTACAATTCGAAATGAGAACAAAACATGCAATATAAAATAAATCAATAACATACCGAAAAAAATAGTTACTACATGAAATAGTCACAATGCATTTCTTAACTTATCCAGATCAGTGTCATGATTTATGCGTATGTGAGTTGAGTCTTCGGTTTTTTTAAGGTAAACAAACCCGTTAGTCGTCCAGCAGAAGTCATATCCGTGGCTTTTTTTAAACTGCCTGGCCAGAAAATACAGTCTCTGAGTCTTGTGAGTTAAAGTTTCACATACGTAAAGTGGTCTTGGGTGGTATGACTGGTTCAAATGAGTAGTATTTAACTTTTCTCCCTTTGCTCGTGTTTTATTGAAGTTCTTGACAGCCTTGAGGATTTTGTCTTTTAGCAGTACGGAGGTGAAGTCCACGACAACAGGATTTGATGCGTCTTTCGATTTTAGTCTATAGACGTCTCGAATATTAGTACAATCAATGTTGACACTCAAGGTCTTTCCTAGTTTTATTATGTCGTTGCAAAGATTTTCTTTTGTTTCGCCGCTTTGCTTTGGTATATTCCGAATTTCTATGCCTGCTCCACGGGTCTTTCGCTCAGACACTTCCAATTTTTCCTCTAATTCTTTAATCAAGATTTTGTCCTCTTTTCTTTCTTTCTCGAGAGTAGATATTTTATGCAAAAATTCGTCATATTTACTCGACATGACTTCTAAACTGGTTTTTAAATCTTGAAAACGTTTTTCCTGTTGTTTTGAGAAAGTTGAGAACATTTCCTTAATCAGTGCTGTGACATCCAAGTGTTCATCTTCAAGCTTTCTCTTCTTTCGCTCAGTAACATTGACTACGAGTGCATGAAGATTAGGTTCCGACTCGCAGTGCTGTATCGGTGAGCCACTCGTGACCGTAGAGAACGACGGGGCCTCGCTACGAAAGCTTCCAGGCGCTGCTGTCGGTGTCAGCGGGGCAGGTGAGGCGGGGGGTGTTCTTCTCAATGGCATAGTGGAGGTGTGTTGAGAGCGGCGTAAAGTACCAGGACCGCAGAAGTGTAGCCGGTTGATTCTTCACACTAAGCACTAGTACGGAGGCCAAGTTATAATTGCTGATGGCGAGTAAAGCGAAGCTTTGTCGTTTCCGTCCAGTTTAAGAAGACCTTTCGGTTAGTGCGTACAATAGATGCGTAAGCGACGTATTTGTACGAAGCTGGCAGGATTACTGCTGTCTCTTTTCTGCAGGTTGATGTCAGACGACTTGCTGTCTCCCTTATACGGGCGTCTCGTTTCCGCGTAGTTTCTGTGATGTTGTTTTATGTGTGAGTGTTGTACGTAGTAACATCACGCAGCAAGCTTGCAGAGAAACTCCTCGTACTTTATGCACTCCTAATTTTTATAAATGTTTATTTATGTGAAATTTGACTTTTAATTCAATTTAAAAATAAACTACGGCTTGTGGCACGTCTACTCTTTGCAGAGGTCCGAAGGGAAGGGGGAGTGGTTTCATATAACTTTGAAAAATGTCCCTACCCTCATTCATCATTACCATTCGACGATATTCTCAATCCGATATTTTCGTACTTACGCGCCACAGCGATGTAGACTAAACAAGAAATATTCGGCGTCAGTGTCTGCTCTACTACCAAGCTGGACGGACGCGTGAGAGAGCGATTATGGCGACGTAATTTTGAATTCTCCTGTGCAAAAAGTGAAGTGGTTCAAAATATTTCTACATACCATTCGCGTTTTGAAAGGTAATTAATATTGTGTTTTTTATATAATTATTGGCTAAGTATATCCAATACAAGTCTTTCTTTGTTGTATATGCCTTACAAGCCTTTACCTATTCAAAATAACAAATATTTATTAGAAATACTTGTGAATCTAATTACCATTCTTCTAATTACCATTAAATACCATAAAAAATGGTATTTAATGGTAATTAGAAGAAACGAATGGTAATGATTTTTAATGTTAATATTATAATATTTTATTTCATTTTTAAAAGGTTTACACGTGTAAAATACTATGTTTTTTTTAAACGTTTTATTGGTTACTAGCTGTTGCCACGGCTCACTACCGTATCTTGAGATCTAATTACCGTATTTGTGAAATCTCATTACCGTTCTTTAAAAAAAAACAAACTTCAAAATCGCCTAGAACTAAAGAGTAATTACTGTCCCTTTGATATGTCCCAGTTGGTATCATTATATACTTTTAAAAAAGTATATAAAGAACATGATTAGGTTATTTTTTTTTATTTTTCTCCAAAACTTCATAAATGGCCGAAATGAAATATTCACCCACTTGCACTGCTGGTAATTTATAAATTTAAAGTGTACTAAGCTATGTAATAATGACTGTTTCTTATAGTCGTTATATTCGCAGTTTAATAAGTACTTGAAAAAAGACAAGATGTATGGTGGGATTTCCCGTCGGTCAAGAATACATCCAGGTAGTCTAATATAAGTTACTAGACTGATACAACTCACTTGAATTTAAAAACCAATGAATGCAGTACCAGGGGGCAAATAAACGATTTTCTTTTAGACACTTTCATCACCAGTGATCGGAGCTAGATTGAATTGGGGTCATTGATCCGAAACGTATATATTAATAGGGACATTCTTCCGGAATTGGTTGATGATATTATTATTCAAGTGCAACTATTTATAAAAAGTTGTGGCCATAAAAAGGCTAAAAATAAAAAAATAACCTATGAATGCTTCGATCGAAATTCGATTGTTTTTATTATTCAACAGATAAATAATAAATTAATTTAGTTTTGATATCTTCCTTTAAATTTAGAATTGAGCAGTAATAATATCACTACCAACATTAACAATATTGAATTGAATCCGGAAATACCGGAATTACGTTCCAGAAAAATGGCTTATCCATGTTTATTTCACATGTTTTCTTTGCCATTACAGATGATAAATCTAATGCGACAAAGTAACTTAAACATATACTTAAAAATATTTTGCTTATTATACCTTACAAGCTACACATTATGTGGCCCTTGTGAACTCAGTCTGTGTACAGGTGAACATGTCTATGGTATCTGCCACCGTGTTGAGAGTGCGCAGAGCGCGAGTCAGCGGTGCGCGCCCCAGCAGGTTAGTGCGCGCCCTTGGCACCACCAGCAGCTGCGGCTTGCGCCGCCGCTCCACGTACCTATCCGGTAAAGTTATTATTTCTGTATGCATTTATGATATAAGTACCAAAAATCAATCTACCTACTTCGATCACTGTTCATCGCACAAGAAACTGTTGTGTATTTCATAGTTCTAGGAATCAGTTACAGCGATATAATACAGGGTGTAAACCACCTCATCACAAAGCCGTTAACCAAGCATTCTGTACATCTAACTAAGTAACTTTACGCAAATAATATTGCTAGGAAACAACCTCTTTTTTTTTGAGGTAATGCATTTAAAACATTGTGCTGATGGATGGATTGAATAGTACGGGGGTCGTGGAGGTGTTAAAATCTTACAAAAAAAACTTTTATTTAAAAAAAATACTTGTCAAGAAGTTGTCACTTTGACCCCCCATATCTCTGTAACTAGAAGGTTCCCAGGTATGGTGTGGAACAAAAAAAATATCGCAATGATGGGGAGAACAAGTGCCTTTCGGCTTCGTGAAGAGGTGTTTTACACCCTTTATTGAAGGATACAGGGTGTCTAATAACCCCCAACTGTACCACCCAAACATGGTAAAATGTTTGAATACTTTCTAGATATATCGGTAAACACGAAACGTAGAAATATTTTGTTTAAAAATGAGTTACATAAGAAAGTATCCGAGTATTATACTTTTGAATGCTAATCGCGAGCTTAAGTTTAAGGCAAATGCTTGGAATAGGGAATTTACGGTGCGCGGGATTCTCCTTTAACGTCAGTCATTAGCGAGCTTTTGTGGTATATAAGTTGAGTGAAACGGCAAAAGGGCATCATTCATTTGAAGTGAAGTAGCCAGTGACCCGCACATCTCCTCAAAATGAAGCTGTTCAGTTTGGTAGTTCTGGTCCTGGCGGTGTTCGCCATGCTGATGGGCGGCGCCAGCGCTCACCCTAAGGGCGTGGGTGGGCTCAAGAAAGGAGTTAAAGCTATTGTAAGTTTGGTTACCGGAGTTTTTGTGGGTCCAAAAGTTTGTTCCAAAATAGATATTTTGCGTTATAACTGAAACAACCTATTATAGCTCAGTGCTCGGGATACTTTCTTTTGCTTTTAGTTTCATAATTTTCTTTTCATTTTTTCACAATATTTATCAACCACATTTTTTGGTATACTTATTTATGATATTCGCGCCCCTTTTACTTACATTTTGTTTTTTTGACGAAAAAGGTTAGATGAAAGAATTTCTTCAAGTGACTTATTTTTGTTGTATTTTGTTACAGAAAGCTGGTTTCGGTGCGATTAGCGCCATCGGCACCGGACACGAAATCTACGAACACATTAAGAACCGCAAGGGTTAAAAACCTATTGTAACTTGTATTGTTCATCTTCTGTGATATAACCACCAAATGTTATTGTTATTAAATAAAATGTTACCTTAATTTCATGTTTTAATTTATATTTCCAAATTGCCAAGTTGGTTTCAATTAAACCTGTTGGCTCTGTACCTAATACGACTTTGTAAAAGTCGACATCGGAAAAAAGAAAATACACACCATAATTTACGGATATCAGAGCACACTTCCAGTGAGATAGAGAAGCTACTAGATGTGGTGCAACCCTAACTTATGCTATAGGAATAAAGGATTTATTCCCGTTCTCCACCGGATGCTTGTCCACCCCCGGTGGACAGTGTCACAACTTTTAAAAATAATTCCCACTGTCCTCGGGAGGTGGCCAGTTAGAATAATAATTAGGAACTAAATAAATAAAATTCCTATACTTAGGAAGATTCTGTGTAGTATCCTCATGAACATAGAGATTATACCCCACCAGGATATTGTCATATCCCCCTAGATACAGGGATAAAGTTATCAGTGTTCATAAAATAAAGTATTTTGAGGATGGTTGTGAATCATGGTCTATTCAAATTTATTCGACCGTTAAGGTGTGAAACGGTAACAATTCCAATCAGACGAACCATGCCGTGACGACATTTTCTTTACAAGTTTACCTCCTTTTCTAAAGCTTCGTGAAAAAGGAAGGTTTCATATAATGTCCATTTTTGATTGATATGCTTCCTCGAGCTAAATTAGCAACTCTATTTGTGGTGGTTCAAACTTCGTTTGAAATGCTGTTAGAATAAAGTTCTAATCAGCTTGCACTACAAAGTGGTTGTTACGTCAGCCACTGCGGGCCAAATAGCGCGAAAAGAGTAGTTTCGATCGATTTACAAAAAAACTATTGATTGGATTAAAAAACTAAAACAGTATCATGCTAATATTGCTTGTAGAATTATTTGCCAAAAAATCAGAATGATCACATGCAGTGTAAGTTTTTTATTGTTTGAAAGATATTTTTAGAGGTAAGTTCGTGATTTCTTTTTATCGAGCCAAATTAATTGTATTATGTTTTCAAAACAGTATCATGCTAGCATATATCCTGAAGAATATCATATATTTTTCTGGTCTTGTTTATAGCAGTGAATCATATACTTTTAGTAATTATAAAACTCGCGTTTAGCTCGTGTAATCGCCTTAAGATTGATTAAAGAATTCAATCTCCCATATTGAGGCCATATAACCCAACTTGTATACTAGAGCATAATTAATTGCTTTCCGTTATCTACAGAATTAGGAATTAGTACAAAATTATAAAATTAATTTTGAATTTGTAGTGATGAAATTCATACAAATCTTATTAATAAAGAAGATTCCTTTGAAACTTATCCCAATATCGTTTCATCTTGTTTGATGTTTCATTATTAAGGTTCTGAAATAACATCAACAACATTTTATAGGTTGTCTATTTCATCCAAAGGTATTTTAAAAGCTCCCAGTAACATTAAAGATAGAGTGTTGCGCTGCAATCGGAGCAAAAATAACAGGACAGATTTGAAGCGGTTGTGTGCGTGTCACGCACACAAGTAAGCGTCTTTTACTGTGTAACAAGCCTACTGAGTATTACCAGCCCTTGAAAATTTCCCATAAAAGAAGGTAATAAAATATTGTTTTGATTTTAAGATTATTATCTTTGTGTATTTTTTTTTTTAATTTATATTCTTTCAATTGTGTTTTTTACATATTAGGAGTATGCGCATCTGAATTACTAGGTAAAATATATTTTAATGAAAAAGATATTGGTATTCAAATTATTAATTTTTAATATCCTAGTTCGGAATTATTGAACAAAAACATGCAGTAAAATATTCCCTTCACCTTAGAAAGGGTTAACAATCTCTTATTTATTTTATATGCTGTGTAGGAGGCAACTTAGTGACCTTCTCTTTGAATTTGTTTTTTAAATAGTTTTCGTTTAGATGCCGCCACAGTTTTATAATTTTAATAGGCGTGTGTAGTGTTTAATACTTTATTTATAACTAGCTGACCCACGCAACTCCGTCTGCGTCACATAAGAGAGGGAAAAAATCCCCGTTTTTGCAACATTTTTCATTCCTGCTCCGCTCCTAATGGTCATAGCGTGATGTTTTATAGCCTAAAGCCTTCCTCGATAAATGGACTATCCAACACAAAAAGATTTTTTCAATTTGAACCAGTAGTTCCTGAGATTAGCGCGTTCAACCAAACAAACAAACAAACAAACAAACAAACAAACAAACAAACTCTTCTGCTTTATAATATTAAGTATAGATACGTAGAACACATACTACTTTCGTTATCAGCACCCAAGGACCCCCGAAATTAAAATTTAACTTAACTACAGATTATTAACTAAAATAAACAATGTCCACAACCTTAGATTTAAAGAAATATATATAAGTAAATATACATAATTATGTGGTGATTTTACAGCACCACAGAAAAATGGTGATTTGTAATCTGGAAATATACGTTTTGAATCATGATTAAATTTAAATTAGAGCTAATGATCAAATGGGAAATTTACTTTCAATAAACAGGCACCCCGGAAAACATGCCGTCAAAATGACGGTACATCTTATGATAAAATTTTATTTTGTTAATTTAATTGTTTCTCTATAATATGGTTATTAAACTTTACCTACCGATGATAGGTAACATTTTTAGTTGTTTTCAATCGTCCTTTGTAGTTCCTGCACACTTTTATAGCGCAAATCGTCATTTTATATAGCAACTGAAAGCGTGTTTACCGTACAATGACAGTGTCGCCACTGAGTGGGCGGGACTAGCTTATGCGCCAACAGTTGGCTGATATTTTTGTTGACGTTTAAGACGCTCGAACTCTCTATCTATGACCACCCTTACTTACCGAGTTTCCGCCCTGCCTCAGAATGCACGTTAAGCTGTTGGTCTCGGCTTTTTTTTGTAATGGGACAAGCCCGTCACACACTCACACACGCCCAAACCACTGTAACTCCTGAAAGCCAGAATCAACAGTGGCGACCACCAGAAAAGCGCCGAGACAATGAAGCTCGACGAAGTCCCAGAGAATGAATTTAACTGTCTTAGATCCCGCAACGAAATTAATCAGAAAGTATAGCGGAGGAGTATGAAAAAAAAACTGTAATTTCCACTTCCCTCCATATCAGCAGGAGACAGAACGAAATAAGGCCAATAGGCACACAGGGACGTTTACAACTGGGATAGGCCTAGTTGCCTAGCACCACGGATAAATATTAACGTTAATGGTAACGTCCTAAGTTGAGAGCTGTTATATTTGATTCCAATAATAGGTATGGCAAAAACGCTTGAACGCACGGAAATTTGCTCTAGTTTCTACAAGGTCCGTATAGTAAATAACTCCGGATGTAACCTGTACACTATCCAACATAATATTGCGTTCATTTTGCCAAAGACTACACTCCCACAAAATGTGATGTGCAGATTGTTCATATTCGCAGTCAGATGTTGAACATTGACAAAAAGGCGAGTCAACAAGCTTGAAGGAAAATAATTTACTTTTAAAGTTGCCATGGTTGGTCCCGGCTGTCATTTGTAGATCTTTGACAGTCGTTACGAGTAGTCAGTGGCCCAAAAAGTCTGACAACCAGGCTTACCAAGGGGTATCGTATTACCCAGTGCAAACTGGGTCGTGGAGGTCAGATAGGCAGTCGCCCCATGTAAAATACTGGTATTCATCTGCATCCGATTAGACTGGAAGCCGACCCCAACATAGTTGGGAAAAGGCTAGGCATGTTGATGATGTAAGCCTCGTAGTGGTCGTAGGTGGGGATGCTGAGCAGTAGACCTTCATAACAGAAATAAAAACTGTTACCTATTAGGTTTTTCCATAGGAAATACTCAGAAGCAACACAGACACTGAAATTCCCGGTTGACGTCAATAGACTCATTCCCGTGACCATGCGATATGCTTTGCTAAAAAGTTCGAAAAATAATTAGAACCAACAAACTAGTACGTATCTATCATCTAAGTTGATACTGTTTAAAAAAAACCGGTCAAGTGCGAGTGGGACTCGCGCTCAAAGACTTCGACGGACGGACAGACGGACGGACGCACAAACGAACAGCGGAGGCCTATAACCCTAAAAAAAAAAAACTCAAAGCATTTATTTGAGACCATTACAGGCACCTTTTAAATGTAAAAAAACCGGCCAAGAGCGTGTCGGGCCACGCTCACTGTAGGGTTCCGTAGCTTCCCAGACCATTAAAAATACCAACATTTTTCGTCAGCAAAAATAACTTTGTTTTTCATAGTATTTGTATGAAAAACAAAGTTATCATTTGCGTTTTTTTGAAAAAGTGCTATATAACTCAAAAACTATTCAACTCATCAAGTTGAAAATAATTTTCCTAGAAAGTTCATATAAAGGTCTACTTCTGTGATTTTTTTCATATTTTTTAAACTTATGGTTCAAAAGTTAGAGGGGGGGGGGACACATTGTTTTTGACTTTCGGAGCGATTATTTCCTAAAATATTAATATTATCAAAAAATGATTTTAGAAAACCCCTATTCATTTTTAAATACCTATCCAACAATATATCACACGTCAGGGTCAAAATTAAAAAAAAAATCGCTCCCCACTTTACGTCTGGGGGAGGTACCCTAATAAAAATGTTTTTTTAAATTTTTATTTTTGCACTTTGTCGGCATGATTGATATACATATTGGTACCAAATTTCAGCTTTCTGGTGCTAACGGTCACTGAGATTATCCGCGGACAGACAGACAGACAGACAGACAGACAGACAGACAGACATGGCGAAACTATAAGGGTTCCGTTTTTTGCCATTTGGCTACGGAACCCTAAAAAAGCGAAGCAACAATCAGTCACAATAACTTGTGAAAGTACTCGTACTGTGGTTGCCAATGACAACTTGTTGATGCTAATAGCGAGTTTACGTTTAAGGCAAATGCTAATAATAGTTTTGGTTTTTACAGTGCGCAGGATTCTTCTATAACGTTAGTCATTAGCGAGCTTTATGGTATATAAGTTGAGTGAAACGGCAAAAGGGCATCATTCATTTGAAGTGAAGTAGACAGTGACCCGCACACATCTCCTCATCATGAAGCTGTTCGGTTTGGTAGTTCTGGTCCTGACGGTGTTCGCCATGCTGATGGGCGGCGCCGGCGGTCATCCTAAGGGCGTGGGTGGACTCAAGAAGGGAGTTAAGGCTATTGTAAGTTTTGTTTCCCTAAGGTCTTTTATGGGTCCAAAAATTTGTTGTTTTGCGTTATAACAAAAAACCACCTATAGATCAATGCTCCGGATACTTTCATTATTTTCTTTTGAATATGTTTGTTTTGTTTTTTTATTTCAATATTTTAGATTAATTTTTTCACAATATTTAACAATTACATTTTTAGAAACTGCGAAATTCCCGCCCCTTTCATTTAAATTCAGTTTTGTGCGAGAGATTTTCTACGAATTTATCCCTCACTCCCTTGGACGAAAAAGGGTATGTGAAAGATTTTTTCAGTGACTTATTTTTTGTTATATTTTATTACAGAAAGCTGGATTCGGTGCGATCAGCGCCATCGGCACCGGACACGAAATCTACGAACACATTAAGAACCGCAAGGGTTAAAAACTTATTGTAGCTTGTATTGTATTCATATTCTGTGATAAAACCACCAAATGTTACTGTTAATAAATAAAATGTTATCCTAATTTGATGTTCCTTTGTTCTCATATTATTACATTCGTAAAATATTATATTCGCAAAATATTATATTCTCGAATTAATA
Organism: Xestia ashworthii; assembly: GCA_950022955.1. NCBI lineage: Eukaryota > Metazoa > Arthropoda > Insecta > Lepidoptera > Noctuidae > Xestia > Xestia ashworthii. The sequence continues at coordinate 12,332,697 of OX465559.1, read as the reverse complement.
TATTCTCAAAATATTAGAAGTACAATCTAACAAAGTGAAAAATAAAAATGAATGCATTTAATAGGCTTGTTTCCACCATCAATAAATTGCAAATCTATTTAGTCCGTCAGTTAGAGTATTAGAAAATAATGGACACGTATTTTTTGTTTTTGTAAATCAACGAATATTGACAAAGATAAAACGCATCAAAACTCGAGAGTGGGCGCTCGTGACGTCAGTACTCACTAAGAATCATACCGAACAGTGACGTATTGGGAATTTTAAAAGCGTCGTATCTTCGTCAATTTTGTTTTATGTGACAAAAGAAAAAATACGGGTCTAATATTTTTTGATAATCTAAGTGACGGACTAATTACATTTTTTCAGTTAACAAGCCTATTCCCAATTGCCAAGTTGTTTTCCTTCAAACCTGTAAGGCTACACCTACTAAGGCTATTTGAAAGCCGGAAACGGCGAAAAATAAAACACACAACGTCATTTATGGATTACTACAGAGCACATTCCAGTAACATAGAAAAGTCACTGGATGAGGTGCAACCCTAACTTATGCCATGGGAAATGAGGCAGTGGTCGTTCAGTTCCAAAATAACTTACCGCTGCTAGCGTAATATATTACATTTTGATACAAGTGGAGAAAGTTTGTTATTGTAGTTCAAGGCGGTATTAACACACAAGCCGTAGGCGAGGGTGATTTTGAGTCGAGAACTGCAATAACAAATGTCCACGTGTATCAAACGACGTTTTTCAATACACTTTTGAAGACATAATATAAAAGAATGTAATATATTTGTGTCATGAATAATTACGAGACTATGATTTAATTTTTTTCTTCCGCACTTTGCTTTCGCTAGGTTGAAGGAAAAGCTAAGGTATGAAGCTATTATACAGCCTAATATAAATTTTTTTTTTTTTCTGTACTTTTGAATTTAGAACACAAATAAATGTTAATTTGTTTATAAAAGAAAAAAATAGTTATAAAGAATCATGTTTATCTATGATATTGAATTTATAAATACAATTTGAATATTCAATAAATGTTTACGCCGTTAAAAAAAGCATTCACCTCTGACTCTAAAGTCAGACGTGAATGTTTTTAATTATGCATTTACCAGTTTGGACTAAGTATAGGTATAGTTATCTGTGGCATTTTGCTTTCTGCACGTGTGTGGAAAAAACATGAAAAACGCACGTGTATGAAATACAGCATTTTGAACCCAATCGTAGTGCGAAAAGAACCAGTTTTCGAGGAAGTGTATTGAAAAATTGTTTTAAACGTTATCACACAAATTAAAGTTAGTTGTATTAGAATTGGACCATACTTAACCATGACTTGTTAGTAAATAAACCTCCAATAAAATAGAACATGTACCCATTTTTTTATTGCACTACCTATGAAGTAAGAAGGCACTGCGCTATTGATTGCTTAAACTTAAGAAAATTATGGAGTTTCTTGCCGGTTCTTCTCCATTGAAAGGACCAACCCGAACCGTGCATCTTTTTTGACGTTTCATGTGTTCATCTAGGCCTATGTGAAATAAAATAGGTTGATTTAGATTATCGCCCACCAGGATATTGAAGTACCCCAAACATACAAGGATAACGAACAAAACTGGATGACCCGAATGGCGCAGCGGTAGTGAAGCTGCCTTACGTTCTTAGGGTCCCGGGTTCGAATCCCGGTAGAAGCAAATGTTTGTTTGATGAGCATGGACATTTGTTTCCGAGTCATGGATGTTTATATGTATAATAAGTATGTATTTATAAACAAAAAGTAGGTATACATGTAGTATATCAACTGTCTGGTGACCACGACTAGGGCTTGAATATCGGACGCTTTTTCAATTCCGGAATTGGGTTTCGATATTCAGTATTCCAATTCCGGAATTCCGGAACTCAAGTATCTGTTTGTATAAAATAGTGATACGTAAGGGTTTGAATTGTCTCTAAGTATTAAAAAAAACAAAAATGTCATACCTAATATCATAATTATTATTTAAATGTATGTTTTCTACCAAATACCAATAGTTTTATGGATTTACAGTATGTTCGGTTGACAATCTATGGAGAGTTTACAATCTCCCTGGATAGATTATAATGTAACGGGTTTTACAATTTTACGTGAACAATTTAACCTGGAGGGAAAGTACTCGAAATACTGGAGATAGCAAATTTCATTCAAAGGAAACATTCCTTTATTTAAAAAAAAAAAAGAAACAAATCTGCCTTCACAGACTTTCGAAAATTCGCTTGCCACACTCTGGCATCGAGCCCGGGAAGTGGCGACTAAAGTTCAAAACTAAAGTTCTAAAGATGGTGCTGTGTGTAATGTCCAGCAATATTTATTTATTCATTATAAAGTTATCAGTGTTTCTAAAATATAGTATTCGAGGATGGTTTGGAAATCATGGTATATTCGAGTGTTAACCATTCAAATCTATTCAGCCGACAATACCAATCAGATAGATATTCTCGCGTAATAGTGGCACTGTATGTAGAATGGTTACAAGAATGGTTATGAAGTGATTACAGTGTTTTATTGAAATACTAATATAACAAAGAACAAGTAGTATTTTAGACTTTCACGGTTTCTCACTACACTTAAAGTACTTACGGGATCATATCCGTGATTTTCTGTGGTTTCTACGAGCACCCGATATTTCGACGCTGTTGCAAGCATCATGATCGCGGGAATACTGAAGAGATATGCGGGTGGGACGAAAATTATTAATTATGGGCAGACAAATCTGTCTACCCTCTTTCTTAGTCTTTTATTACGCACACTACTGGAACTCGATTGTAACTCACGACAGAACGCACTCACAGTATCACTCGGTTTTTCTTTATGGAGAAAAAGTTAGTTTTTATTAGTCACTGGATTCCACGTACTTGGTAGTTTAAAACCGTCCTCACGATTGAATTTTTGTATTTTGAAATTTCAATAGCTTCTCTGGTTAACCTTGGGATGTAGTATCGGTCTGTTGACAAGATTTGTGGTTTATGAAACTCAAACCAGTGATTTGGCCCTGAGTCCAGCAAATGTTCAGCTATGGCCGATTTGTGTCTCTCATTGTTTTTCACTGCCTATTCTGAAATAACACCAACGACATTTTAAATGTCTGTGATTTTATCCAAAGGCTTGAATTCAAAGACATTTGAAAAGCTCCCAGTAACATTTGAACGCTTAGATGCATTTACTTACGTCAAAACTGAAACGTGCACAAAGGAATCCAAGAATATACAATTCTTTTGTTACTTGCAGTGCCTGTAAGCGTTAAAAGTAAAAGCAAAGCGAACAATAGGAACTATACCACTGTAAATTGTGATATGGTTTCTCTTAGTCGTTATGTTTGCTGTACACTTACAGATAGAGAAGCTGAGTGCATAGGGCAGTCAGTATTACCATCGTATTGACACAGTTTGACTTTCCTTCTAGTGACCTAATTGAAATCATTTCATTTTGACTTGTGAAGCCTTACAGAATGAATTTCCAAAAAAAATGTGACAAGCCCGCCACACTATTCCCAAACCACCAAGAAAAGCGGCGACCACGACAATGAAGCTCGAGGAAGTCCCAGAGAATGACTTTAACTGTCTTGGATCCCGCAACGAAATTATTCAGAAAGTATAGCGGAGGAGTAGGAAAAAAGAAAAATGTGACTGCCTATTGTCATCAACCGGGCACAAATACAAACTCCGTGGCTACCCTACTACTGGGAATCGAACTCAGGACCTCGTTCAGCAGACGCGATTGCGATCACTACACCAACGAGACAGTCTTGACTAAACATACGTTATATAACCTGACGGCTATTTACCCGAAGTGTAAGGCAGAGTGTTGTGTGTGCCAAATTTTGCGAGTTATGTTAGCCTCCTAGTCCTGAATCGGTTAAACTGTTACCTATTTGGTTTTTCCATAAGTTAATACTCAGAAGCAACACAGACTCTGAAATTCCCGTTTGACGTCAATAGACTCATTCCCTTGACATGCGATGTGTTTTGCTAAAAAGCTCGAAAAATAATTGGTACCAACAAACTAGTACCTATCAAATAAGTTCTTACTATTAAAAAAACGGCCAAGTGCGAGTCGGACTAGGGCACGAAGAGTTCCGTACCTACCATCGCGATCGTAGTACAGCCCGCTGACAGACAGTCCGTCGGAGGCTTGTCGTGACGACAGATAATCGTGTAGTTTTTAGTGTCGTGTAGTGTATGTATTTAAATGGAAGTGTTCACATATGACGACGCGGTTACTGTCGTCCACGACTTTTGCCAAATAAAAACAATAAATTAGTCGTCACGACAGGGTGGGAACGGGCCTGCCGGGGCTGCGGGTCCTGCCGGGGCTGCGGGACTGTTTGAAAGAGATACCGTGGCTCCGGAACATAAAGGGCGAGGAATGAACATGGATGGGTTTTAGTCAGTAAAAGTCTGATCCCTCCCGCTCCGCCCAGAGCGAGAGAAGTCAATTGATGATTTCCCATCAGAAAAAAAACCGGCCAAGAGCGTGTCGGGCCACGCTCACTGTAGGGTTCCGTAGCTTCCCAGACCATTAAAAATACCAACATTTTTTGTCAGCAAAAATAACTTTGTTTTTCATAGTATTTGTATGAAAAACAAAGTTATCATTTGCGTTTTTTTGAAAAAGTGCTATATAACTCAAAAACTATTCAACTCATCAAGTTGAAAATAATTTTCCTAGAAAGTTCATATAAAGGTCTACTTCTGTGATTTTTTTCATATTTTTTAAACTTATGGTTCAAAAGTTAGAGGGGGGGGGGACACATTGTTTTTGACTTTCGGAGCGATTATTTCCTAAAATATTAATATTATCAAAAAATGATTTTAGAAAACCCCTATTCATTTTTAAATACCTATCCAACAATATATCACACGTCAGGGTCAAAATTAAAAAAAAAATCGCTCCCCACTTTACGTCTGGGGGAGGTACCCTAATAAAAATGTTTTTTTAAATTTTTATTTTTGCACTTTGTCGGCATGATTGATATACATATTGGTACCAAATTTCAGCTTTCTGGTGCTAACGGTCACTGAGATTATCCGCGGACAGACAGACAGACAGACATGGCGAAACTATAAGGGTTCCGTTTTTTGCCATTTGGCTACGGAACCCTAAAAAGGCTACGGAACCCTAAAAAAGACAACTTTGACTCAAAAAAATTATTTCAATTAAACCAACTTTTGAAAAAAAAAAAAGCAACTAAAAGCACAAGGCATAATAACTTGTGAAAGTACTGTTGTAGTTGCCCATGACAACTTGTTGATGCTAATCGCGAGTTTACGTTTAAGACGCCTGCGGAGCATGCGTATTTCATACAAACGTAATACCAAAATAATTTGTAAATTAAACATATTCCTAAGGTAGTGTGTATTTATTTCAATTGAATTACAGAATATCTAGGTTCCCAAATATATATTTTGATTGAACACTGATTTTAACAAGAGTTATAAGAAAAATAAGTTTTCTATAGAAAATTTAAATTCCTCATATCTCGTCTTTGCATCACTATTCTCTCAAAAAACATATTTGGGAACATAGATATTCTGTAATTCAATCGAAATAAATACAGACTACCTTAAGAATATGCTTGATTTACAAATAATTTTGGTATTACGTTTGTATGAAATACGCATCCTCCGCCGGCCCCTTAAGGTAAACGCTTATAGTTTTGGTTTTTACAATGCGCAGGATTCTCCTAGAATGTTAGTCATCAATGCGCTTTATGGTATATAAGTGAAACGGCAAAAGGACATCATTCATTTGAAGTGACGTAGCCAGTGACTCGCACATCTCCTCAACATGAAACTGTTCGGTTTGGTAGTTCTGGTCCTGGCGGTGTTCGCCATGCTGATGGGCGGCGCCAGCGCTCACCCTAAGGGCGTGGGTGGGCTCGGGAAAGGAGTTAAAGCTGTTGTAAGTTTACCAAGGATTCTTATTAAGCTACTCTGCATATGGGTTCCACTTAAACTGTCACGTGCGGAATATCTTCGTGTTGGTGTTTATTCAGTCCCAAGTTTTTGTAAGTCATCTTCTGCCTAGCCTTTCCCAACTATGTTGGGGTCGGCTTCCAGTCTAACCGGATGCAGCTGAATACCAGTATTTTACATGGGAGCGACTGCCTATCTGACCTTCACAACCCATTACCCCTATTTGTGTTGGTTCAAACTTCGTTTGAAATGCTGTTATAATAGAGTTCTAATCAGCTTGCACTACAAAGTGGTTGTTACGTCGCCAAATAGCGCGAAATGAGTGGTTTCGATCGATTTACAAAAAAACTATTGATTGGATTAAAAAACTAAAACAGTATCATGCTAGCATATATCCTGAAGAATATCATATATTTTTCTGGTCTTGTTTATAGCAGTGAATCATATACTTTTAGTAATTATAAAACTCGCGTTTAGCTCGTGTAATCGCCTTAATACTGGGAAATACAATAAAACTTGGTAAGACTGGTGTCACACTTTTTGGGCCAGTGACTACCTTAACTTTTTGTAAATAGTTTATTTTATTTGTACCCCAAATTCAAACAATTTCGGAATGCTTCGGTTGTTGTGTTTTTCTTTCATTCAAATGTTCGAAAATGTGTCATAACATTTTTTTTTTTATTAAGTGCGTTAAAATTGTGATAGCTAGATTTGCATGATATATAAATATAATTTATACTTAGTCTATGTTACTTCCTGATAATTTAGGTTTCTAATGTTGAACGAAATTTTTTAAATCGGTCTAGTAGTTTTTGAGTTCGATATTCCTGCCCCTTTTTCCTAAATTTAGTTTTTTCCTACAGACTTTCTCACGAATTAATCCCAATCCTAAATCTAAGGTCCTGGATTGATAATGGCGAGTTAAAGAAATTACATCAGCGACTTATTTTTATTATATTTTGTTACAGAAAGGCGCATTCGGAGCGCTTAGTGCCATCGGCACCGGACACGAAATCTACGAACACATAAAGAACCGCAGAGGTTAAAAACTCAATGTAATTTGTATTGCTCATCGTCTAGGATAAAACCACCATATGTTGTTAGTATAATAGTGTTAATAAATTATAAAAATATCCTAATTTAATGCTTTAATTTATACATTTCCAAATTGCCAAGTTGATTTCCTTCAAACCTGCAGGCTGCCCCTACTATTTTGTGAAAGACGAAACATCACACGCATCATTGCTTATGGATTTCAGAGCACACTTTCAGTAACATAGAGAAGATAGGTAAAAACCCGTCAATTCGCGATAAATACCCGTCCTCATAATATGTTTTATAGAGAAGATACTTACGAGTTAGTTGCTTGGAACTGTATGCTTAGTGCGAGTTTTTTGTACGTATCAATCGTGGCAGCGTTTACGCAAAGTATGGCGCTGAGTAAGCGCCATCTAGCGTAATACGGGAGAACTACATATTGTAAGTGCCAATTCTAAACGCATCGACAATTGTTAACTTGCGAGTGTGAGTGTCTAGAATACGTTCGTTCGTTTCGTGTTAATTCACTGCGAGAAGCGGCGCGTACATTAGCAACCGGCCAAAATAAATTGACAGTCGTATTTTGTGTTCATAACAGAAGCGACTGCCTATTCAACTAGTTGTGGTTATACAATGAAGTTAGACGATATTATTTATCTGTGGTCAATCGTCATTAATTTTGTTTGTGTTTACGAAAGTTTTTGTTGTGATTTGCATACAGTTTTGAATGTTATTGTTAAAAATAAAGACTAGCCCGTCCAAATTTGAAATGTTGGTAACATAAACGGAGCAGTTAGTGTAATTTAAATCTTTTGGTGTGTAGTGAGTGAAAACGATCCATCTGTGAAATTTGTCAAACTAAGTTTGTTACTTTTTAAGCATGGAGATCTAAGCATATGATCTAATAATGCCCGAGTGGCTTCTAGTGGAGCACTCTATCATTGTTTAAGTGACCGTGTTTACGTGAACATGTTTTTTTTTTGTGGCGGTAAATTACGCTTATCTTGTGCTTTTGCGGTCTCAAACATTCTCCAAACGAAATAATACGAGATTACATTGAATTAGATCAATTTGAATTAGATCTTTGTAGCTAGGTTCCCGTCGTACCGTATGCATCATTGACCTGTACCATTAATGGTGCAGATGAGATGAATTAGTTTCGTTTGCACCATTAATGGTGCCGTAAACCGCGGATTGGGTATAGTCTCATCTGCACCATAACTTTTCTTATAACTTGCGTAATTAAAATGCAAAGAATTTATAACTTTTCATTAAATAATATCGTGCTTGTCTTTTGATTTCCTCGAAGGATCAGGGGTTGGTACAGGATAACGTAGCTATTTCTGGCGTAAGTTTGGAGAATGTAGTTGTATCCCTGCACCCCAGTCAGAAGTGATAAGCAGTAAGACCTTGTGGTTTTGGGCCTGGAGCCCTGGAGGAGTCTGTCAGACCCCGCCACCGACCTGCATTGAGGCTTTCCACACTTTTCACTTTAGTATAGCTAGCTATACTTCAGTTCTACACCAGAATGTCATCGGTTATGCAGTTAAGCCAAGCCATCGACAGTGCACTAATACAGAGGCCGTGATGCTACTGTGAAATCACTGGAGGAAAATCCCAAAATACTTGATTTGCCCAACCTGAAAGACCGCAAATATCTGTTAACCTTTCATTATTTTAAAAAATGTTTTTAGACACACATACTCGTACGTTTTGTTTTTCCCCTTTACCAGGCACGAGTACCCAGAACTTCAATAACAGATTTGCATAATTGAAATGTTACCGTAGGTATACGCAATTTGCATTTCGGCAACAAACAATCAAGAATAAAAATATCTGTTTAAACATTCAATTATCGTAATCATGCACCACTTATGCTATTGTCAACGTACCTATAAGCTTATACGCTTAAGGAAAACGCCTTATGGTTTTTCACACTGCGCAGGATTCTCATCAAGGACACTCTGTAGTAGTATATAAGCTAGCTAAAGCGAGCAAAGGCTATCATTCATTTGTGGTGAAGTAGTGACCCGCAAATCTCCTCAACATGAAACTGTTCGGTTTGATAGTTCTGGTCCTGGCGGTGTTCGCCATGCTGATGGGCGGCGCAAGCGCAGGCACCGCCAGTGGCTTGAAGAAGGGAGCTAAAGCTGTTGTGAGTATTGCTTTAATTTTCTCATATCTTTGGTACTTTTTAAGGGTCCTGAAATTTAGTCGATTCTTTTTCTATAAAACTCAGTCGAATATTAGTTCAAATGCTTTTAGTAAGTTTTAAATAAGTATCAAGAAATTTTTATTTTTTTTATACATATATAAATAGTAAACCATACGCACCGTACCGCAGTAGTACATACGGCGACACATCAAGCTGTGCATATCCAATATATGTATTGACGTCGCTTTGTATGAGCTCCCCCGTACAATGAGATATCAGCTTTAGTTAGCCTCATACGCACCCGCTTGTGGTATTCATCGTTTGAAAATTCTTTGTCAACTTCTTACCCCGAAACACGTTCCTAATTACTTATTTTGTATTATATTTTGTTGCAGAAAGCCGGAATTGGTATAATTGGCACGATCGGTACCGGCAAAGAAATCTTCGACCACGTCAGGCACAAGAACCAGGGTTAACTTACCACAGAAAAATCATCGCATAGTGCAACTATTGCCTTAGAAATCCAAGTGTTACTGTTATTAAAATGTACTCATTAATCTCATTATAATGTCTCGTTAAACTGTAGTTTTGTTAATACTTACTTCCAACACCGCCGAGTAAATATTTCGCATTCTTCATCGGACAAACGAGTATTAGAACATAATTATATTATATTATTTGACTACGATGACTCTGCAGGCATATCATATCAGTCTCATAGCTTTTCTAAAGGGTGTACCCCTTGAATAAAGCTGATGTTAAAACGGCATAGATAGATCTCATACAATTATCTTAATTTTATAATGGCTCCACCCACTTTGAGCAATAGATTTGTTAATCCCTTGGTAAGCCTCTTCAGTTTTTTGTAGTTGGTAATGAGGCTTTATACTTCTACAGTTGCATGGTATATGCATAACCAGCCTGTTATTGCCACTGCCTCCACTATAATACAACCCACGACGCGGGTCAAGTGCGGGGTAGATTTATAATTTATTTTTAAAACTTCGAGCACAAATAAAATCTATACAAAAGGCGGACTTAATGCCTTGGGCATTTTCTACGAGTCTACCTTAGGGTGATGCAGAACGGGCCTGTGGACGGTTAGCTATGGGCTAGCTAGCCGTACGTCCGTCTAACGACGACAGGCCGTGACGACGGCGCGTTCGTGTTCCACGCGCGCCTCAAAAAGATGACAGCAAAAAGAGAAGGGCCAGCAAGGGCCGAAGCCTGCCGGGGCTGCGGGACTGTTCGAAAGAGATACCGCGGCCCCGGAACGTAAAGGGCGAGGAAGGAACATGGATGGGTTTTAGTCAGTAAAAGTCTGACACTCCCTCCTGCTCAGCCCAGAGTGGGAGAAGTCATTTGATAATTTCCTATCCGAAAAAAAAAAAAACTTTGTTAAACATGTAGTGATATTTGCTTCTAGTACATGTCACCTTCCTCACGACGTATATATGTCACCGTAAAATTGTCAAATACGTTATATTACAATATAACGTGTATCTCTCTAGCGATATTGTAAAGTCTCGAATTATTGTCAACTGAACATACGGAAGTATCTCTGCCCCCATAAACGGGACTTGGGGCACCCCCCCGTTAGGTTAGTTAGGTTCCTTTAAACCCTGCACTCGGAAATAGGGGCCCCGCGAAGCGGGGCTCCGTCGACTACGCTTTTTAGGGGAATATAAAGTGTTTTAAGGTTAGGTTATATTAATCGATATTTCTCAGGAATGGTACAGTATCTTTTCATGAGAGTGGTACCACTAGGCAAGGGGGACCCCTCCTTCACTCCACACCGCGTGAGTTGACTACCATCGCATGCATTTCACGAAAAATAATGCGTTTTATTGTAAGCAGTATGTTCATTTGACAATAATTCGAGACTTTACAATATCGCTAGAGATATTACAATATAACGTTTTTGACAATTTTGACGGTGACATATATATGTCACCGTAAAATCGGCTGAACCTTGTAAGAAATAGAGAAAAGGCAAAAAATAATTATATTTGTTTTTTATACCTATGACCCTTAAAAAGACTAAACTTAGACCAGTTAAACTATTATTGAATGTGTGGAGAGTACCTAGCTAATTTTGTTCCTCCATGCCAGTCCGTCCACTGGACGTCTTTCGGCTGAAATTCTGCCGAAATTGGCTTCATCATCATGCCAGTCCGTTAAATGGTGTAAAAAACTCTAAACGAAGCCGAAAGGCGCTTGTTCTCCCCGTCATTGCGATATTTTTTTGTTCTAAACCATACCTGGGAACCTACTAAATAGTTGAGAAATTGGTGGTCAAAGTTCCAACTAATTCATAAGCTTTTTCAAATCCAAGTTTTTAAGGTAATAGTTAAGCTGTTGTGTGATTTTATATCAATGCTAGCGGACTTCACGCGGTTTCACCCGCGTCGTTCCCGTACCCGTGAGAGTATACGGGAATAAAATACAGACTACTTATATGTTACTCGCTGATAATCCATTGCTCTATCTCCGTAACTATAAGGTTCCAACTTTATCACGAGTTTTTTTAGTAATTCTTAGAAAAAATGCTTTATTATTTAAGACACCATTTTCTTTTCAGTAAACCACGATGTGTGAGACTTCTACATAATTAGTCAAATCCAGGTGGATTAATGGGTCCCTGTTTTGGCACAGGGGTGTACCTGCACTCACATTTCACCCCTGTTTTCAGCCTCCGGGTAGAACAAGCTCGATGTTTAAACAAAAATGCAGTTTTTGTAATCTAAAACTTGAGGTTCCCAATATTATGATCACTTTGATCTTAGTTTGTTAATTTTCGCCATGAAATCTCATTTCAGCATCGAACGAAGAAACTCAACCCCAAAACTGAGAACTTCAAACAGATTCGTTGTTTACATAACAAAATCAATCAATCAAATTATGATCTTAATCGGAATCCGGTCGGATTCCGATTAAGATCGAAGAGAATCGGTACCTATTATCTACGATATATGGTAATGCATTAACTACCTACATCTAATTACCTCAACAGTAATCGTTTACCTGTTCCAATAATTACGCGTGTTATGTTATGGTCGCGTTAAAACCCATGGTTTACATAATAACTACCTGTTGTATTTATTTTTGAAAAACAACTAAGCTTCCGTTTTCACTCAACACCCTAAGAAAAGCGTAGCTAAAAGCACTCTGTTGGTTTGTCAGAGATCAACACAGCAACAATAGTTTTGATATTTCAGCAATGCCCTCTACATTTATCTAATTAACTATCTTGTGCCCGCGGTTTCGCCTGCCTTGAGTTCTGTAATCCTCCCACGGATATCCTATGTGTTAATTCAGCTTATAAACTATTTGTGTGCCAAATTTCATCCAAACCCGTTCAGTAGTTTTTGCGTGAAAGTGTAACAAACATCCATCCCTCCACTCATCCACACAAACTGTCGCTTTTATAATATTAGTAGAAGTAGGATAACATCCACATTTATCTTAGTTTTAATAAAACACTAGTATTAAAACTAATGATAGATTCTGAGAATTATCGGGCTTATTCTTAGAATAAAGTAATTACCGTACGTATATTGTTTAAGTATAGGGAAAATATGAGAAGTAAACATTGTAAAACGATAGAAACTGAATGTATTTTAATATTTCCGTAATATTATTGACAACATGGTTTTTCCACCCTTGGTCCATAAACACGGACTGTTCATTCATAGGATCGGGTAGTTTAGGTTTTTCGGACTGAATATTTCATTTTTGAGAAGTTCAACGCAAAATACGCAGGTCCGCTTTACATCTCAAGAGTTGCTAAAACCTTCTTCTATCTTGTTTCATCATAAACAATATTGTGTTTGGCTACCGGTTTCCGATACTTTAAGGGAATACTTACTTATTATTTACTCATTTTTATCGACAAATTCCTACATGCGAGAATGCTATCCACTGTTGTGCAAAGAAATATTATTATGATATAAAATGTTCTTCTGAAAAGGGTAGACCCGAACATAAATATACATATGTCTATGTACCGAAATGGCCTAGGGGAGCACGAATCACGTTACGAATCTGATAAACGACGTAGGTACCTATACTAGATTCGTGCTTCCGTGTTAGGAAACCGCAAAGTTAGAGACCAGATCGAGTTAGAGCAAACTGATACGAACACTATTTTTTTTTTTTTTTTTAGGATGGGATATCATCAAATGACTTCTCCCACTCTGGGCGGAGCGGGAGGGAGTGTCAGACTCTTACTGACTAAAACCCATCCATGTTCCTTCCTCGCCCTTTACGTTCCGGGGCCGCGGTATCTCTTTCGAACAGTCCCGCAACCCCGGCAGGCTTCGGCCCTTGCGGGCCCCTCTCTTATGCTGACATCTCTTTGAGGCGCACGTGGAACACGAACGCGCCGTCGACACGGCCTGTCGTCGTTAGACGGACGGACGGCTAGCTAGCCCATAGCCAACCGTCCACAGGCCCGCATCTACGGTGGCCGGTAGCCACCACGTGGCCCCCGAAGCCCGGTGCGTCTCCCGCGGCGGCCGGGAAGTGAGGATCTCTCCCTCTCTCGTTCCGCCACCTCCTTCGCTAGCATGACTGCTTCGCAGAAGGAGGTGACGGCTTCCCATTCCGTCTCGCTCCAGACCATGGATTGAACCATGGCCGGACGCGAGAGGTCGCCGCCGCCGATCGCCGCTACGAGGACACGGCGATGCTCCGCCCACGCAGGGCAGACTTCCACCGTGTGCTCCACCGTGTCCCCCGGTCTATCCTCGCAGTGGAGACACCCGGGCGTTTCCTCCCGCCCGATTCGGTGCAGGTACCTCCCGAAACATCCGTGTCCAGTGAGGACCTGCGTCAGGCGGAAGGTGAGGACGCCGTGGCGCCTCTCTAGCCACTCCTCAAAGAGGGGACTTACCGCCACTATCGTGGCGTGCCCTGCACGGGGTTGCGGCAGTCGCTCTCTCCATGTCGCCATGAGATCGCGCCGGAGGTCTGTCCGCTGAGCGGCAATTTGCCGCGGCAGCGGAGTTTCCCCCGGTCGTAGTGCCTCCGCGCGCCAGTCGTGCAGGCGCGCGAGGACTATCGCCTCCAGATCCCATGGCGGCAATCCAGCAAGCAGGCCCGCCACCTCGCGGGAGATCGTGCCGTACCCACGGAAACTGATACGAACCCTCGTTTAGATATTTTCTCAAAGCGGGAATTATCGAGTTTGGCTTCGAGACAATAAAAAAGTGAACGAGAACTAGATAAATCGCATCTTGATTGGCAAATTGATTGACACTAGATAGGTAGTTATCGTTATACTGGGATGGCAGTGCTGATAGAATACTAGATAACATAAACAATAGTAGGTACTAGGAGTAATTTCCTAATATTAATTCTTTGGTGATTATTAGTCATCCTTGGTTTTTGTTTTGTTGATCAAAGTTCTATACAAAATAGTCATCTGGACCGAGATACAGGTGCACTCTGTTCCTGTATTGTCGTAGTCCCCAGGGACGGCATTCCGACAACCGGACAGAGATCAGGCGCAGGAACAACGGACACATTCACACCATCTGTCGAGAACACCACGCCACGCGGACGTCGCCGGGCGACCGCGGGCGAGGAGCTGAGGCCGCGGAGGGGGCGCTCGAGTTGCGAGCGCGCACCGGTGGCACCGGCCGGCCCGGCACTGTATTATCGTCCACCGAGCGATTCATTACTCCTATTTTCTCGCCTATTTCAAGTTAACTAACCGTTTTGTTTTCCTGTGTAAAGATCTTAATATTATACACTCCACTATATATCAAGACACCGCGTTTTAGTCCTCTCAACACCCTGAGGATATCACACATTCCTCTTTACCATCAAATTCCAAACACTACTAATTATACTATTTTACAATACAGAACCGCGTGCGTGCGGCCGCGCGAGTTTTAGCGTACGCCGCCGGCCGTAAGGGAAATAAGTATCTAAAGATCATCATCATCATTTCAGCCGAAAGACGTCCACTGCTGGACTTAGACCTCCCCTAAGTGTCGCCACATTTACCGGTCTCGTGCGACTCGGTTCCAGCGGATTCCCGCAGCCTTCACTAGGTCATCGGTCCACCAAGTGGGAGATCTTCCAACGCAACGTATCTAAAGATAAAGGTCACCAGTTGGGGTGTTTCTTGGTGGTCATACTGGCATGTCATACTAGTATGATCAGTGAGAATCGCTTGTATTGGTGGTCATATTATTTTTAAAAACATCCTATAAAGGTACATATTTTTTTTGTACTTCTGTAAAAAAAAGAGGTAAAATTTGTTTGTATGTATCAAATCGCTCCAGTACGGGACTGTTCGAAAGAGATACCGTAGTCCCAGTACATAAAGGGCGAGGAAGGAACATGAATGGGATTTAGTCAGTAAAAGTCTGACACTTCCTCCCGCTCCGCCCAGAGTGGGAGGAGTCATTTGTTGATATCCCATCCGAAAAAAAAGAAGTAATCTCCGGAACTAATGAACCAATTTCAAAAATTGTTTGACTGGTTGAGAGATAGGTACTTTCGTATGGTGGCTCACTAATGATGTTAAAGCGACATGTTATGTTACTAAAGTGTGCAGATGTTTTTAAAACTGACTGTACCACTATATCTACAGGAGGCATAAAACTATTATATTTATAGGGACAATGACAAGTATGACCACCAATACAAGCGATTCTCAGTGGTCATCATACTAGTATGACATGCCAGTATGACCACCAAGAAACGCCGACCAATTGCAGCTCTCATCCATGAGTGGGTATACCGGTGAGTAGGTTAGCGAGTTAATAAGTAAGATCTCACAAAACGTTAACGTCGCGGCGTCGGTGATCTTTTAATAAAACAAACTTGTAACTGTTGAGATATTATATAAAAAAGTGGGTAATTACTAGAACAAGGAACAAAACAATTTATTTTAGAAGATCATGTTATAAAATGGATGACCATTTTATACACACAAAATTCAACTAGATTTAAGTTTCCCTGACGTGCCCCTTTTAGATAAGAGTAGCATTAGCCTCACATACATTTTGGAAATGAATGTAAAACCAATGAATCCGTTTTTTGTCATGAACCACTACTGTCAGTATAAAGAACCACGTTTTCTATCATGACGTGACGACAAGTTCAAAGGCGGCCTTATAGAATCCATGAAATCCTGTAGGCATACACATTCCGGACGACCACTCTGTTTGGTTGGCAAGTCACAAAACGTTACCTTTTCCGGGCTGTGTTTGCGTTTCTTTGTGCTACAACTGACTGTATTGCATACTGGTGAATTGATAGAAGTGTCTGTTAAACTGGTCTCATAAGAAGACAGGCTGCATTTTTCGGATAAAGGTGATGTAGGTGTGCTTTTTAATGCAGAAGTTCTCTGATGCGGCATGGTTTCTTGGTAAGTGGCCTTATCGGAGCTGAACATAGAGTGCAGTGTTTCTGATTCTTCATCTTTTAAAACTCTGACTACACCTCCACGTATAAGATTCAAAGTCATGCAGCAGGTAGGACAGAGGGCATCTCTGATGGTATTTTCTGAATGTAGTGTTTTCAAATCAGCTGAGAACAAGCCTTCAGATTGTGTTTCCATATCTTTGGTATATTTGATATTTTCGAACGTGTCAGAAGGTGAGTCATAGAGGTCGTCACAGTAGGTTCCTTGGCAAGCGTGGCATTTACATTTAACCTGGGCCAACTGCTCTTTCAGCAAGCGAAGTTCTTTAGGCTCCGTACGGTATTGAGGAGGATATGTATGCCACATGGTTGACCGTGGCTAGGTTGCTCCTCTCCTCTATAACTTGGATGGTGAAATGCCCGTAAACAGAGTCATCTTCGATACCCAAATGATGGTTAAACTTAGCTAAAATTTGTACGTAAGTATTTGTAGGTTTTTACACTTTTTAAACTATGTCACACGGCAAGCCTGGGCAAGCCGTGTGACAATATGACGGCGGAGTATATTATTGTTCCATGATGACGGGTGAAAATTCACAGAGCATGATCACAGAGTAATAATCACTACGTTTAAGCATGATAGTATTCCACGTTTTGATGACAGACGTCAAGTCCACAGAGTATATAATCACTACGTTTAAGTTTTGGTTTAAGTCAAGTCCTCTACTACAGCCTCTTAGTTATTAATCTATGACTACAGCTTTAAGAGGCTGAAAGCCATCGACAATTTAAGCTGCGTGCTAAGAGTATTTTAACAGGTGGATAATACTGTTCTTGTTTCAACAGTAAGGGCCTTATCACACTCTAGCGAGTTGCGAGCAAAAGGAAAGCGGGGCAAGCGCGCAGCAAGCTCGCCCAACGCGGCAACGTGTAAAGAATTTCGTCAATTAATATTTTATCTACATTCAGTGTGCCATGGCTGTATGGCAATGTTTTAGCAATATTTTTCAAACGTGTATTTGGTGGTCCATGTTCGAAAGGGAGAATTCACACGTACGACAACAACAGCCACAAAAAGTGGTCAAGCAGTGGTTACATGGGATGCGATGCCAGAAGTCCTCCACGTGTGCCTGGCAGCTGCTGGTTCCTCTCGATACGTCTGGAGGAAAGAGCAGCTGCTGGGTCGGTGCAACCCGGGCGCGGCAGTGTCCTTCCTTTAGGAATGAGAAGATATTCTCATCCTTTGGGATTGGCACTGCCGCGGCCAATGAGTCTGACATCATGTGTGGGGTCCTATATGGACCAATGGCGGCTTCCTCTGCGTAGGGTTGCCAACTATATTGTTTTTAACAGTATTATACTGTTTTTAACTAAATTATACTTTTTACTGTTGAACAAAAATAAAGTATACAAAATACTATTTTCAGCATCAAAATGCAAACACATTATAATGTGATATACTTAGAAGCTCACACAAATTTCGCCACCTCAGCATTATTTACTGAAAGAGTTTTTTCGAATGCGTAAAGTGGCGGGAGGATAGAAATAGAGCATCTATAAATTTAATAAAAAATGAGCTCCTCATTTAAGTATTTTAATTTCTGTTATAAATAGAATTGTGGAGAGGCGTATTTTTAAAAAAGATTGTAAATTAATAAGTTATGCGAGAAGCTCTAAAAAATATGTATTTAAAACAATAAATAAATAAAATACTGTTCATTTTTCTAAAATACTGTTTAATATTCTTCATAGACCTGATTATACTTTATTTATTGTAAAAAAAGTTGGCAACCCTACCTCTGCGTGACCCTCTGTTAAGCAGAGGGCAAGCAAACAGAGAAGGATGCGTCCTTCTCTGTCACCGTCGATATCGTAATCCCGTATCGGAGTGTTGTGGATCAGGTCTCGCAGCTCCGAGTCCACTTGGACAGGGACCGGGGTCTTGGCTTAACCGCCTGGACTGCGAGGTAGAAAACCTCTGTAAAAAATTACCCCGAACCCCAAGCGGCGACGCAGCGCGAGGGCTTGCGAGGGGAACCAGCAGCTGCCAAGCTAACGTGGACGAATTCTGACGCACCCCGACCTGGCCAGCCTACGCCAGCCTAGCTCCTGCGTGGCACCTCAAAATACCCCGGCCCAGACGGCAAGCCAGCCCATGCCGGTGGAGAACCAGGTCCTGAACCTGATTCGAAAAGAGCTGGCTGCCTTCCAAGCGCGGTTTTCCGTCCTGGAAGTACAGTGAGTACTGGCCATCGCACTGTCGGTTAAACCAAAGAGACGCCGATTAGATAAAATGTTAATTGTCAATTTATCGTGTGAAAAGAATGTTGTCAATCGCAATGGTTTTAATTGAAGAAATTTATCTACAATAAAACGTTATTATAAATAAACCCCATCAATTGGTAGTAGAGCGTGGTTCTTCTGTCGCTCCGTGAGTACGAAATGGCATCCGTCCGCAATATTGAACTACTAACAAAATCCAATTATGACACCTGCCACCAGCTCAGGCCGTCCTCATAAAAAATGACTATTGGGAAATTGTCAGCGGCGAAAAAACATTATCGCCAAAGGCAGATGCGGCGGAAAGAGCGGCGTACGAGAAGGAAGGCAAAAGCTGGAATTTTTCTTCTTTTGTCACCATCTGAGTTAAAACAAATAAAGATCTGTACGTCAGCTAAAGCTATTTGGGACAAATTAAAACCATTTACCAGAACACTGGGCCCGCAAGAAAGGCAGCTTTATTAAAGCAACTGATTTTAAAGCGCATGACTAATGAGGAAGACATCCGCGACCACTCAAATAACTTTATGGACATTGTGGACAAGCTCGCGGATATGGACTTAAAGATACCCCCGGAACTGCTCAGTATAATGATATTATACAGTCTGACAACAAGTTTTGAAAACTTTCGTATCGCCATCGAATCAAGGGAGACATTGCCCGATCCTGACGATTTAAAGATAAAAATTCTGGAAGAAAGTCAAGCAAGGAATGTTGGTGAACAGCCCGAGAGCTCATCAGATGCGTATTTTTCTAAGAAGAACAAAATAAAACCGTTTTGCAAGAACTAAGAAAAAGGGCCACGCCACTGAAGTGTGCTGGGGAAATAAAAAGAAAAATGAGAAAACGAACTTTGAAAAGAAAAACCTTCAAGGCAAGAACTTCAACATCTGCCTGAATACCGCAAACACAAACACCAATGAAAATTTATGGTGTCTAGATAGCGGCTATTCATCTCACATGTGTGGTGAAAAATCAAAATTTTCTACCATAACCCCTGAAAGTGGTATCCTAAAGCTGGCATCGAAGCAGCACACGAGCAAAATTGAAGGCAAGGGAAAAGTAAAAATCACCGTAGATAAGGTAGATTATACCATTAACGAAACCCTATTTGTTCCTGATGTGTCAGTCAACCTTCTGTCTGTAGGCAAAATAGCCGACAGAGGCATCAAAGTACTTTTTGAAAAAGCCTACATCATAGAAAAAAATGGTGAAATAGCACTGACAGCATAAAGAAAAGATGGAATTTACTACATTGAATTTAAGAAAGAGACTGCAAATCACACACTAAGAGGAGAAAAAGACGACATCATGGAATGGTATCGTAAACTTGGCCATATAAATGAAAAGGATCTGATCAAGATGGCTACGAATGACCTAATGTACGGATTGCACGTAAACAAAGAAAAATTGGAAACATGTGAAACCTGCATTAAAGCAAGCTATCAAGATTACATTTCACAAGACATGATGATCTCTACACAACGCAAGAACTGGAAATAATTCACAGCGACGTTTGTGGACCTTTTGAATGTGAGACACTTGCGGGCTCAAGATATTACGTCACGTTTATAGACGACTTTACTCGTTATTGCCACGTCTATTTCATAAAGAAGAAAAGTGACGTCTTCAATTGTTTCAAGCAATATAAAAATGAAGTTGAAACGCTCCACAACAAAAGAATAAAACACCTGCAATCCGACAACGGCACTGAATATCGTAACAAGGAGTTCGATGATTTCCTCAAACTTCATGACATCCAAAGAAGATTGACCACTGTTTACACAGCAAAATGGAATTAGTGAGAGGAAGAACAGATCCTTGCTAGACAAAGCTAGGTGGCTGTTGATCGAAGCCAATGCTCCTAAAAAACTCTGGGCAGAAGCGATATCTACGGCAAACTATCTTATAAACCGTAGCCCTTCAAAAGCATTAGATGGTGATATACCGTTCACGAAGTGGACAGGCCGAACACCGTAAAGATGACGACGTAGTGACGACCAGGGACATCACAAGTCATAGACAAGATGTACTATCGAAAAGAAGACACGAGCTTTGATAACCTTGTAAAAGAAAAAGAACATCACAAAATAGAGATTGAATTCACTGGACAGAATAATAAAAATCTTTACAAAATACTGAAAGTCAAAATGACGAAGTAGATGAAATCGATTCACTCGATGACGCATCTGAGACCTTAGAATGGGAGGCCCCAAAGAGAAAGGCACCCACCAGCGTGGACTAAAGATTATGAATTACGCAATCTCAAAATAAGTCATTCACTCACGGAAATGACTTACCTCTCTGATGAAATAAAAACGAAAACGATGAATACTGACGCCATCAAAGCTGAAATCAGAGCACAAAAACGGAACCTGGAAAATACAGGAAAAGAAAAGCAATGACTTGAAAGTCATGGACTACAAGAGATATAGATAATGGTCGATGAAAGTACGAAAGAGGATTTTACGATTTACAATAAAACCAGAGACATGCTAAGAGACAAAGTGCTTCAAAAGAAAAAGTTTGGTCTTATTAAAGCATCGTACGGACTCAAGCAGGCAGGGAGCAGTGGTATATAAAACTCGACAAAGAATTGAAAAACATATTGATTTGAAAATGCACTTCATCAGGAACAGTATCCAAGAAGGAGCATTAGTCATCATGTATCTGCGCACTAAAGACATGGAAGCAGACCTTCTGACCAAGGCTCTTGCAGGTCTGCGACTGATGAGACTGCGAAGCAGCCTAGTTACTCATTCACGTTGACTCGCGGGCGCGGTGGCGGGCGCGGGCGCGAAATATCAAACATATGGCGTAAGATCCAAGTGTTTGAGTACACAACGCACGTGCGGTCTAAGTAGCGGGCAAGCTAGCGACTGGCGCGCGCGGCGGTCTCGCGGCAATATCAAACGCGTGAGATGTTTGTGTGTGTTCACGTCGAACTAGCGGTAGAGCGCGCGATTTACTCGCGACGTCAGGTAAGTTCAACCAGTATGAACTTGTCGCTAGAAACGGACTCGCGCAAACGCCTGGCGGCCAATGTGAACACGAACTCGGCACGTCTTCGCGCCCGTACCTGCTACCGCGCCCGCGCGTTCCTACGTGAACAAGTACTAGGAGTCTCCAAATGAACACGATAGTGCCGTGAAGAGGAGTGTGAGTACTGGCCACCGAACTGTCGGTTAAACCAAAGAGACGCCGATTAGAAAAAATGTTAATTGTCAATTTATCGTGTGAAAAGAATGCTGTCAATCGCAATGGTTTTAATTAAAGAAATTTATCTACAATAAAATGTTAGTATAAATAAACCCCATCAATGCGGCTGTCGCAACCGGACCGGGGCCGTCCAACCAGCCCTCTTGCAGGGCTGCGATGCCCCCTCCATCTGCTGGAAAGCCGACTCCAGCTAGCAAGGTGACGGCACCGGCGGCTAAAAAAAAAAGGCGCCCAAAAGAAGGACAAGGCAGTGGCGCAAGTGGCGACTGTGCCAGCGCCAGCGCCAGCAGAGAGTGGGCCGGCGCCAATGGCGAGTGGGCCAGCGCCAGCGGCACGACGGCCGCCGCCGCCGCCATCGCCTCCCCAGCCCCCTACACCTCCCACGGCTGAAACCCGATGGCAGGTGGTCGGGGAGAAGCAAAGGGGGCGAAAGGCGGCCAAAAAGGCCCGTAAGCAGGAGCGGCAGCGCCAGAACAGCGCGAAAAAGATCGCACCTAAACACTACAGCCGGAAGCAGAAAAGAAGGGCGTGACCTGCCGCGACCTGCTTGCGAAGGCAAAGGAGTCGGTGAATCTCGGTGAGCTCGGGATCGCCGGGGGCCTCCGGTATAAAGTGACCGCGACGGGAGCGCGGATGCTGGAGATCCCCGGAGAAACCAGCGGCTCGTCCGCTGACGCTCTCGCTGAAAAGCTCGAGCGTCCCTAAACGCGTACGAGGCCCGAGTGTCCAGGCCCGTCAGATGCGCAGACCTGCGCATCATGGGTCTGGACGACTCGGTCACCGAGGAGGAGGTGGTGGCCGCCGTCACTAGGTCCCGACACCCTACGTCCGGACCCCACGGGAATGCGAACCGTTACGGTGAGCTGCCCTGTGACAGCGGCCAAAACTATCGTCGAGGGCCGAAGGCTTTTGGTGGGCTGGGTCTCAGCGCAGGTTAAGCTGCTGGAGCCCAGACCTCTGAGGTGCTATCGCTGCCACGTGGGACACCACGTGTCAGTGCAGTGCGCCTCGGAGGCTGACCGCACTGGCCTCTGTTTCCGCTGCGGTCAGCCCGGCCACGTGTCGGCGACATGCAGCGCTGCGCCGCACTGCCCTGTATGTGCGGCGGCTCGCAAGCCGGCCGATCACCGCGCCGCGCCAGGAGCAAGGCCTGCGCTGCACCTGCCAAGCCAGAGCCAGAGGCAGTGGAAGGCCCTCCGCCACCTCCGCCAACGCCACCGTCGCCACCGCCGCTGTCGCCGCCGCCGCCGCCCGGAGCACGGCAAGTTCGCCCGTGGAGGGGCCCTCACAGGGGGCCCGGAGGGAGGAGACGATAATGGAATGCCAGTAACGGTGCCGTTACGCCTCCTCCAGGCGAACATCAACCACTGCGCCTGCGCTCAGTCTGTTGTTCCAGAGCATGGCGCAGTGGTTGATTAATATCGCTGTGGTCGCTGAGCCATACTTTGTCCTACCCAGGGAAGACTGGGTGGCGGACCTTGACGGCTCAGTGACCATAGTGTCATCGGCCGCTGCCCGGTACCCCGACCCTTGAAAGTGTCAGGAGTGGTCGGGGGTGCGTGGCAGCACGGTTCGGGGAGATCGTCGTGGTGGGAGTCTACTTCTCCCCGACCCGAACTCTCGCCGAGTTCCACAACTCTCTGGAAGTGTTGAGTGTCGTCGTCGGAAGCCGCCCCCGCCTATGGCTCCGCCACCTGCGGTGCCAGAAGAGGACCCAAGCGACGACGATGACACTCCGGAAGTGACTGGGGTAGACCTGAGAGTGGCGGTAGGTAGGCTTAAGGCCAAAAATACTGCCCCGGGACCCGATAGCTTGCCTGGCAAAGCCTGGGTCCTGGCCTCGGATGCGGAGGCTCTCGGGCCCCGACTGAAAGGGCTCTTAAGCGCATGCTTGGAGAGAGGCCAGTTCCCGCTTCGTTGGAAGACAGGGAAACTGGTCCTCATCCAAAAGCCGGGGCGCCCTGCGGACTCTCCGTCCGCATTTCGGCCCATTGTGCTGCTCGCCGAGGTGGGCAAGCTCTTTGAGAGAGTGATTGCAAACCGCCTCGCCGAGCACCTTGAGGGGATGGGGCCGAATCGCTCTACTGTGGACGCAAACATGGGCGTGAGATCCCTCACGACGGGGGATGCGATATCCCGGGGCGGGGTTGTCTTGGCGGTGTCTCTCGACATCGCCAACGCCTTCAACTCCCTACCCTGGAGCTGCATCAGGGAGGCACTCCGGTATCACCGGGTGCCGGACCTACCTCCGTCGTGTGGTCGGGGGCTACCTGACGGACAGGGCCGTCATCTACCCCAGTCGCTGCGGAGATTGGAACCGGCGAGAGATGTCGTGCGGTGTCCCACAGGGATCGGTTCTGGGACCACCCCTGTGGAACATCGGTTACGACTGGGTGCTGCGCGCCGACCTCCCTAGTGGTGTCAGCGTCGTTTGCTACGCAGACGACACCCTGGTGCTGGCACAGGGGAGGTCG
Organism: Xestia ashworthii; assembly: GCA_950022955.1. Lineage (NCBI taxonomy): Eukaryota > Metazoa > Arthropoda > Insecta > Lepidoptera > Noctuidae > Xestia > Xestia ashworthii. Next base: position 12,308,205 of record OX465559.1, on the reverse strand, counting down.
CACGAGGCGGCGGCCGAAGTCATGACACGCGGGGTTGCGATAGTCGTTGAGAGGATCCGGCAACTGGGTCTCGAGGTGGCATTGCACAAGTCCGAGGCCATGTGCTTTCATGGGCCTCGGAATGCGCCACCGTCGGGATCCACACTGACGGTAGGAGGGGTTTCCTTCGGCGTCGAGTCGACGTTGAAGTACTTGGGACTCGTACTCGACAGCCGGTGGAACTTCGTGGACTATTTGATGATTTCCCATCCTAAAAAAAAAAAAGCGGGCCAGGGAACTAGCCCGCTTGGAGATGCTGGAGACTCTCGACAGAGATCTGTGGGGGCGCCCTTACAAGATGGTGCGGAATAAACTCCGCACCTAGGCCCCCCCGCTGACGCCGAGTCTCCGGCCTGAGCTCGTGGAGGACGTGGTTAGAGCTCTGTTCCCTTCGCGGGGGGAACATCCACCTCCGCCTATGGCTCCACCACCTGCGGTGCCGGAAGAGCACCGCCGTGTCCTCGTAGCGGCAAAGTGAAAGGGCCCTTCACTTTGCTGACATCTCTTTGAGGCGCGCGTGGAACACGACCGCGCCGTCGGCACGGCCAGTCGTCATTAAACAGACGAACGGCTAGCTAGCCCATTGCTTACCGTCCACAGGCCCGCGTCTACGGTGGCCGGTAGCCACCACGTGGCCCCCGACGACGCCCGTTGCGTCTCCCGCGGCGGCTGGGGCGAGAGGCTCTCTCCCTCTCGCGTTCCGCCACCTCCTTCGCTAGCATGACTGCTTCGCAGAAGGAGGTGACGGCTTTCCATTCCGTCTCGCTCCAGACCATGGATTGAACCAGGGCCGGACGCGAGAGGTCGCCGCCGCCGATCGCCGCTACGAGGACACGGCGGTACTCCGCCCACGCAAGGCAGACTTCCACCGTGTCCTCCGGTCGATCCTCGCAGTGGAAACACCCGGGCGTTTCCTCCCGCCCGATTCGGTGCAGGTAACAAACACAACAAGAAAAGAATTAGTGATGCCGTGACCAAGGGAAATAGGGAGTCATTTTTATATATACACCGTGTTCCTGAGGATATACATTAATTTTGAATAATACTTCTATAGCTCTTGTTTAACACATCGTACAAAGGAAGTAGTAGTTTAAATGGCATAGTTTTTAAGTTATTGGTATAATTTAAGTTTAACCAATTTAATTATGTTGTGCTGTGAGAAAGAGTCTTTATTTGTGAGATGTTGCCACTTTGTGCAACCAAAACTATCAAACTGAAATTAGAAGACTGAAACTGATTTTTGAATTTATTTATTTTTTTGAGGTTTGAGGCATTTTGTGTTGTGTTGTGATAAAATGAGTTTGTAATCTAAGATGAACACGATATGTTTTTACTTATTAAAGGGTAAAAAAAAAAGAAAAAAAAAAGGTTAAAAAAAAAGTAAAAATGGTCAATTTAATGATCTGAATAACATGCCGAAGTTAATGTATAACCTCAGGAACACGGTGTATAGATTTACGTTTTTGGCAATTTCTGCAAATTGCCAAAAACTGTCACTGAGAGGTTGTATATTTTCCTGCCGGGGTTGCGGGCCTGTTCGAAAGAGATACCGCGGCCCCGGAACATAAAGGGCGAGGAAGGATCATGGATAGGTTTTAGTCAGTAAAAGTCTGACACTCCCTCCCGCTCCGCCCAGAGTGGGAGAAGTCATTTGATGAATTACCATCCGAAAAAAAAAAAGAGGTTGTGTGCCCCTGACGCGTTTTATAAGCTTGACCGCTATTTGTGTGCGTCGTAGCTCTTAAACGATAGTGAACCAATTTGGATGATATTTTTTGTTTTATTTTAAAGCTAGTTTTGTCTTGGCAATGGTTCTTAGACATTTTTATCAAAATAGGTGCAGCCATTTACTAGCTGGGTGAAGAAAGTGAGAACGAAAAACCCCAAACTCAAACTCAAATCATTTACTTCAATTAGACCATTACGGCACTTTTGAATGTCAATCAAACGAAAAAAAAGCGAAGCTACAGTCACAGACACAAGGCATAATAACATGAGAAAGTACTGTAGTTGCCCATTCCCTAGCGTAGATCTCTGTGGAGAAGAACGGGCATGAAACTCCATGGACACTCTTTTCAATCAAAAATGTTGTTACAAAATCTTAGTTACATCATTCGTGTAGAGATTATACAATTATATAAGGACGATGTAAAAAGACGTGCACATTAAGTGCATCCAGAGTAAAAAATTAAATCAACAATTTAAAAATAAAGTAATTAAAATGAACCGTACGTAGGGATAAGATCCGAAGCACCACCTATTAAATATCTACGATAAAACAAAACCAAGCCATGCGAGTAATTGACGGCTTTTTAAAAAGTTGCCCAATCCACGCGATGATCGGTTTCTGCCGCCATAGTTTATCCGACGGAAATATTTAGCTGCATTTTTTTTCTTATATGCTTAAACACGTTTGAGTTTGTTGACAGTTACACCATTTCAATGATATCATAATCAACATCCATATGCGAGCAGGAACATATTGGCGCAATCAGAAAAAACCGTTGCCAACTATTGTAGGTAAGTAGTGAGTTAGCCAATCGTCACCTGCATAGTGGTGGGGGGTGCGTCAGCCGCTCGCATGAAGCACGCCTGATAAAAACTAAAAACAATCCACACTGTCCAACTTGGTGATTGATTGCTTTTAGTTTTTCATCAGACCCGTATCAATCACAAGTTCATGCGAGCGGCTGACGCATAATCTGCCCTCCACCATGCAGCTGGCGATTTTTTTTAAGCTCATTATGATGTAAACTATTTATGAAAAAAGTTTCAGCCGACGTGATAAGACTTAATTTTTAATATTACATTAACAACTTCCAATCTGAATCCTACACCCACCGCTACTTGAGCAGCTGACGGTTGGATCACTTATTGGAAAGATCAACCTTCGATGATAATATCAGCCGGACTATGACGCTTTCACCTTAAGTAAATTACATCACGTTAGAATTTGAGACTAAAAAGCACACTCAACGTCTAAAACAAGTCCTTAAAAAATAAGCGCAACATTCTAAATTGTGCGCATATTTCAAATAGTCTCGCGTCACTCGCGTCTGAGAGCAGCCGTCAAAAATGCCGAAGTGTTCTATGAGAAATTGGAAAAATATTACGTCAAGAAGGTTAAAATAGGATGGGATATCGTATTTTCGGTAAGTAAAAAACTTATTGACTAATTTTTGTTGTTTTTATGACTGACTAGCTTCTGCCCGCGACTTCGTACGCGGATCCTGTTGCTTTTGCCAGCGACACCGGGTTCGTCAAAATCGAAGATCTGAAACGTCTAATTCTAAGAGCCCGGGGACGGGAAAATAACGGATCTTTCCCACCTGAGCAACACGTACCGTTTGTTTCTTTTTGACATTTAACAGCATCACAAAAAGTAAAATTTTGAACCATACCTCCGATGGCGGAATATGTGGCGTATTCAATCATAGGAGTATACGTAAATGAACTCCGTTTCTTATCAACCCAACGAAGGTCGTCATGCCCTACGGCTATATCTTGAGATACCCGATTCTTCAGATGTTATCGACATTCTGTTCAGAGAATGTCGAAGTCTTCGCGCTCTTCTACTGTCTCTTCATGCCGTACTCCAGCAATTCTTTCGCTCTCACTTTCTAACAGATTATGAATATTTTGTTGTGTGCGTGTTCGGCGCTCTTCTTCTGTCTCTTCATGCCAAAAACACTCAAATAACATAAGCTCGAAGACATATTTATTCGACAAAATAAAATAATAAATGGGAGTTTTGGCCAGTACAGTCAAATTTTCAATGATATACCATAGTCATCGAAAATCGAAAATCAGTCCTAAACTGTTACCGCCTTAACCGCGTGGAGGTACTCCCAGTTTTTGTTATTTTATAATTATACAGTGAAATTAGTGATAGCTTTGCAATAATTTTCACATCAGATGTTTGTGATCTTCGATTTTTTATAAGTCAACAGACATCATCATTCCTATGTGTTATGGTGTAGCTGGGCTCTTGGAGTTCCACAACAGGTGTTCCAGATCTTCGATTTTTATAAGTCAACAGAGAGTGCTCATCAAATTGAACAACTTTTGCTAAGACGTCATTCCTATATGTGTTGTGGTGTAGCTGGGCTACACCACAAGATTTTGATGATTCTTTTTTTATTTGAAAGCTGGTGCTTCCCGTTGGGTCTCATTTTAATTTGTTGAAGATCTGATGCTGATCTTCGGAGATATACAATGGAACTCTTCAAAAATAGACGGCAAATCTGCAGAGATTGCTGCATCCGCTTGTAGGTTCATTGTTTATACTACATCATGACGTAACATCACGCCTGTATGCTCTGAGGGGGTACGCAGATGTGTACAATATACCCAGATTTCGACAATGTTTGTTACGTCAGAACTTTCGACTGGGTGAACCGATTTTGATGATTCTTCTTTTATTTGAAAGCTGGTGCTTTCCGTGTGGTTCCATGTCAATTTGGTTAAGATCTTACCCTGATCTTCGGAGATATAAATGGAACTCTTCAAAAATACACGGCAAAGCTGCAGTAATTGCTGCAATCGCTTGGTTGTTTATTGTTTATACAACATCATGACGTCACATCACACCTGTATGCTCTGAGGGAGTACGCAGAAGTATACAATACACCCAGATTTCGACAGTTAGACGTGTAAAGTTCCATTCAATGGGATCCCGGAGAAATAGAGGTAACTCCTTAACTTTATAGGCACACCAGAAGCGGTTTGGGTAGTTTTAGGCAGAGTACTTTCTCGGAGTGATCCCATTTCGATTTGATAAAGATCTGGTGACTTCGGAAGATAGGCAACTGAACTCCTTAATAAATGATAGCAAATGTACTGGGATCGCTGAAGACTCACGTCTGTCTATTGTTTACACCAGTTCATAACAAAAAATCACACCGATACGCTATGAAAGGGTAAGCACATGTGAACCACTAAAAAGTGAAAAATAAAAACTTTTTTGCAAAAAATATAACCGACTTCACACAAAAAAGTGAAAAATAACTTCAGCTTCAGAAGTCGGTGACAAAAAAACTAAATCAATCAAACAAAGGTCACCGACTTCTGAAGCTAAAGTTATTTTTCACTTTTTTGTGTGAAGTCGGTTATATTTTTTGCAAAAAAGTTTTTTTATTTTAGTCGCACTATAAAAATGACCCTGTTCTAATAAGTGGAGTCGATTTTTTTTATTAGTTTTTTTTTTATAAATTTATTTACTTTTGAACTTTTTTGTATGTAGTTTTTGACAAATATAAATAGCATTTTTTCAGAGCCTACTGTCAATCCTTCCACACGAGCAGCCTGTGGATCAATTATACTCAAAGGGCATACAGCGCTCTGCGTGTACAATACAATAATGTTTTCAGAATGTTGTTGCGGTTGCCGCGGTTCATCAGTGCTTCCGCGATGTTTGCTGAAGCGCATACGAATGATTTCTATGCAATAAGACGCATGCGTGTATCGTCACTGTTAGGCAGAGTACGCGGCAGCAGCAACGGCATTCTGAGGATCATTTCTGATAAATACCAGTGTCCAATATACTAGCTCTGGGTGAAAATTGTGGTAGGGACGGTAAAATAAATGTAATAAGTTTTTAATGAGTAATAATTATGTTTTGAATGTGTTTTGTAATTGTTTGTTTTTTTAATTTGTAACTCTACTATCATAGTTTAAAAGTTCCAATTGTTACTAACCATTAAGGATCTTTGTAATCTGACATTAAAATATAAATAAATAAATAAATATTTATGTTACATAACGTATAGGTCAGGAGGTAGCCAATTTAATTTTTATTTTAATGTTCGTAAATATTATGATGTATAACGATTCATTTATGGGCAAACTTATGAGTTCGCGACATGCGGCATGCTAAGGCCTATCAATTTAAATCCGCATATAAAAAACTTTTAATGGATCTGCAACTTGGTTCCAAGTTTACAGGCAATTCCATTCCTTTAGAAAATGTGCCTATTCTAAATAGCGGCACAACAGTATCAAATATTAACAATAGTAGTATTGGATATCGTGTTGATATTGAAAATGAATATTTGCCAGGTGAGGATAGTAGCTATGAGACTTATCAAAATAATTGTGATATTCTATCAAATTCTTTTAATAATTCAAACTCACAATATGTCTGCCAAATTGTTGGCTACATTGCAGGATTTGTGGTTAGACATATATTGAAAAAGATAAAATGCGACTCCTGCAATGATTCTGTACTGGCACGTAATACATTATGGTTCCATAAATTGATAGACATAACCTAAGGATTTTGGTGGTCTGTGCTATGCGAGTGAAGACGTATATGTCACCGTAAAATTATCAAACACGTTATATTACAATATAACGGGTTTCTCTTTAGCGATATTGTAAACTCTCGAAATATTGTCAACTGAGCAAACGGAAGTATCTCTGCCCCCATAATCGGGACTTGGGGCACCCCCCGTTAGGTTACTTTAAACCCTGCACTCGGAAATAGTCGACTACGCTTTTTAGGTGAATTTAAAGTGTTTTAAGGTTAGGTTATAATAATCGGTATTTCTCAGGAATGGTACAATATCTTTTCATGAGAGTTGTACCACTGGGCAAGGGGGACCCCTCCTTCCCTCCACACCGCGTGAGTTGACGAAACGAAACGCATTATGTTCATTTGACAATATTTCGAGATTTTACAATATCGCTAGAGATGTTAGAATAACGTATTTGACGATTTTACGGTGACATATACACTGTTTGTAAAAAAAAAACAGAGGAGATTATAAGACGGGAACAGCGCATAAATAGTGACAAAACCCCTATCAAGGCCTATTTATGTTCTTTAGTTTTAAAACATATCTCCCATTTAAATATATTTTCCAGTATTGACATACATTCCCGTCTACAACCTGCTCTTTTCAATCACAAAATTAGTCTGATAAAAGCTATTATAGAAAAGTTTATAGACGTACGTTTACATTCATTACATTGCAAATAAAACAACAGAAGAGTTAAAATCTAATTCAAAAAGGCAACTCTACAATAAACTAAATTTATTTCAAGGAAATTAATGTGTTGTTGAGTTTGATTTATTTTGAGTTTAAACTTTAAATACATATCCGTTTTAATTATTTAATTAAAATTTATTCTTATCTTATCTCGTATGATTCGACCCATTTAATATCTGGACTTTATATTTGAATAAACAATTTTAACAGTTATTATTTGTTTTTTTTTTATATACCCTTAGGCTACCCAAAAACATATTTATGCACAAGTAAAAGTATATATGTATGTGTTTAAAACACAATTTAACAAACTCTTAAATATGAAAAAAAAAGTCATGTTCGACTCCACTCACCACTCAATACCTTGTCCTACCGACCACGGTAGGTCGTCAAATGTTTTTGCTTTAAGTACCTGCGTTGTAATAACAACTTTAAACAATTCGCGTAAGGAACATGCAATAACATATGCTTGTAGCTTATAGAAAGATAGGAAATAGAGTTTCGGGACACTTTTAAGCGTTACTTTTATTCGAGACTGTGCATCTTGGGCTTTTATACATCAATGCTAAAAAGACAATAAATAAAAAGCATAATAAAGTAAATCAAGGTATCTATTCATAGTTAGAAAATACAGATGCAACAAATTTTCTTAGCACTTGATTAATCCGTCGTTCGATAGACGGCGCTGTACGGATTTTATATTTCTGAATCGCGCTACCATTATGTTTTGATGTATAGTCACATGCAGGTCTCGACTCTATTCAATAATAAGCCAGTTCCTATTTTTACCTATTGCTGCCCTTTCTTAGAATGCGACAGTGTAGATATTCCACGGCAAGTGTGATCGAGCAACGGAAGGTATTATTTAAAAAAATCGTTGAAAAAATCTATAACCCGACTACTTAAAATGGGTCCTAAAAAGGACGAAACCAGAAAATTATTCAAAAAGAAATCCATGAATGCATAGGTACAAAAATGGTCAAGGTAAAACGTGGATTTTTTAAAATAAATAATATATTGATTATTATTTTTTTCTAAAATAACTAGACATATTTAAAAACGATTAACTTTCCATTCCAAATTAATTATTTTAAATATTTATGCTAGGTATAATAACTTTATTAATCATCTCTTTTAAACCACTGTAATAATATTATGTACATACCATGTCTGTTTAATGGAGGTGTTCCTGGCACCCACTTAATCATAGTAGGTGGGTTCAGCCACGGCTCTACCTTGACCATTTTTGTACCTATGCATTTCTGGATTTCTATTTGAATTATTTTCTTGTTTCGCTCTTTTTAGACCCCGTTTTACTTATTCAGGTTACAGTTTTTTGAACTTTATTTAATAAAACCAGCGGTGGCCCAGTGGTGGCGGCCCCGATTTACGAACTCGTGGGGTCGAAACCAGACAGAGGCGCATTACTTTGTGTAATTTATTTCATCACTGCTGCTCTCGGTGAACAAAACCATCGAAGGTATGTAAGATCTACCAATCCGCACTGGGCCCGCGTGGTGGATTATAGCCTATTCCCTCTCATAGAGGAGGCCTGTGTTCCAGCTGTGGGAACATTAATAGGCTGATGATGATGATGATGTGTTCGTGATTTGCGGTGGACACAATCACATACATTTTCATAAAGGTCTAGGAACGATTTTGACCTTGGAAAAGTAGTTCTTCGACCTTTATAAACTTGGAGGGTTGTATTGATGATTTTGATGATTACAATTCTGTAACTACACCCGTCTTACAGTCGCGAACGATATTTTCATCAACATTCAACCTAGCACTGCCTGCAAATTGCACAAAACGTATGAAAATTTTAATTTCGCGGTCTACCCAGGAGCATCAGCCTTAAAGGAGATATTTTAGTAGCTGGATGTTTTGCCGTCTGTACTTTGAACCCCAAAGGCGACCTTTTACTTTTATATCATTGAGTTGGCTAGTAAAACCTACACGAGGTTAAAAAAATCGAACACATAGGAAGATAATGAATGAACTATTTTGAATTCAAATTAGGTACTTAAATTATTTTGATTTTAATTGCTCATCATAAATGTGAACGCTTATAGGATTTAAGCAGACACATGCATGACGACCACTGGTTGTTAGGTTACGAAACGTTACCTTTGCCGGGCTGCTTTTGCATTTTTTTCTACTATTACTAACTTTATTCCGTACTGGTGAATCGATCGATGTGTCTGTAAACCGTGTCTCATAAGAAGATAGGCTGCATTTTTCTAATAAAGGCGATACTGCTGTGCTTTTAAATGCAGAAGTTTTCTGATGCGGCACAGATTCTTTGTAAGTGGCCTTATCGGAGCTGAACATAGAGCGCAGTGTTTCAGATTCTTCATCTTTTAAAACTCTGACCACACCTCCACGTATAAGATTCAAAGTCATGCAGCAGGTAGGACAGAGGGCATCTCTGATGGTACTTTCTAAATATAGTGTTTTAAAATCAGCTGGAATAAAGCGTTCAGATTGTGTTTCCATATCTTTGGTATATATGATATTTCCGGACGTGTCAGAGGGTGAGTCATAGAGGTCGTCACAGTAGGTTCCTTGGCAAACGTTGCATTTACATTTAACCTGGGCCAACTGCTCATTCAGCAAGCGGAGTTGAGGAGGATATGTATGCCCCATGATTGACCGGTGGCTAGGTTGCCCCTCTCCTCTATAACTTGGATGGTTAAATGCAAGTAAACATGTGAGTCATCTTCGATACCAAAATTATGGTATTATGTAAATTATTAGGGTGCAGTAAGTAAATTATGGTATTTTTTAATACTGATGTCACACGGCAAGCCGGTGTGTCTAATACTCTTTGATGTCAGACGTCAAGTCCTGTGTCAGTATATATCTCAGTATATATATAAGGCTGAAACAATCGACAAGACTGCGTGCTAAAAGTATTTCAACAAGTAGGTAATGCTAAAGTAATCTATACTTATACTTGTGTAATATTATAAAGCAGAAGTTTGTTTGTTTGTTTTGTTGAACGTGCTAATCTCAGGAACGACTAGTTCAAATTGAAACATTATTTTGTGTTGGATAGTCCATTTATCGAGGAAGGCTTTATGCTACATAACATCACGCTACAACCATTGGGAGCGGAGCAGGAATGAAAAATGTTGCAAAAACTGGGACTTTTTTTCCTTTCGTTTTTCTCTCTTATGTGACGCAGACGAAGTTGCGTGGGTCAGCTAGTAAATAATATTAAAGTAGGTAACCTAACTTCGGATGCCCAAAGTACCGAGCTCGCTTTCAAAGCGGCATATTCACGATGCGCCTGGTTGTATTTGGGCGGCAGCAAGTTTACGCCGCTTTCACAAACGCGAAGTGCTCATTCAAAGCGGCGTACTTTATATTCAAGCCGAATTGTAATCCGACTGAACATGAAGACGCCGCATTACATAACAGCGACATTTTGCAATCCGGTGCGAAATATGTTATGTACCTACCTACCTATACATTTGAATATCTTAAATACTGCTTTATCAATGCCTTTTTGTTCCGTACCATAACGATCATACGACGACCTAACGACTGAAGACAAATAGGTACCTAATGAGGGTTTTCTGAAATGACAAAAACCACAAAAACGGCAGCACTGGCGTAAGGTCTAGGTAAACATTCATCAAATTTCAGGAGTTTGGTGAGGACCAAGAGTAAATAACAAGCACATGGAATTTAGTTGGTTCTCACCAGGTTATGGGCTCAGGCACGTAATAGAGAGTAGATAATATGGAAACGAAAGATGTTGTAAACACAACTACGGGCGGCGGACTAGAGAGATCGCAGCCGGTACGAGATGCAGGTATGAGTTTAATGTCGATAGAGAAACTTGATGGAAACTCGAATTATAGTACATGGAAGTTTATGGTAGAGCTGTATTTAATCCATGATGATCTGTGGGAATATACTCAGAAGACACCAGAGAGTACTGATGTATTTGGCTTAAAGAGAGACCAAAAAGCTAGAGCCAGGATATGTATGATGATACAACCGCATTGCCTGATTCACGTGAGACATGCGAAAACGGCAAAGGAGGCGTGGGAGTCTTTGAGGTCAGCTTTTGAGGATAAAGGACTACATAACCGATGCAGACTTTTATCAAAGCTAGTAATCCTAAAACAGCAGCTGAGGGATATCGGAAAAGAAGTTGACGATGAGCTGTTGGCGGCGCTGATGTTGCAAGGACTACCGGAGGAGTATAATCCGATGAGATTGGCGTTGGAGAACACCAAAATTGAGCTGACAACAGACTATGTTAAAACTAAACTATTGCAATTGGACCAAGGCACATCTTGCGCAAGTTCCAGTAATCCTTCATCAGGATTACTTGAATGTTGTCAATGAGCGGGATCACCTAAGGGTGGTCACGGATGGGTTCCACAGCTGCAGCAACTTATATGAGGAGGCTTTGTGTAAAATTAGGGACCTAGAGGAGGAATTAGTCCATGCTAATGTTAAACTTTTAAATTTAAAAAAGGAACAGGATCGTACTCAGGTTATGGAAACTGATCATTTGTACAACGAACTAGTAAATACAAATTGTAACCCTCATTCCCTCATAACAATAGACCTTACAGAGGACTCCTTACTGAAACATAATTCATACCATAAAGTAAGTAAAAATAAAATTAAGAAATATGCAAGATTGAATAAAATCATTAAAAAATGTCATAAACACAAGAAACAACAAAAGCACTTTTCCAAAAATATTCAATTAAGGAAAGAACGTGTTTCTCTTGTTAATAGATTAAATAACTATCAAATTAAGTTAGAAGACAGTACAAGTATTTATGAAATAGACACTCAGCGCTTACAATCTGAAATTGAGGCACTGAATGAGTCACTAAAATCTTTATATAATAAATATGAAAGCTCTAAAAAACAAATTAAGGAGCATATTCTTGTCACAAATGAGTTGGTTGACAAAGTGGACTTGCTGACTCTCAGCAACACTCATTGTACTTGTCGGAGTGAACCCAGTCTTGATGCCCTCCAGCCTGAGGCAACGGAGGACCCGTCTCAAGCTGTGAGTGCTCAGAACTTTATCATCCATCAAAACCATGATTCACAAGTAGTACAGCCTGAGATTAGTCATTTTGTTTCACCTGATTGTAATGATTGTCATCATTCAGTTATGTTTTCTGATAGTATGGGTAGAGGGCTAGGTAAATTGATCAGTAATAACCTGAGTTACTGTACCCAAAATTATTGCATGCCAGGGTCAAGCTACAAACAAGTAATGGCATCAGTAATAAAAAATGATTGTTATCTTAACACTACCATTACTCTATGTGTTGGTAATAGTTCTAATGTAAAAAAGGAAGATATCACCGACTGTGTTTCTGAGTTGCTAAAGTTAAGATGTAATAAAATCATATTGTGTGCTTTTCCATATTTTGAAAATTTAAGTAGTAGGAAAAACGATTATATACATATGTTGAATAAACATGTACATTTTTTAGTAGGTCACTATAGTGACAGGCTTATGTATCTGGATATCAACACTATAGTTGGTAATCTTAAGTCGACACGGGGTAAGGTGTATCTACCTATTGTATGTAGACACAAAATAGCTCGGCTATTAGCTTATAGTATTCACACAGACATAAATAGTATGTCTAAGTTTAGTTATATTATTAACACTGCGACGATTAGTAATTCTACTAATGTACAGGTGACTGGCACAAATGAATATAGCACTAGTGCTATAAATATTTACAAACATTGTACTGAGGAGGATCCATCTGTCACCGTGGAAAATTCTCAATTAGGGTTTATTAGTGATAGGGTCTTATCGTCTGAGGATGGCACAGGAGTCTCCGGCCTCACTTCAAATATAAATTTAAACTAGAAAGTGAGACAACAGAAGGTACCATTAACAATATTTTTGTTAATCCTACCAACAGCAAGGTACCTTCTTGCACTCAATTAGTTATTAAAAAAGGGCCTCAGCAGAACACCTTAAAATTATTCCACCAAAATATCCAAGGCATTTCTTCGAAATTATTAGAAATTGAATTGTTTTTAGAAAGTAGTAAGTTTGACATTATTTGTTTTACTGAACATTGGCTAAAGGATTACCAAATGCTTATTAATTATGAGAACTATATGGTGGGTAGCTGCTTTAATCGTAAAACTATGCTTCGTGGAGGTTCCCTAATATTAATAAAAAATAGTTTTAAATATAAGCAACGTAATGACATAGTAGGTCTCTCGGTTGAACATTGCGTCGAACTGTCCTGTGTTGAGCTAGATAAGCATGTTATTGTGTGTGTGTACAGACCCCCAAACTATCAAAACTTTTCCATATTTGAATCAATAATGGAAGATGTCCTGGCAAAACTTGCAGCCAGTAATAAGTCTACAATAATTTGTGGTGATTTTAATATCAATATTTTAGAAGAAAATTCAAATAGCAGTCGGTTATTAAATCTTTTTAAGTCATTTGACTTGACTAACGTTTTTATTGAACCCACTAGAATCACAACTTCTTCTGCTACTTGTATAGATAATGTTTTCTGCGATAGTGATTACTTAGATAAAGCCATAATAAATTGTTTGCCGTCTGACCATAGCGGACAAACTGTAACTTTTAGTTGTAAAACTCCAATACAAAAAGTTCAGATTAAATTTAGACCTATAACTTCTTGCAAATTAAATAGGTATAATATTTCCCTACAGAACAAGTTAAGTGTAATGAGCCAAGAGGATATTAATATAAATCAATTGTATGATCGTTTCTTTTCATTAGTTCACACGGAATTCAACAAAACTTTTGAAAAGAAGACAAAGAGTATTTGCCCTAAATTTATATTTAGTGATTGGGCAACTAGAGGTATCAGAAAAAGTAGGGAAAGGCTATTTGAGCTTTATAGCCTTAAGCCTTTTATAAACACTGAAACTTTTAGCAAGTATGTTGCTACGTATTCAAAGATTTTTAGAAATACTTGCAAGGTTGCTAAAGCCCTGCACATAAGCAACAAGATCAAAACAGCAGAAAATAAAATAAAGACCGTTTGGAAAGTCATAAATAACGAGACTAACAGAAAGAAAATACGTAATAATAGCTTTACATTAGATACAGCATGTGGTCCTAAAAGCTCTGATCAGGAAGTAGCTCAAGAATTTGTTAATTTTTTTACCGAAATACCAATAAAAACTACGGAGGCTCTTAATTCCTCACCTGAAGCCTCAATTGGCTTATTAAAGGCGAATGTGTCTGGCTGCCTGGCTGAATTTAAATTTAAACACATTAACCCTATGACAGTTATTAAAGCTTTCCGGCAAATTAAAATCAAACTGACCGAAGATTTATGGGGAATGTCTATCAAAGTTTGTACATCTATACTTGAGACCATAGCCCCGTATTTAGCTTTAATTTTTAATTTATGTGTAGACCAAGGAGTTTTCCCGGATTTAATGAAATACAGTAAAGTCATACCTCTTTTCAAATCCGGGGACAGTAAAGATTCCAATAATTATAGACCTGTATCCGTGTTACCAGTTTTTAGCAAGGTTTTTGAAAAAGTAATGCTTAATCAAATGCTTTATCATTTTAACACCAACAGAATCTTACATGATCAACAGTATGGTTTCACCAAGGGACGTTGTACAACTGACGCCGGTGTAACCCTATTAAAGCACATATTTGCTGCGTGGGAAGAGTCCCAAGACGCAATAGGAATTTTCTGTGATCTCTCCAAAGCTTTTGATTGCGTAAATCATGACACATTACTTTTGAAACTGGAGCATTACGGACTGGGTAAACTTGCACTTAGCTTGCTAAAATCTTATTTGAGCGATAGAAAACAACATGTTCAAATAAATGGTGTTAATTCACAGGGTTTGAATGTAAAAATGGGGGTTCCGCAAGGCTCAATATTGGGTCCTTTCCTTTTTTTAGTATATATAAATGATCTACCCTATTTGTTGAAACACCAACCTCAAAATATGGTGTTGTTTGCTGATGACACTTCCCTAATTTTTAAGATAAATAGACGGGCCCAAAATCTAGATGACGTGAATGATGCCCTACTTCAGGTCCAAAATTGGTTCACAGCAAACAATTTGGTATTGAATGAAAAAAAAACTAAATGCATAAGATTTTCATTACCGAATGTTAAAAGTAGTGATTGTGAGATAATATTGAATAAAGAGAAACTCGAATTCGTAGATAAAACGGTTTTCCTGGGGCTTACGCTTGATTCAAGGCTACAATGGGGTTCTCATTTAACATCTCTTGCGGGGCGCTTAAGTTCAGCAGCATATGCCATTAGAAAAATCCGTCAATTCACTGATGTAGATACCGCTAGACTGGTCTATTTTAGTTACTTCCATAGTATAATGTCTTACGGTATTTTGCTATGGGGACGGGCTGCTGATATTGAGTCTATATTTATTCTGCAGAAAAGAGCCATCCGAGCCATATACAATCTTCGTAGGCGCGATTCTCTAAGGGAACTTTTTAAGGATATTGGCATCATGACGGTTCATTGCCAATACATCTACGAAAACATAATGTACGTTAGAAAAAATCTGCATCTTTTCGGTAAAAGAGGCGACAGACACAATTACAGTACTAGAAATAGGGACCAACTAGTTCAGCCAGGCTTTAGACTCGCTAAAGTAGACTCATCTTTCATGGGGTACTGTTTGAGATGCTATAATAAAATTCCACAAAGTATTCTTGAACTGAATGAGACTAAATTTAAAACATGCATTAAACGCACACTATGTAAGCAAGCATATTACAAGTTGAGCGATTATATCGCTGATAAAAATGCTTGGCTCAATGCTGGTCCTGCTCCACAAGGACAGGGGCTCAAAAATTGATAGCATTAAATGGTATTGTTGGAGCTGCTGAAGATTGTACAACTATCTTTGCATTGTATAGATTCAATCTATTTAGTATTATATAAACGCATAGCCCATATTGTGTGAGTACTATGTACTAGAAAGCTATCATTCACTGGAAACCTACTTTAGTTTTTGACTTGAATGTGCCCTGGCGGTTGAGAGTATGTCATGCTCACTCAAATGTCTCGCTGATGGTGGCGCGTGTGTCGGACCATTTAGTTCCCTTCAAAATGGTTGAGCTGAATGGTGCTGATCCATGCGTCATGTGCGTGAACGGGCGCTGTCAGTTGTGACTGGTCATCTCTTAGTCGCCATGGTTTATTTGAATTAATTATTTTGTTTTTGAGTTGTATTTTGTTTTTGTTTGGCTATGGACACTTTTAACGTGCACATCTTGCTACATTGTTCTCACATAATATAACATCTCAACATGAATGATGTAACCAAGATTTTGTAACAATATTTTGATTTAAAAGAGTGTCCATGGAGTTTCTTGCCCGTTCTTCTC
The DNA here is from genome assembly GCA_950022955.1 of Xestia ashworthii. Classification (NCBI taxonomy): domain Eukaryota; kingdom Metazoa; phylum Arthropoda; class Insecta; order Lepidoptera; family Noctuidae; genus Xestia; species Xestia ashworthii. Next base: position 12,291,792 of record OX465559.1, on the reverse strand, counting down.
CATAGAGATCTACGCTAGGGAATGGGCAACTACAGTACTTTCACAGTTTTTATGTCTTGTGACTGGGACTGTAGCTACATTTAATTTTCATCTTTGTTTCGACAATTCAAAAGTGCCTGTTATTGGCCTACTTGAAATAAATGCTTTGATTTTGATTTTGATTGATTTTGATTTTTTTGATTTCGACGAGTGCTGCGGGCCTAAAATTGCCGCTTTAGAAGAATCATAATTTGAATCATCTTAAAAAAATAAAATTGGTAAAATGGACCTTATCGTCACAAATATAAAGTCCATTTTAAGAATTTTAAATTTTAACGTGATTCAAATTATGATTCTGCTAAAGTGGCCTTTTTAGACCCCCTGCACTTACAGCAAAGATGAAGACTCAGAATCAGAAAAAGTTTGTTCAGAGGAATAAAGACAAAGAAAAGAAAATAAGATGTTTCATTTGCGATGCATCGCATAAAGCTCGTGACTGTCCGGATAATCCGAAGCGGAAGGCGAAGGCGGTCAATATGGTAACTGCAACACCGACTATGACGGCGACGGAGACAGCAACGGCGACAGCGATAGCACTTGATACGAGAAGTCAAGAGAAACAACCAGATGATGCATGGGTTATCGATTCAGGAGCGTCGATGCATATGAATAGCACAAAAGACTGGATGAGTAAATTTGCGGTGGCAGGTCGTAAGGTTGAAGTGTCTTGTGCAAATGGAGGTAAGATGTATGGAGAGGGATATGGTAATGTAACAGATGAGCATCTGAACATTGAAAATGTACATCGAACCTACTGAGCGTTAGTAGTATTGTTAAAAAAGGTAAGGTCGTTGTTTTTACCAACAGAGGTTGCGAGATATTCAATGAGTGTGAGTATACGTCGAGAGGACAATCATGTGTGACAGGTTTGCTTGATAAAGGTGTGTATAAAATTAACTCTCCTTCTCAGCAGGTCTGTGCAATAGCGACTACAGGATCAATGGAGCTATGGCATAAGAGAATGGCACACTTGGGTATACGGAATTTGACACTATTGAGAGAAAAAATGGCAACTGGGGTAAAGTTTGAACATAATGACAAATTAGACTCTGTAGCTTGTCTAATGGGAAAACAAACGCGGCAACCGTTTGAGAGAAATAAAGCCAAAAAAAATTATTAGAATTGGTACATTCGGATATCAGTGGACCAATGCGTGAGAATTCTTTTGGAGGCTTTAGATATTATATTACTTTTATTGATGATTTTTCGCGTAAAACTTTTGTATTCTTTATAAAGCAAAAGAGTGAAGCCTTTGAGAAGATGAAGGAGTTCAAGAGTTTTGCTGAGACACAAACTGGTAAGAAGCTTAAGGTTTTGAGAACCGACAATGGGCGCGAATATTGCAATAAAAGGTTTGATGAGTTTCTGAGAGAACACGGTGTTAAACATCAGCTTACGATTGCTTACACACCTCAACAAAATGGTGTGGCGGAGAGAGCCAATCGTACCATAGGGGAAAAAGCACGAGCAATGCTTCAAGAAGCCGGTCTTCCCGTTCGATTCTGGGCTGAAGCTGTAAATACAGCGGTGTAGGCGACGCATATTATTATTGTTGTAAGTTATATTAGCAATAAGATTTTAGCGTTAAGTTAGTTGTAAGAAAACTTGATTTCTGAACTTGTAACGCCATCTATTGGTCATTTTATAAATAAACAATTATAAAGACGTTTGTGGGTAGCTAGCTCAATATTGGTACATTTTTCTATACAGTTTTCGTTTACCCACAGTTGTAGTAAAGTAAGTGTGTCCGCCGCGTTGAATCCTTTCGCTCGCACCAACGTCTTTTTTCCCTTTGTCTACCTAAATTATTGCGTTTCATTACCCTATCACCTACAATAAGAGTGGTCTTCGAGCCAAATAATAATCAGTGTGATGTTTACAAACCCGCCTCGCGCCCCGCGTAAAGTTTTAACTCGCAAACAGCATCGGGAATTCGAGCGCCAGCAAATGGAAATGGCGAGCACATCGGACAACGCACCTGCGGAACCTAAACTCAAATTACCTGTCCTAGGCACCGATAGTCTCATACCGTCTAAGGACATGGAACGAATGAAGACTGAAATAACAAAAATGAATACGCCGTTTGCGTCCGTAAAAAGCGGTTCGATTACGTCTGCAAAATCGAAGCGATCCACGTCATCATCCATTGCTAGACGTAAGCAATTGGAATTAGAAGCCGCTGAAGCAAAAGCACAGATTCAGCTGGCCCTCATAGATAAGAAGCTGGAAGCTGACCTTGCGCAAGTTGATGCTGAAGAGCTCCAAAGTGATGGCAGCAAAGCTAGTAGTAATGAGATCCTGGATGAGCAAGCACGTTCTAACGTCGAGGATTGGCTAAATCAAGATCACACCGAACCTACCTGCAGATATCAGCATCAGCCGACGGCACCATCAACAAGCCGTGCTCTCGTCGGCCCCGTCCAGTGCACTGATGTTCCTGTTGATAGTATTCAGCAACTCGCACTTACCTTAAAAGACATGATGGCAACCTCGTCAGGCCAACGCGAGGACCGTCTACTCAGCCGCTTGTCTACTCCGCGTGACTTACCTGTCTTCAGTGGAGACTGTGTTGAGTGGCTACATTTTAAGAGTGCATACGATGAATCCACACGAGTGTGCACATTCAGTGAATCTGAAAACCTGTGGAGGCTACGCAAAGCATTGCGAGGCGACGCTAAGGAGGCAGTTACCGACCTGCTAATCGGTAATACTCCGCCCGCAGCTGTAATGGAAGCCCTAGACTTAAGGTTTGGTCGACCGGAAGTAATTATTCTGAACCTTACGACGCAGTTAAGGAAGCAACCTGCGTTACCTACATCGTACCAGTACGATCTAATTAATTTTTCTATTAAAATTAATAACTGTGTGGCCACTATTCGTGCACTAAATCAACCTGATTATTTACGAAGCCCTGAACTTGCGTCAGCTGTTTTATCTAAGCTGCCGAGCACACTGATAGCAAAATGGACCGACTTTGCCTACCAGAAGTTAAATGAAAATCAGTCGAAGTTGGAGTTAGTCGCAGCATTTCTTAAACATGAAGCAGAAATGTTATCGCTAGTCGGAATACCTCAATGTCATGAACAAAAGAAGCAGACCGAGGGGACAGTGCCCGCGAAACGAGATGACAACAAATTTCGCACTAATCGACCCATATTAGCTACAACAGCTGTTGAGGAGGGCGATAAATGTAAATATTGCACAAAGAGCAATCATTCGCTGCCCGAGTGTCGCGGTTTCAAACGTGCAATGCGCCGTGATAGATGGAAGTTTGTAAAAAAGAATGGCTTGTGTTATTGTTGCCTGACGTCACGACATGATAGGAATGCGTGCCCCGCACCTGTATGCGACATAGATGACTGTGGGCTTGCACACCACAAGTTGCTACACTGGAGCAAACCTACGTCATCACAATCGACACACGCGCCGGGCGCCGCGCGGCTCGAGCCCGCTGCGCCGGCCCCAGAGCAAGCGCCACCGTCATCACCGCCCCTGCCACCGCCGCTGTCAGCGCCCGCGCCGGCACCCGCGCCCGCGGTAAATACTACCGTGGCGCACGTCGCATCAAGCTGTGATAAACGGTTATCTTCGGATCACGTCATGTTAAAAGTGGTTTCAGTGAAAGTGTGTGGACCTAATGGTGTAGTGAATACGTATGCCCTACTGGACGATGCGGCCTCAGTGTCTATAATCGACTCGGATCTTGCTACCGAACTAGGACTCAAGTGTGAAAAATCATGTGACATCAAGTTCATTGATGCCTTTGGACTGGAGGTGTATCAATCCGATGCACCAACCGTAAGTGCACAGATAAGTGAACATAACAACAACAATTATTATGACATTAAGTTACGCAAAGTGTCTAAATTAAAATTGCCAGCACAAAATCTATCTGTAATTAACGAATTAGATTGTAAACATTTGTCTAAAGTTAAAGATTACGTATGTAAAAGTCATGTTGTGCCTCGATTACTCATTGGCGAAGATAATTATGTTTTGATTGCGCCACTAGAAATTATTCATGGTAATAAAAATGAACCATATGCTACTCGTTGTAAGTTAGGCTGGTCAATTCATGGTTATTGCGGTCGCACTCACTCCAACGCTGCCAATGTGTTCACTCTTTCTCACACAGACTTAGGTCAATCTGATGAATTAAATAATTTAATTAAACATTATTTCTCTCTAGACTCCATTGGAATTTCAACCTTATGCCGTGAAAATAGTGATCATTTAAGAGCCCTGCAAATATTAGATGATACGTCACGTCTTATCGGAAGTCAATGGGAAGTAGGTTTGCCCTTCAAAAAGGACGTTTTTACCATGCCTGATTCATATCAAGCCGCATCTTTGCGACTGCAGACTTTAATGCGGAAATTTCTTAAAGACGACTCGTACGCAGATCGATATAGGAAGGAGGTAAACAAACTGTTTGTTGACGGTTACGCACGAGAAGTTAAGGAAAATGAACTCTCAGCTGACCACGTATGGTACCTTCCACATTTTGGTGTCCAGAACCCTAACAAACCGGGAAAGTTGCGCCTCGTCTTCGACGCCGCATCAAAGGTAAATGGATTATGTCTTAACAGTTATTTATTAACAGGCCCGGACTTATATAATTCACTTATGGGAATTATGTTAAGATTTCGTGAAAATAAGGTTGTGATTGTAGGGGACATCAAGGACATGTTCTTAAGGGTTAAAATTAGGCCACAGGATCAACATGTTCTTAGATTCTTATGGCAAGAATCACCAAGCGCTCCCATAAAAACATGCGCTATGCAAAGTTTAATATTTGGTGCAACGTGTTCTCCTTTTATAGCACAGTATATTAAAAATAAAAATGCACTTAAATATGACGACTTATACCCAGAAGCCGTACAAGTAATTATAAAAAATCATTACATGGATGATTGTTTGTATTCGACTCCTGATGCAAATAATGCTATCAAGTTAATTCAACAAATTACTCATATTCATAAACAAGGTGGATTTGAGATAAGAGGTTGGTCAAGCAATGACAAACAGGTTTTAGAAACAATACCGCCAGATGCGCTCGCGCCCACAGCTGTTCAATTCAAGGACGGAGTTATGAACACAACTGAGCGCACTTTAGGTTTGATGTGGCATCCGTCGGATGATACCTTTGGATTTAAAGTATCATTTAATCGGGTTTCGGAGGCGATATTAAATGGATTGGAGCCTCCTACTAAAGCTAAAATGCTTAGTATTATAATGTCTGTTTATGATATTCATGGTTTTTTGTCGCCGTTTATTATAAAAAGTAAAATAATTTTTCAGAATGTACATCGTAGTGGCATTGACTGGAACTGCCGCATCCAACCCGACGAACATAGTAGATGGGTAAGGTGGCTCGAGGAATTAAAACATCTAGATTCGTTACGCATACCACGATGCTATGCTAGTGCAGGAGTTTGGACCCAATGCTACGATGACATGAAGCATGAGGTGAGTGCGCCTAAGATTATTAGGACCGAGTTGCACATATTTTGTGACTCGAGTACTAAGGCTTTCGCAGCCGTGGTTTATTGGCGATTTATTCGCTCAAATGGTACTGTATCAGTCTGTTTTGTAGCGGGTAAAAGCAGGGTTACGCCTCTGCGCCCTGTATCAGTGCCGAGGCTTGAACTGCAAGGAGCCGTACTCGCGGCTCGACTTGTGAGCACAATTCAAAGTGAACATAAAGATATAAAGGCAGACAAACGATACTTTTGGACTGATTCACACACTGTTCTTCAGTGGATACGTGGTGATCCTAGAGATTATAAGCCGTATGTTGCACATCGTCTAGGTGAAATCGATGAGCTGACGACCACCATGGAATGGCGGTACGTGCCGTCCGGACTGAACGCGGCTGACATAGCCACGCGCGATGATGCGCCACCACTACAGTTTCAGGATGTATGGTTTCAAGGTCCGGGTTTTTTAAGAGAACCAGAAAGTAAATGGCCTAAAGATCTTAAAAAATGTAAACAATTGGCTGATACCATTTGTGAGCAAAAAATTGTTAGCGTCACAGCCACGACAATTAATTATAGTACTGTGTTTCCAGTACCTAATGAGAACAACTTTTCATCGTGGATTCGATTGCTAATGACAACTGCAAGGGTCTTATTGTTTATCAACAAATGTCGACGTAAAGGCAATCGAATTGACAATGAAATGTTACGTAAAGCAGAGGACCTGTTGATAAAAAAGTGTCAATATGATTCTTTTACTACGGAGATAGAAAGTTTAAAACAAAACAAGCCATTATTAAAAAATAGCCGATTACTAAATCTAACACCTTATCTTGACAGTGCGGGCTTACTACGAGTTGGCGGCCGCATCGACAAGACCGAAGGTGTCACGGAGGATACCAAGAGACCTGTTATTCTCGATGGTCAACGGAGGATGACCAGACTTCTGGTGGAGTACTACCACCGACGAGCGCTACATGGAGCTCATGAACTAGTAGTCAACGAACTAAGGCAACGCTACTGGATCTTGAAGCTCCGCCCCACTGTGCGCGCGGTGGCAGCGCGCTGCCTGTTCTGCAGGTACCGACGTGCGACGCCACAACCGCAACGCATGGGTGACTTGCCGTCGGCCCGACTGCAGCACAACCGACGTCCGTTTACATTCTCAGGTATTGATTTCTTTGGACCAATGGAGGTCACAGTGGGTCGTGGTAGACAAAAACGCTACGGCATGTTATTTACGTGTTTAACAGTTCGAGCTGTTCACGTAGAAATAACTGAGAGTCTTACCACTGATTCTACACTGATGGCCCTGAGAAGAATGATAGCCCGCAGAGGGGCACCTACTGTGATCTACTCAGATAACGGTACCAACCTGAGAGGAGCGGACACCGAGTTAAAACGCAGCATCGCTGAGCTCGATGTAGATGTTCTGCGTAATGACGGGCTACTTAGAGGTATTGAGTGGCGTTTTATACCCCCAGGCGCACCCGAAATGGGAGGAGCTTGGGAACGTATGGTGCGCACCGTTAAGACAGCTCTCCGAGTTATATTGAAGGAGCGCGCGCCCCGTCCCGAAACCCTCTCAACTTTGATGGCTGAAGTTGAAGCTCTAGTCAACAGCAGACCCATCACGTATGTTTCGACGGATCCAAATTACCCCGAGGCTCTAACACCTAACCATTTTTTAATAGGTACGTCATCAATTGGACCATCTTATGGAAGGTACACAGACGTGGATCTTCACCTTAGGAAGCAGTGGCGTATAGCGCAGAGACTGACGGACATGTTTTGGTCGCGTTGGCTCAAAGAATATTTGCCCACACTTTTGCCGCGTCAAAAGTGGAGTAGTGAGCAGAGGTCATTGCGTGTAGGAGATTATGTCATGATAGTCGAACCGAACTTAGAGCGTGGTTCATGGCGGCACGGTGTAGTGAGTGCGGCACTCCCCGGGGATGACGGGCGCATTCGCGTTGTGGACGTGCGCACTCGCACGGGCGTGCTGCGACGACCAGCCACACGCGTCGCCTTACTCGCACCTGAGTGTAATCGTGATGACTAGTCATCACTAGGGGGTGGAATTGTAGGCGACGCATATTATTATTGTTGTAAGTTATATTAGCAATAAGATTTTAGCGTTAAGTTAGTTGTAAGAAAACTTGATTTCTGAACTTGTAACGCCATCTATTGGTCATTTTATAAATAAACAATTATAAAGACGTTTGTGGGTAGCTAGCTCAATATTGGTACATTTTTCTATACAGTTTTCGTTTACCCACAGTTGTAGTAAAGTAAGTGTGTCCGCCGCGTTGAATCCTTTCGCTCGCACCAACGTCTTTTTTCCCTTTGTCTACCTAAATTATTGCGTTTCATTACCCTATCACCTACACAGCGGTGTATTTGAAAAACAGGAGTCCCACCATCGCTGTGAAGAATAAGACACCCGAGGAGGTTTGGAGTGATCGTATAATAGATTTGTCTCATCTTCGTGTGTTTGGTTGCAGAGCCTTTATGCATATCCCAGAAGACAAGAGAACTAAATGGGATGCGAGGAGTAAAGAGCTAGTATTTGTAGGATATTGTGAAGAATCAAAAGGCTACAGATTAGTCAACCCTATGAATGGAGAGCTGCATAGAGCGAGAGATGTGATATTTATTGAAAACCAGATGAACCATAAATTGACTGAGACTATAGAGGAAAGAAAGACTACAACAATTAATCTAGAGAATGGTGAAGAGAGACAAGTTGTGCATCAGGAAGAGACCGACCATGAACGTGATAGAGATCAAACAGATGATGGTAGAGATGCTGAATTTATGGAAGAGGAAGATGAACAGTGGACATCATTTGAAGAGAGGCCGGAGGAAGAGCAACTTGTTGAAACAATTCCTGTAGTAGAAGAGAGAAGATACCCACTCAGAAACAGAAAGCCTGTGGAGTTTAAAGATCATATAAGAAAGAGATCCATTAACAGTTGAAGAGGCACTGTCGATAAAAGACGAAAAACAGTGGAAAGTTTCTATTCAGGAGGAGCTGGATGCGTTAAAAAAAAATCAAACCTGGGTGTTGGTAGAGCCAAACCAAGCGAGCAACATTATTGATTCAAAATGGTTGTTCCGAATCAAAAAGGAGGCGGGAAATAAGACTCGGAAGCTCGTTTGGTTGCAAGAGGCTTCAGACAGAGAAAAGGTATTGATTACGATGACACGTTCTCCCCTGTTGTGCGTCATAGCTCTTTGAGGTTGTTAATTGCGCTAGCAGCGCAGATGAATCTGAAACTAAATCACATGGATGTGAAGACAGCGTTTCTAAATGGGAATTTAAATGAAGAGGTTTACATGCGTCAACCACCATATTTCGAAGAGAAAGGCAAGGAAGACCATGTATGCTTATTGAAGAGATCCCTTTATGGACTGAAACAGGCGCCACGTTCATGGAATTCTAAAGTTTATTCAGAGCTTGAGAGTCTAAATTTCCATCGTTGCAAGAATGAACCATGTGGCTACACCAGGCGTATTGAGACATTATAATACTCGCAGTTTATGTTGATGATATCCTAATCTTTTATAACAATGCAAGAGAAATGCATAAGGTCAAGAAAGAACTTATGTCCAAATTCGAGATGAAAGATTTAGGAAAAGCTGAATTATTTTTAGGGATGCGGCTAAAGCAAGAGAATGGCCACATAAAGATTGACCAAGAAGAATATATAGAGAAGCTTCTACGCAGATTTGGTATGGAAGATTGCAAGACAGTTGCCACACCTGCAGTACCTGGTCAACATTTCAAGAAGCCAGAGGGCTCACACGCACCGAGTGATAAAATACCTTACAGAGAGTTGATAGGATCACTGATGTACTTGGCTGTGTGTACGAGGCCAGACGTGGCTCACGCTGTAAATATCATGAGTCAGTTCTGCAACTGCTATGAAGAGATTCATTGGAGTGCTGCCAAGAGGATTCTCAGGTACCTTAAAGGTACTAAGAACATGGGACTTGTGTACTCAAATGACAGCCCCGGATCTTCAATTTTTTTTAGGTGGGGCAAAAACAGTAAAATGCCGCCCTCACCTACTTGCATTTATTTTAACCATTATCATCCATATAATTTCAGCTATCAGATGTCCACTAATTGATTGAAATTTGGAAATAGCCTACATAGGCCTTCCGGAAATAATGCATCCATCGCTGTTCTTTTACGTCAACCAGCAAACTCATTGTCGACCTAGCAAACGACCCAAGAGCTAGATTAACCCCACACTATACCGAAGACATCCCGGACGTCAGCCTGTACGAGATTAGGATGGCTCTGAAACACCTCAATAACAACAAGGCACCGGGTGATGACGGAATTACGGCCGAACTCGTGAAGGCGGGTGAAGAACTGGTACTTAAGGCCCTTCAGAAGCTGTTTAATTCCGTCATACTTGAGGGGAAAACGCCACAGGCATGGTACAGGGTCTTCTTCAAGAAAGGTGACAATGCCCGGTTGAAGAATTACAGGCCCATCTCACTTCTAAGCCATATCCACAAGTTGTTTTCAAGAGTCATCACGAATCGTCTCGCGCGCAGGTTTGACGATTTCCAGCCACCTGAATAAGCCGGTTTCCGAAAAGGCTTTAGCACCGTGGACCACATACATACGCTTCGGCAGGTTATACAGAAGACCGAAGAGTACAACTTGTTTAGCGTTTGTGGACTACGAGAAAGCCTTTGATTCGATCGAGACCTGGGCTGTACTGCAGTCTCTCCAACGGTGCCAAATTGACTACCGGTACATCGAGGTGTTGAAATGTTTGTACAAAAACGCCACCATGTCAGTCCGACTTCAGGACCAAGCCTCGGAACCTATCCTTCTGCAGGTGTAAGACAGGGAGACGTCATATCTCCGAAACTGTTCACCGCTGCACTGGAGGATGTTTTCAAGGTTCTGGACTGGAGGGCTAGGCATCAACGTCAATGGCGAATACATCACTCACCTTCGGTTTGCCGACGATATAGTGGTCATGGCTGAGACCATGGAGGACCTCAGTACAGTGCTCGATGACCTCACTAGAGCTTCCGAAACAGTGGGTCTAAAAATGAACATGGAAAAGACGAAGGTCATGTTGAATGCCCATGTCACACCCATTCCTATCAAGATCGGAGACTCTACACTCTGCTCTGCTCTGCTCGGAGTTTCCTTGCGTGATCGAATCAGAAATGAAGACATCCGCAAGAGAACCAAGGTCACCGACGCCGAAGTAGCCCGAAAAATTGCCAAACTCAAGTGGCAGTGGGCAGGGCACATTGCTCCCAGAACGGATGGCCGATGGGGCAAAGTTCTGGAGTGGCGACCGCGAACCGGAAGACGATGCGTTGGAAGACCTCCCACTAGGTGGACCGATGACCTGGTGAAGGTTGCGGGAATCCGTTGGATGCGAGTCGCACGGGACCGGTCAATACTTGGGGAGGCCTATGTCCAGCAGTGGACGTATTTCGGCTGAAATGATGATGTCGATGATGATGATAAAAATCAAATATATTATTGCATTTGTGAATTGAAATTACAATTTTACTCTTCGAGCTTTTTGTTTAGCAAATAAATGTCATAATGTAACTCGTGTGCAATTCGTTTTTCTATCGCTACTAAGATTGCAAGACTCGATAATCGTTCCTGGCTCATAGAAGATCGCAAATAATTATTAATTAGTTCGCCAATAATAAATGTTCGTGCAGCACGTCTCACTCTGCGCTCTGGGTATCGTTCGAGTTAATATGACGCATGTTTCTGTACTTGTACTATTATTTTTTCCGTGGTCAAAGTTAAGTAAATGATGAGTTGTCCATTCGTCTGTCAAGTGTGAATTTGGCCGCCCCCTGACCTTGCCGCCCGGGGCATAGGCCCCGGCTTGCCCCCCCCCTAGATCCGGGGCTGTCAAATGATGCCTATAGTACAGAGATGCAAGGTTTCTCTGATGCTGACCATGGCGGGAATATAATAGATAGGAAGTCTTATTCCGGAAATGTTTTCTTCACATTGCCAGGAGGAGCAGTGTCATGGCAGAGTGCTAAGCAGAGAGGCAAAGCCATATCAACAGCAGAGGCTGAATATGTCAGATTATCGGAAGCTGCTAAAGATGCAATATTTTTAACTGACTTCCAAAAAGGAGGAGGTTCTCGATTCGACTGTATGTATTTTTTTTTTATGTATGTTCACCGATTACTCGAAGACGCCTGAACCGATTTGAAAAATTCTTTTTTTGTTTGAAAGGGTATACTTCCAAGTTGGTCCCATAGAAATATTGTCATGATCTGATCACGAACTTCGGAGATATGGAACGGAACTCCTCAATAAATGATAGCAAATGGACTGGGATTGCTGAAATCTATTGTCTGTCTATTGTTTACACCAGTTCATAACATAACATCACGCCACCGCACCGGTACGCTGTGAAAGGGTAAGCACAAGTGAACCACTAAAAAGTGAAAAATAAAAACTTTTTTGCAAAAAAATAGAACCGACTTCAAAAAAGTGAAAAATAACTTTAGCTTCAGAAGTCAAAAACTTAATAAATCAATCAAACAATGGTCACCGACTACTGAAGCTAAAGTTATTTTTCACTTTTTTGAAGTCGGTTCTATTTTTTTGCAAAAAAGTTTTATTGAGAAGGTTCTTGGGGGAACTGGTGGACACCCAAGAAAAGGCTATCACAGTTTACACGGATAGTCAGTCAGCAATGGCTATAGCACAAAACCCAGTGCACCATCAGCAGACTAAGCATATCGATTTACGGTATCATTTTTTAGAGTACCGTTACCCGATAACGCTAGCTTGAACCACCACCCGTTCGAAATCGTTTGTGCGACGGTATACCGTCAAAATACCTTTTTGTTTTTGTGTTGTGTTGCGTATATTCCACCTAAGACTATTGAAAGGGAATATATGTTTATGTTTCATTTGCTAGAGCAGTTATGTGTTAGCTATGACAAAGTAGTTTTAGTAGCTGATTTAAATATGTACTCAACAAACCAGGAGGTACAATGTTATTATGAATATTTTGTCACTTTTTGTGGGTTCCGCCAAAGTAACAATATTCTTAATTGCAATAATCGCACGCTAGATGTAGTCCTAACTACTTTGCCCGAGGGTGAGTTGGTCTTAAATGAGGAGCGTGGGGAGTGTTTGTCAGGCATAGACCCACAGCATCCGCCGCTACGAGTAAGTATAAGTCGGGTGCAGGCGACTTCTAGCCGTGGGAACCCTATACCGCAGCCGGCTTCGACCCTGCCACGATGGAATTATAGGAAGGCGGACTTCCATTCTTTGTACTTGGGACTTGCAGGGGTAGACTGGAGTGCCCTGTATGAAACGAGTAGTGCCGACGAAGCATATAGAATATTTTATGAAATATTTTATAGGATTTTGGATGATAGCACTCCAAGAAAGAGCTCCAAGGGGGATTGCTTTCGTTATAATTACCCTGAGTGGTTCACTGCTGACATAAAAGGTCTTATTAAGAAGAAGGCATTGTGGCACAAATCTTTTAAGAAGACTGGTTCAGCCAGCGACTATAATAAATTTTCGCACTACCGGTCTGTCATCAAAGACAAAATCAGTACCGCATACTGCGATTATCAGAGGCGTACGGAGCAACAATTTGTGAAGGAACCCAGGTCGTTTTAGGGTTTTATTGGAGGGAAGCGCTCGAAACGTAGTAGACCGAAGATAGCTAGGGGTGGTGAGCCGTTGCCAGAGCATGAGTACGCTCAGGCGTTCGCTGATTACTTTCATTCGGTTTATGGGACGGTGGCACCGCGGCTGGATGCGGCTGCCGCTGGGCAGGCGGCGCCCGAGCGTGGCGCACGCGTCCATGTAGGACAGCTGTCTCTCGGCGAGGTGAGTGCCGCGCTCGCGCGCCTCAAGCCCAAGCGTTCGGTTGGGCCAGACGGGGTGCCACCCTTCGTCGTTAGGGATTGTAGGCCAGTACTGGCCCGGCCGCTCATGCATGTATTTAACAGCTTCTCACGAGAATGCTCATATCCGGAAGGCTGGAAATTGACTAGGGTTACTCCGGTACCGAAGGGGGCTCCAAGCTTGGATGTTAGATGTTAGTTAAATTTGAATAATTTAATGTGTTTTTTAAATCAGGCCACCACAGTGCTGGACTCGGCGACTGGTGCCCAACTGGACGTTGCATACTTTGACTTCAGGAAGGCATTTGATAGTGTGGATAATGACATACTTTTAAGCAAATTTGCGAGGTTCGGTTTTACCCCTGCCCTCCTAGAGTTCTTTGCTAGCTACTTGGGCAACCGTAAACAAGTGGTAGAATATGCAGGTAGTACCTCGGACTCGTATTTCACCCTTACGGGGGTAAGTCAGGGAACAAATTTAGGGCCGTTAGAATTCATAATTATGATTAATGAACTTCCTGAAGTCATTAAAAACGCTAGCTGTTTGTTGTTTACGGACGATCTCAAGTTATTCTTGCGGATTGCAGATGAGTCGCACTGTGGGATGCTCCAGCGAGGTATCGATCGAGTAGTAGCGTGGAGTGAAGAAAATAAACTACTCTTCAATGTAACGAAGTGTAACGTTATGTCATTCACACGGGCCGTAGTACCCCGACATCATGATTATTGCATGGGCGGTCATGTCATACCGCGGGTAGGATTAGTGCGAGATCTTGGGGTTACTTTCGCTGGGGATCTTTCGTTTCGTGCTCATATAGTACAGGTGTGCAAAAAAGCATTTAAAAATCTTGGTTTTTTTTTGCGTGAAACCCGTGACTTCACTAATATGGCAGCAGTGAAAGCACTTTACAATGCCTTGGTGCGAAGCAACTTAGAAACTAGTGCTATCATCTGGAATCCTTATGAAGCGAAGTATTCCCAGATGCTGGAAAAGATGCAGAACAAATTTACCCGATACTTATACTGGAAGCAGTTTGGTGTCTACCCTTTCTACCCGCTTGTGTATCCAACTCTTTTTGTTTTAGGAATGGTTGGCTACTATAAGTTGGAAGTTAGGCGCAACCTCGCCCTTTTAAAATATGTTTTTATGGTATTTCGTGGTATGCTGAATAATCCACAAATACTGGAATCGTTGGGATTGCTCGTTCCAAACAGGAGGCTACGGTTGGGACCAAGGGAGGGGACTTTTAAAGTTCCGGCAACTCGTACAAACTCATTAAAGTTTGCACCAGTGATTCGTGCAATTAAAACACTCAATGATATCTCTCGGCATTTGGATATTTTTTCTTGCTCTTTGGCGGAATTCCAGAGGGTGACACTTAGCATGTTGTCTACTGTTTAAATTGTGCTTCTACCCATACTCGTTAGTTGGGACTGCACAATTAATTAGCTATAATGACTACTTTTGTTAGCTTGGGTTTTACCTGTTAAAACAAATGTATGTGTTAATGAATAAAATAAATAAAAAAATTTGTTAGAGAGGCCTTAGAGAAGAAGATTATTAAATTGAAATATCTCGCAACAAATGTGATGGTCGCTGACCTTGTCGCTGACATCATGACAAAGCCTGTGCCTAAGAGTAAGCATGAGTTTTGTCGTAAGGAGATGGGTGTTCAAGAGTGAGTCAGAGGAAAACGCTTGAGGAGGAGTGTTAAGAAGAGGTTTGCAAGCTTTATTCAGACATGCTGGTATGAGAGATGACGGATGTTTTAAATAAGTATGTTTGTTAGGAACACTACGTGTCATTTTTCTATTATTCTTGATTATATACTCTGTGTTATTCTGTACTGTGTGTCATATAATAAAACCAACTAAATTCCATGTGTTTGTTATTTACTCTTGGTCCTCACCAGAGATTCTTGTATTTCAATTTTCACGATTATTTTTTCATTTAATTATCTTTTAAATCATTAATAAAATGCCTTAGTGTGTTGTGCCGCATAAGTTACCTTTCATTAAGTTTTTCCTTGTACCAGTGACTTTTGCAGTATTTATGAAGCTTAGATAATCTTTATTTCAGCTACTTTTCTTTGTCCGTAATCCGGTATGCATGAAAATTTCGGTAAAAAGTTTCACTAGCATATAATTCAGTACAAGACAATGAAATTGTTTATACCAGACGCCTACGTGGCGACCTCTGGTGTCAGATAAAATCCAAAAATCCCCCATTTTCGTTCTGGTAGTGTCTTTGGAAACAATTAAAAAATACATTTACAAAATGTCTAATCATAAATATGATGCTCTATGGCAAAGACTACAATATAATTATATAATAAGATAGACGGTACTCTCAACCGTATTTCCGTCATCATACAAGCAGCGCTCTCTATCCGTGGAGGTGGCGAACTAAATCAAAATTTAACAAAATAAATACAAAAAGTGTGTCTTGACCGAGGTTTTTGCCCTGGCTGGAGGCCTTAAATTCAAGGCATCCACAGGACTAGCCCGGTTAAGCAGAAGCCAGTCTTCGTAGACTGAACTGCGAGATGCCCTATCCAAAAAAAAAAAAAAAAAAAATTGACCGAGATTTGATCTCATCAGTTTCTAAGTCAGTGGTAGTCCTCAACGGGCTACACGTTCTATTGACAATTTATCAAAAATAGCTGTTCTATTGCATGTTATGACAGTTGTCAGTTGGTGACAGATGTTTGAAATTGTGACCATGAATGAAATACGTTTCTATCATTTATTGAATTAATTCTTTGATTTTTATATTCATTTCGATTGGTGTATATTAAATAAATATGGTTTCTTTAATCTAAATTATCAAAATTTATTGTTATTTTCAATTAAATCTTATCACTGTTATAAAGTGGCAACCCAACCAGTAAATAGTTTAATCCATGAGGGATAGCTGGCGCTAGTTTCCGTACAAAATTTTCGAGCAGGCTCCAATGTTCTAAGAGAGAACAGCATGCTTTATGGTCTAACCGTCCAAGTGTAAACGTAGTGATTATATACTCTGTGCGTCCAAGCTCCAAACCTGTGCTCCAAACTCTGAAATCCCAAAAATGATCAAATAATGGAAATAGTATGATTCAACGCTAAAATATATATGAAAATGTCAAGCCAACAGCAAGAGGTTGCCTGCTACCACATCTGTAACCGTAAATTGGAACAACAGAGGTTTACCGGCATTCCTCTAACAAACGTGGGTACCTACTTCTCTATACTAAGAAATACATAAACCTATGTCGATATCCTGGGTAATAAATATACCTATAGATTATTCCTAAAAACTCAAAAATTAAAATGTTGCCACATTTTTAGCCATTCTGCGATTGCCGAAACTGTGCGTGCACCAGGTGTCCCGACATTTTGGGAATGCTGGCGATCACTCTCACTGAAAAATCGTATTCTTTTGGATCATCAGCACCCAAGGAAACTCGCACCTTCAGCCGGTGCACTGCTTTTCCAAGATCTACTCGCATTTAAAACAACGCTGATGAATTTTACCTACACCCCTTCGTTGTCCGCTGAATAAATACATACAGAAGTACCTATATGAATCGAACGGAGACCTGAACTCTTTCATTGCTTGAATACCTATCTATCGTTTAAACACTGACTGGATTTCACTGCAGACATGTCAAAATATCATTCGAAAGGCACAGAATGCGATGTGCCGCCAAAAAAAACAAAAAAGGTAGGTACCCAGAGAACTTGTTATTAATATTTATTCTAAAAAAACTTTTTTGCAAAAAAT
Organism: Xestia ashworthii; assembly: GCA_950022955.1. Classification (NCBI taxonomy): domain Eukaryota; kingdom Metazoa; phylum Arthropoda; class Insecta; order Lepidoptera; family Noctuidae; genus Xestia; species Xestia ashworthii. The sequence continues at coordinate 12,274,611 of OX465559.1, read as the reverse complement.
AAAACCGACTTCACACAAAAAAGTGAAAAATAACTTTAGCTTCAGAAGTCGGTGACCTTTATTTGATTGATTTAGTTTTTTTGTCACCGACTTCTGAAGCTAAAGTTATTTTTCACTTTTTTGTGTGAAGTCGGTTTTATTTTTCACTTTTTAGTGGTTCACATGTGCATACCCTTTCACAGCGTACCAGCGTGATTTTTTGTTATGAACTGGTGTAAACAATAGACAGACATGAGATTTCAGCAATCCCAGTAAGAGACACACATTTGCTACATTTAATGAGGAGTTCCGTTGCCTTTCTCCGAAGTTCTTCATCTAATCTTTACCAAATTTAAATGGGATCACTCCGAGAAAGTACTCTTTCTAAAACTACCCAAATCGCTTCTGGTGTGCCTATAAAATTTGAAGAGTTCCCTCTATTTCTCCAGGATCCCACTATCAGGATCCTGACTTGATGATTATGGGACCTTCTGGGAAGTATACCCTTTCAAACAATTAAAAAACAAATTCGGTCCAGTCATCTTCGAGTAATCGGGGCACATTGAATTGAGAACCTCCTCCTTTTTGAAGTCGGTTGATAACGACGTTATGGTACGTGACTCAAATATCCGGATAGCCTTTAAAAGATTTGGCCGAGTATCGTTAATTTGCTTCTAAGAATTGAAGAGTTCCGTTCCTTTGTAATGGATCCCATAACCAGAACCTAACCAAATTCTCATCAAACTACCCTTAAAGTAGGTACCCTTGCCAATAAAATAACAATACATGTCAAGGTAATAGGCTTATCCCCAATAAATGAAACTTAATACTCCTAACTGTCGAAATCTGGGAATATTGTACACTTCTGCGTACCCCCTCAGAGCATACAGGCGTGATGTTGCGTCATGATTTTGTATAAACAATCAACATTCAAGCGATTGCAGCAGTTACTGCAGATTTGCCGTGTATTTTTGAAGAGTTCCATTGTATATCTCCGAAGACCCGGATCAGATCTTCAGCAAATTAAAATGTAACCACACGGGAAGCACCAGCTTTCAAATTAAAAAAGAATCATCAAAATCGGTTCACCCAGTCGAAAGTACTGAGGTAACAACCACTGTCGAAATCTGGGTGTATTGTACACATCTGCGTACCCCCTCAGAGCATACAGGCGTGATATTACGTCATGATGTTGTATAAACAATAAACCTACAAGCGTTAACAGCAAGCACTGCAGATTTGCCGTACATTTTTGAAGAGTTCCATTGTATATCTCCGAAGACCAGCATCAGATCTTCAGCAAAATAAAATGGGACCACATGGGAAGCACCAGCTTTCAAATAAAAAAAGAATCATCAAAATCGGTTCACTCAGTCGAAAGTTATGAGGTAACAAACACAAAAAAAAAAAAAAAAAAAAAAAAAACATACAGACGAATTGATAACCTCCTCTTTTTAGAAGTCGGTTAAAAATAATATCAGCCGCTCGGGTCGATCTTTAGGTTAAGCCATGCTTGCCTAGGTTGGTCTGTGGATGGGTGACCACCCTTACATACCGAGTTTCCTCCGCTGTTGGTCCCGGCTGTCATTTGTCCATCTTTGACAGTCGTTACAGGTAGTCAGTGGCCCAAAAAGTCTGACACCAGTCTTACCAAGTGGTATCGTATTTCCCTGTATTAACTGGGTTGTGGAGGTCAGATAGGCAGTCGCTCCATGTAAAATGCTGGTATTCAGCTGCATCCGGTTAGGCTGGAAGCCTACCCCAACATAGTTGTGAAAAGGCTAGGCAGATGATGATTTATTTTGAGCAAAGCTGAGTCAGGGTACATTTCACAGAATGTTATACTCTGCTAAGGGGGAGCAGCCACGTCAAATGTACCTACAGACGCCATCACGCCAGCACATCGTGCTACTAAAATCTGTCCAACTACGCGAAAATTATTGCTGGGAAACAGAAGACTTTTTTTTGGGGTGAAAAATCACGTTTTACGGTAAACCAGTTATGGTTCCCAGGTATGGTCCAGGAGACCAGAACTAAACAATGATCGCAATGACGGGTAGAACAATTAGTGCCTTTCGGCTTCGTTAGTGATTTATTTACACACTGTATTGGTTTCGTCAATGTATTCATGAACCACTTGACTGCTCCCACCTGACCTAGTATATACCTTGTCTTAGACATTTAAAAAAGCGGACAAGTGCGAGTCGGACTCGCCCATGAAGGGTTCCGTATCAAAATTGTGTAAATTGCGGTTTACGATTTATGACGTATTAAAAAAAAACTACTTACTAGATCTCGTTCAAACCAATTTTCGGTGGAAGTTTTTAAGGTAATGTACATCATATATTTTTTTAGTTTTATCAGTCTCTTATTTTAGAAGTTACGAGGGGGGGACACTCATTTTACCACTTTGGAAGTGTCTCTCGCGCAAACTATTCAGTTTAGAAAAAAATGATATCAGAAACCTCAATATAATTTTTGAAGACCTATCCATAAATACCTCACAAATATGGGCTTGATGATTTTTTTTTTGAGTTTCAGTTCTAATAAGTATGGGGAACCCCCATAATTTATTGTTTTTTTTTTATTTTTGTGTGAAAATCTTAATGCGGTTCACAGAATACACCACCTTACCAAGTTTCAACAGCATAGTTCTTATAGTTTCGGAAAAAAGTGGCTGTGACATACGGACGGACAGACAGACATGACGAATCTGTAAGGGTTCCGTTTTTGCCATTTGCCTACGGAACCCTAAAAACAATTTGATTCTGTTCAAAGGGGCCGAACGATGACACAGGGCTGTTAGCGTTGATAAATCCGGACAAATCATGTTGCTGCGAGGTGATGTCGCGAGCGCTGCGTGATGACGTGCCAAAGAACATCGGCCTGTCGGGCCGCCGAGCAACCCTCCAATTGGCCCCCGATGACGTAATCAGCAATTCTAGTGATGACCAGCCTGAATGTAGTGGAGCAACGAAATAGTAATGTAGCCAAAGCTTCTGAAAAAAAATCTGTTAAATAAAACAAAACAACAACTACCTACTCTTCTTATTAAAACGACCACCTCTAAACTTCCAAAGAGCCGAGAAACCTTGAAAACTCCTCAAAGACAAAGGCCTACCAGCATAAAGGATGACGCAAACTAGACCGTGCTGGATCCGAGCCGAGTGTCGAATGTGCATTGTGTTGAGATTGAGACGGTCACGCTTCGGACCCGCTACTGAGCAATAAACGTAGTGATTATACATATACTCTGTGCTGAGCAACGTCCATACAAAATTGCACGATCGACACTCCGCTCGGACCCGGCACGGTCAAGCGTGGCCAAGATTTCATAAATGCGGCGAGAGAGAGGTGAAACTAAAGAGGTGATAATGGTGTCGATTCTGTTGTGCACAAACTAAACTTAAATTAGGCTATTGCTATCTTTTACTAAAAGGCAGTGCGAGAAAAGGACGGCTATAGCTATCAACCATAGATGGTTTTATAGTCTTTGCTATCAACTAAGTTAGAGATGTCAAACTAGTTTGTGCCTTGCGCCAGTGTTTTTAGTCGACATGCTTTTACGTGCACCCTTCATTTGTATGGAAATATTAGTCCCAATTAAATTTGACAGCTCTAAATTACGACCATCTCTTTCTCGTAGTGTTAGAGAGAAAAAGATAGGAATAGACTAATTAGGTTTAGTTTGTGCACAACAGAATCATGTGACTCAGGTTGGCTGGACAAATCTTCAAAATAGCTCGCATTTTACTAGGTCAATAGGGCACTTTATGTCACGGCTAAACACCTTTATTTCAGAATTTGTGACGCTACAGAATCTTAGATAATCGATCGAAAACGGGTCCAGCCATCTTGAAAAACCACTTTTCGCTGGTCTCTCAATCTCGGTAACGGAAGTGATTTTGACGACTTTTTGCATATCAACGGGCGTCACATAAGTTTGTGACAGGCATCGAGCTAAAAGTTTTGTGATGCGTACAGTGGTTTAGTAGAAAAATGCAAAAAATCTGTGCTAGCCATCTTGAATTTACGTATAAAACTTTTGGCTGGCACTTCCGAATCTCAATAACGGTAGCGTTTTCGAATATGGTTCCTTTACTAAAACTTGGAGACGCAATGTGTGACAGTAATAACGTTTGATTTATGGCGTCACATGCAAGGGGTTACGAGAAATCAATAAAAACCTAATGTCCAGCCAACCTGAGTTCAAGCTGGCTGGACACCTGTATCTCCGCTGCCTGATGATCTACGACCTTCAAAATGTGTTCAAAATGTTGTGACGGGGACGATAATGATAACCTGAATTTGTGACGGAGAAACTTTGCGTAGTTTCAAAGATATTGATCATTTAAATTTTCCCATACAAACTCTGAGGTAGGGTTACCAATATTGTAGGTTTTATGTAGGACTAAGTATATTTTATGATGTTTTCTTTAATGGACGAAAATCCGTGTACTGGTGATACTAATAAGAATAACTGTAGATATTTAAATCAATAGAAGACAAAAGTGTAGAAGTGAGGAATGGGGGTAATTTTTTAATGTTATTGATTATTTACGTGCAGATATCTACTCTTTTTAGTAGGTAGGTATTGGTGTTTTTCATGGTAAGTACATAGGTAGTTAATGTGTCAGGATAACTAATGCTCTAAGGTATTAAAATGAAAAAATAATGTTTGCTGTAAATAAAATCACATTTATTTGTACTTATACAGCGTTTCAAATGACGAAGATCAACTCCATTTGCACTTCAGTAACCCTCGCCTTGTACCACAACGTTGTTTTTACCACCGCCCTAAGTGTTTGAAGCGCAAATGAAGTCGGTGGTCGTCATTTGTAATATAGCTGAATATACTAAAATATTCTTCAATAAGTACCTATTTATATAAGACAATAATTATTACACAAAATCAATCATCAGTCATCATTTTTGGTTTTAATACGTACTACCTAGTTAGCTAGGTGATTTTGAATCAATAAGTTGCGTAAAAAATGTACAAAATATCTGTGAACGGAATGTAATACTTCCATGATAACTGATGTTGGTGTCGCCATCTATTGCTTAAAGTTGGTACTACTAGGACAACTGGTCGAATCTTCTCTTATTAATTTATTGTCTTACCGCAGATTAATTAAAAGTTGTCTTACTCTGATTAGTGATAACACTTCGAAAAGTACATACACTGCAGACTGTCGAGTTTAGTTCTCATTTTCAGTTACCTAAGATAATGAACTAAACGCGAAATACAAGTGGGCTCTCTTTTGCAGCGCTGGTAGTCAATTATTATTTTGAATTAACACATACTTACGCTTTTTATTGCAGGAAAACCTTTTATTCCCACGGATAAATCAAATACAAAGCAGGCGTGGCTGCTACCGGCCGATTAGTATATTAAAAAGAAATCCTTTATTTATGTAAAAAATATGGTCACCTCACAATATTAATGGATGTTTGTATTGGAAAATTTAAATGATCAATATCTTTGAAACTACGCAAAGTTTCTCCGTCACAAATTCAGGTTATCATTATCGTCTCCGTCACAACATTTTGAACACATTTTGAAGGTCGTAGATCATCAGGCAGCGGAGATACAGGTGTCCAGCCAGCTTGAACTCAGGTTGGCTGGACATTAGGTTTTTATTGATTTCTCGTAAACCCTTGCATGTGACGCCATAAATCAAACGTTATTACTGTCATACATTGCGTCACCAAGTTTTAGTAAAGGAACCATATTCGAAAACGCTACCGTTATTGAAATTCGGAAGTGCCAGCCAAAAGTTTTATACGTAAATTCAAGATGGCTGGCACAGATTTTTTGCATTTTTCTACTAAACCACTGTATGTATCACAAAACTTTTAGCTCGATGCCTGTCACAAACTTATGTGACGCCCGTTGATATGCAAAAAGTCGTCAAAATCACTTCCGTTATCGAGATTGAGAGACCAGCGAAAAGTGGTTTTTCAAGATGGCTGGACTCGTTTTCGATCGATTATCTAAGATTCTGTAGCGTCACAAATTCTGAAATAAGGCTGTTTAGCCGTCACATAAAGTGCCCTATTGACCTAGTAAAATGCGAGCTATTTTGAAGATTTGTTCAGCCAACCTGAGTCACATACAGAATCGACACACCACAAAGCTGAGCAAAAAGTGAAACTCCACATTATACAAGACCACAAGTAAAACCAGCGTGTACCAATAATGTTCTTTTATTATGATGAAACATTGTACAAATGATACTCAAATACCGATGACGCAAAGAAAATAGTTTTTGTACACAATAACGCCTTTTAGGTTACATTCTTCAAAACAGTATAAAATTACAGAACTTGTTTCAATTAGGACTGTTTATCTCTTTAACACTTGTACTATTTTTGTCATCGAGTTTGAACAAATATAATGATTGGAACAGTGCAGTGGCCAGTATAGCAAAATACCACAGAATAAACTCTTTTAAGTATAACATTTGAAATAATACTTCTGCTATATATTGAACTAAAATCATTCATCAAGATTACTCGCCGCTTCCGCTTCTTTATCAAATTCTTCTTGTTCAGCCGCCTTTTTAAATTTCTCACACATGTAATTCCAGTATTTGCTTCGAATTTTATCGTATTTCCCCGCCAATGCTTGACATAGTTGTACGGCTCTGGTCGCACTGTGTAGCAGGCTGATCTCACCTTTTTTAACAGCTTCATCACAAATATCTATTAGGAATGCTAACAAGTAAGGAGAACGGCACTTGTTCTTATAAAGTTCTTCACAAAAAGAAGAAACTACAGCATTCCCGCCTAAGCCCCGCTTGTCATGTATTAGCACACCTCTTAGATAATTCCAAGCGCTTTCATTGTTCTTAATAAACTTAATCTTTTCCAATGCATAGCAGATTTCTTTTTGTACATTCATGTCCGACCAGCCTAAATGGTTATTCACAATGAAGTATCGTTGGTTCCACGCTGAATTGTTGCGCACGTCGTCTGTGATAAGGCTATCAACGAAATCCATTTCCTTCTCGTAGAGCCTATAAAAAGATTAGAAATTGAGTATCAGTGGGTAATTAACGTAGACCTTGTAAGGGATCATGTCTCGACCTCTGCGCAAACTAATATTAATATAATTGCTGTATGATACTATTCTTATTTTTTTATTGTTTGCATTACTACCTACCATTTGATTTTGCCTGTAGTCGCCCCTACAGACAGTATTGTCGTCAACACATTACAAAACATGCATGCTCACATCATCTTACTATCAACATCTTTACACTACAGTTACATTTTTTTTTTGTGACATAAACTGCGCGAGTGAGGGCAAAAGGAGAGGACCTGTGTTTGCACACACGCTTGTGGACTATGCTAAACTGCAGAGTTAGTTCAAACATGCCAATGTGACCGAAATTCGATCGTGGCTGACTAGCATAAATTTTCTAGCAATGGAAAATGCATACCCAAAAGTTTTAATTGCCCACTGTCGATGCTGCCAGGCGTGATAGTTCTTAGGGTCTTGCATCAGGGCATCTCCTGTTAACTCCATCTCCTGTGTTGGATCTTGAAGCCACTCTACAAGAACTCTCCGATGGTGCCAGACCTATAACATATTTGAGTTGTTAAATAAATGATGAGCTTTCTTAGAACAGCATACTGTAAACCACAAGGTTTTGACAAATTTGTATTTTGTCTTGTGTCATAGGAAACAATCTGTTTTACAATTCCCAAGCCATAAGTTGCTTCACCAGAAATTTTGTTGGGCATGTTTTGCCCTTTAATACGAGGTGTCTGAGGTGCATTGCACAGGTGAAACCACATTTATCGTCCTTTGTGTTTCAGAGCCCAAGGCTAGTGCAACAGCTAATGAACTTTTTAGGGGGTCTAAAATGGCCGCTTTAGCAGAATCATTATAAAAAAAAACTTATAAAATGGACTTTAAGGTCATAGACATAAAGTCCATTTTAAGAATTTTAAATTTTTAACGTGATTTATATTATGATTCTGCTAAACCGGCCATTTTAGGCCCGCTGATTCATAACGTTGGTATAGCAATTGTACAGATAACAGACTACAAGGGAAACTATTGACTTCATGCAAATTTTCTAAATTGTTTAGAAAAAGCAGCATCATACCTGGTAGTTTTTAGGAGAATTTTTAATAACATTTTCTACATATTCCAACTCAGATCTCAAATCCGTTCCCAAGGCTTTTAGTAGATCTCTCCTGAAATATATAAAATGTAAAATTATTATCCAAGGATTCTAGTTATTTTCGTCTTCAGAATTTGGAGATTTATTTACCCCTACATTATGGCCACTAGGTGAAGAAAGCTAACATATTTTTAATTTCAATAGGGCAAAGTTGCCTTAGCGTCCAATAGCGTTTAGACATTTACCAATGGATATAATAGAGTTACTATTGGTAACCCAGAAAAGCTAAATTAGTTGGCAAGAAAATGTTAGCTTCGTTGTCCAAATAGTTGCTAAGAAAAACTTAACTTCGTTGTCCAACTATGTAGTTGCCTATTTAGCTCAATAACTACGAACGGACTGCGAATTGCCAAAAGTCATGTTAGTGGCAAAGGTTCTCTTTGAAAAGCTCTTTTCAATTATGTATATGTCACCGTAAAATTGTCAAACGCGTTAGATTGTAATCTGTCTAGCGAGATTATAAACTCTCGAAATATTGTCAACTGAACGTACTGCTTACAATATAACGCATTATTTTTCGGTAGATTGTAATCTATCGAAGTGAAACCGTAATATTGTAAAATGCATGCGACGGAAGTATCTCTTCCCCCATAATCGGGACTTGGGGCACCCCCACGTTAGGTTAGTTAGGTTCCTTTAAATCCTGCAGACAGAAATAGGGGCCCCGCGAAGCGGGGCTCCGTCGACTACGCTTTTTAGGGGAACATAAAATGTTTTGAGGTTAGGTTATATTAATCGGTATTTCTCAGGAATGGTACATTATCTTTTCATGAGAGTGATACCATGGGACAAGGGGTACCCCTCCTTCCCTCCCCATCATCCACACCGCGCGAGTTGACTTACATCGCAGGCATTTCACAATTTATATTACGGTTTCACTTCGTTATATTATAATCTACCGAAAAATAATGCGTCATATTGTAAGCAGTATGTTCGTTTGACAATCTTTCGAGAGTTTACAATCTCACTAGTTATATTACAATGTAACTTCTATACCCTTGTAACAGTGGTGCAATTAATGGCAGTTGTAATGCGTATTTTGGCAACATTTTTGTTAACGTTATGTGCTAATGGGATTTGTTGTGTTTAGGAATAGTAACTATTGTTAATTTAAAGGTGGTTAAATGTACCTTCAATTGATACCAATATTAATTGGTTATAATTTATTTGTCGATGGTGGGACATGCTTGAAACTTATTTTCGTTAAGGTGCGATTTTTGTGACGCCAAGTGTATATCTTATGGCTATTGGCCTTTGGGGCAGATGCCTATGCTTCGAAGCCAATTCTCTTTTGTTTAGTCTTGGATGTTGATCATCATCCACAGCCCGACTTCACCCACTATTGGGTATACAGGGTGGAAACGGTAAACAACGGGGCAGTTAGGGGACTACCTTAACTGTTGCAGCTACACAAAAATGGTCTTAGGAAACTATCCATAATTTTTCGTTAAATTTTGATCCCCATTCACAGATTTAAAAATAAATGTACAGTTAGCAAGAAAATTGCTATTTTATACATAACATTTTTTTGAGGTCAATCGATCCTGTTTCTAATACAAATCAAAAAGTTCTATTGGACCAACCCAGGTTGAAGTACCCAAAACGTCAGAAATTGCAAATTTTGAACCAACATTTTTTTTTTGATGTTTTTATTGATCTTGTTTAAGTTGTTTATGATCAAAAACTCACTCGAAATCATAGCAGATTCTCAGAAAGAATTTGTGAACCTTAAAAACAAAAAAATAAATAAGTGAAATGATCACCAAGATGGTACGTAACTTTACGTTTTTTGCGATTTCTGACTTTTTAGTACTCCAACCCGGGTTGGTCCCGTAGAAGTTTTTGAGCAGTATTAAAAAGCGTATCGATTAACATAAAAAAAAATTGATAAAATTTTCAAACAAAATGTATGGGAAAAGTTTTTTGCAATTTCTGACTTTTTCAGTACTACCTGGGTTGGTCTCGAAGAAGTTTTTGATCAGTATTAGAAACAGGATTGATTGGCATCAAAAAAATGTTTTGTGTAAAATGGCAATTTTCTTGCTAACTGTACTTACATTTTTTTAAATCTGTGAATGGGAATCAATATTTTACTGAAATTTATGAATAGGTTCCTAAGACCATTATCATGTTGCTGCAACGGTTAAGGTAGCTCCCCTTACTGCCCTGTTTACCGTTTCTACCCTGTAGATTGATAGATAGATAAATCATTTATTTAGTGCACACAAAAGACATAGCACAACACACAGAAGCACAGCCTGTGTCAGGCATGCACCTGACGCGGATATTCTGCTGGATCCCTATATAGGCCTGTTTGTGCCAAGCTTCAAGATCATTGAGCGTTGATAGTTGTTGTACATTACAATTTCTAACTGCTTTTCCACTGTTTAATTTACATTTCAGGCGGATATGGACCTCGCTAACAGTCTTTCTAGGCAAATGGCCACCTATGGTAATTACTATTAAAAGTTTCCAATCTACAGTAATAAAAAAACCAAGCCCATTAGAGAACCAAATGATTTAGTAGCCGTCATATTTGTATCACCTTCAGTGTATTAATATAAAACTTTACATTGTAATATTTATAATCTATCAATAGACATATCAACTGCAAGATCAAGTTATTTTGGTGCTACCTGGCTGGGTTGGCGATCATCCAGTCTCAATTAGTTTATAGCCCATTATTCTCTTTAGCATATAAATTGTACCACTTACTATAGGAAGGTATAATAGGGTTATTGTGCTATTTTTGACTCACCTGTACTGCCACACTGTATAATTAGCCGGGTTTAGTTCTACTGCATCTTTTGTCAAGTGTAGGGCTCGTTCAGACCTCTCATTGTTTTGAAGTATGGCCCGGAAATAATCATATACATCAACAACTGAAATAAAATTGTATTTTTCATAAATACACTATAAAAGTAACTATCAAATGCACATTATAAGAAGGAAGTTTTTAGATCAAAAGTAACAGGAAAATCATTGTAAATAGGTTGAGATTACACTAACCATGTAAGATATTAGTAAACCCAAAATAATCATCATGCCATTACAAAAATAATCAAGTTATGGTAATGAGCACATCAAGTTTTTATGACTTGTATGTCCTTTCAAAACTGAAGGTTATTATGAATTTAAGTTTGTGTTGTATACGTTTGTAGAAATTCTCGTCATGATGAGTGTAGTGTTGTTTTAAAAGGCACAGTGATGCGTAATGCGTGTACGTACATTTTTCTGAATGAGCAATGACGACGACTAAGTTAGGTCCCTCGTCCTCCGGCACTGGAGTCACGTCGTTCCATTCCGGACGGTCCTTGTAGTACGTCCACGCGACGTCGCTGTCCCCGCTATCAGACATACTCACTGCGATTCAAAACCACTACTAAACCTCTCAGACAATGTACAAGTGTATGTTTACTATCGCTCGCTGTAAAGATAATACATGTGCACACAGAGAACGCGACGTGAACAAACAAGCGCTACTCTCTAGGCTGAAGGAATTATAGACTTATTTAAACGAGTTGTCTCGTATCTTTATTTATACACACTGGTAATTTTTATTTTATTTATTGTGATTAGTAACTTGGCAAGTGTAAAATGGCAACTACGACAACAAAACTGACAAATCACTGACGTGAAATGACGTTTATGACAAATTGACAAGCCAAATGACAAGCCTTGTGGCGTATTAAAAAATTAAAGCTGCTTGGGGTACAGGTATTTTGAGCAATTCGTAGTCTCGATTTGAGCTACTTGGTCTTATCCTGACTTTTCCAAAGTCCACGTGAATAGAAAACGAGGTCAAGAATTTCAATAATGAGATAATGAGAAACAAAAGCATCATCTATTGCTCTTCTGGAGAAATGCTTACGATACCATCATTAGCAGAATAACGTACGTTTACATAATTATATGGAATTTTTAAACTCGTAAAAAAAAACACTTTTTTTTGAAAATAATATATTTAAGTATAAAAATACTACCATGTAGGCAAATAATTTATGTTAACAACTATCAGGTAACAAATGAAGAGGAATCATTCTGTGCATTTACAATTTTTAATTAAATATTCTAACATTTAACTTCTCGGTTATTACCAGCCGTAAGCGAGGCCGAGTCCATTGGTGTAAGTCATGTGAGACACTGTAGGTGCGGCCGAGTATGCCACTCCGAGAAGTCCAGCAGTAGCCACCTTGCATAAAAAAACACAGTATTTAGTAAAAAATTGACTCAGAAAAACATGGGCCGATTTAAAATTGTTTAGGGAAATTTACCCTCGTAGAACTCTAAATTCAAACTGGACGTGAGTAGGTCGATCTCGGAAATAGTACATTTTGATACAAGTGGAGAAAGTTTGTTATTGTAGTTCAAAGCGGTATTAACACACGAGCCGTAAGGCGAGGGTGTTTTTGAGCCGAGAACTGCAATAACAAATGTCCACGTGTATCAAACGACGTTTTTCAATACACTTTTGAAGAAATAAAATAAAATAGGTAATGTAAAATATTTGTGTCACGAGACTATGATTTAAATTTTATTTTTTTTCGTGCTTTGCTTTCGCCAGGTTGAAGGAGAGGCAAAGGTATGATATGAAGCCGTTATACAGTCTAAATATATAATTATATATATATATATTTTTTAATTTAGAACACAAATAAATGTTGATTTGTTTATAAAAGTATTAGTTATAAAAAAACTTGAGAGGTGTCAAGGGACACCCGGATGGAACGAAGTTCTTTCGATTAACTAGTGAAGGAATCGTAATAAAATTTGTTTTTTTTTTAAGTTATAATAATATTTTTTTATTATTTTCAAATATAATGTTCACTCAACAAAAATAATCGTCGCGACACCACACTGTTCAATGCGAAATAGAAATGAAACAAACGCATTGCAACCTTCATTTATTTTTAAAAAGTGTCGTGACAACTTTTTCGTAAGAATTTTTTCCGTCTAGCCCCCTTTCACAACGCGCGATCATGTTTATCCACGATATTGAATTTATAAACACTATTTGAATATTCAAAAAATGTTATAAAGAAAGACAGATCGCTTTTCCGAAATAAAAAAAAACGCTCACCTCTGACTTTAAAGTCAGAGGTGAATGTTTTTTTAAATTATGCAATGAACCAATTTGGACCAAGTATAGTGCATTATTCATGTTTTTTCTGCACATGTGTAGAAAAAACATGAAAAATGCACGCGTTTGAAATACACTGGATTTTGAACCTAATCGTAGTGCGAAAAGAACCAGTTTTCGAGGAAGTGTATTGAAAAGTAACTTTTTCGTAGGATAATAATTCTAACAAAAAGGTACCTACTAAGTACTTACACATTTTTCTAAAAGCCGACTTGTGTTAACGCAAAATACGAACGAGACCGTACGTTTAACGGCGTCCCAAAACATGTTTTTTTTTTTCAATTATAGGTTTTTCATGCAAGATACACCTAATTCTCATGAAGGTAATTACATAACCTAGTTCCATGTAAGTAATATGGATATCGGGCCGTATTATAGTTAATTCCTGCCTATTTATTCTTCGTTGTGTTGTGTCGATGAGCCAGAGACAACAGAACGTAGAGCTCAAACACAAATAAAAGAGTTATTGACACGACGAAGAAAAAGAACAGAATGAGGCTTATATGTATTTATGAATGCTCTACTTTAGCTTACCTTAGCAACGGGAGCGACACCAACATGGGAGACCAGCGGAGATGCGAAGCCCGTGTAGCCCGGTGAGTAGGCGACTCCAGGGTTGCTCACACGCACATCAGATTTACGGACGCTTGAGAATGGAGTGTCGATCGATTTCGAGTATGTCGATACCTGTTTAGAAATAAGATTTTTCATAAAAACATAATACTGTTATATAACATAACACCAACTTCTATATTTATCGAAGAGTGAGACAGAGGTGTATCATCCACTCGTTATTTTTATGACAATTGGCTTTCAGGGCAAAGCCAATTGTTTCAATTAAACTCGAGTCCGTGCTGTTTTGAGCTTCTAGAGCAAAATAACACTAAGCGACCTGGAAATAGAACCTAGGACAGAAGGACTTCATGTCTTCGTGACTGGACCAACGAAGCAGGCAGTGTACAATTTTTCCGGGTTTAGCTGACCCACGCAACTTCGTCTGCGTCACGTAAGAGAGAAAGAGCTCACAAAAGGAATACATTTTTGGTTTAACCTCCGCTCATTTTGGTTGTATCGTGATCTTATGTAGCCTATAACCTTCCTTGATAAATGGACCATCCAACACAAAAATAATGTTCAATTCCAACCAAACAAACCAACTCTTCAGCTTTAATACAACTTGAAACGGTGAAAAGAATACACAACAAGTTCGTATCGTGCACTTATTTAACAAATAATGACAGCTGTATGTACCTGGCCAAGATTGAACGGTGACCTCAGAATATTCGAGTGTTGAGAGGCGACTGCTGGTTGAGCAGGGTAGTTGCTGTACGGGTTCCAACCTCCATAGGCGTAGGGAGAACTGTACACTGGGGATACAAGCCCAGCGTGGCTGGCGGCTGCTAGGCACACCAAGAATAATAACTGGAAAAATTACACATCAATTAGTAAGCAGTTTCAACAAAGGGAGCGTATCTTACTATTCCTTTACTATCTTCCATCCTTTAAATCATGAAATTGACCCGACATTTAAAACCTTTTTATCTACAGTTACCTACAATATTACTGTTTAAATGAGTGTCCCAAAAAGAAAAGCAAAAGACGTCAACGATTCAACGCCTGCACTTTTTCCCAAAATCGTGACGTCAATGGCCCGGGTCGTTTATTAAATAGACGTTATGAGAATTATCTAACTAGCACTTCGCCCGCGACTTCGTTCGCGAAACTTGTGATAGCTCGGCTAATTTGCATGATATCAATATAATTTATAGCCTATGCTAATCGGTAAAGATGTAGCTTTCTAATGGTGAAATATTTTTTTTAAATCGGTTGACTACTTCTCGAGTTAAATCGTAACAAACAAACAAAAACTCAAATCTGTCCTCTTTATAATATTAGTTTAGATGTAGGTATAAAAGTATGTAAAGCCAGCCAACTTACTTTTAGAAGCATATTTAGTGTTCGACCCCTGAAAGCTTAGACCGATATGTTTGAATCGGCAAACGCGTTAGCCTTTTATACTGGCCCAGTATGTCAACATGTTAGAATGAAGGGCCACATGTGTGATAAGGTGGTCGCAATATAATGTATGACAGCATTCATTGTATGCGTGCCCAGAGCTTTGGAAAAAGCGCGTAGGTACGCGCAGGCGTGGCTGTATACACTTATGTACGCAAGGACAATACACAGCCGGCCAGATACTGGTCACGTGCTGAAATATTTACAAATTATTACTAATGTCCTCAATAAAATCGTAAAATGTTCATTGCATTGCATTAAAGTAGAGTTAGAAACAAAAGGTAATTTAAACTTCGATTTTCAGTGGTTTTTTTGCGAAAAATATGTAATTAATTATTATTTCCAGATACAGGTAGGTACCAATGCTTGTCTCTGCATCACCCAAAAGTTGACTGGTGGAAAATGTCTATGGGATTAAGTCCACCTCTTTACTTTGTACTTTTCAGTGAAAAACTCTATCGGAAAACAGATTTTATCATTTTTGATGATCTGTAAATTGTGTTGGTAAATGGACCTTTGTTGTAAGTAGTAGGTAGGTACATACCTTATAAGGTAAGGTTTTACTTATCATAAACTAAATGAAACTATTCCTCGGGGGCGCGTTACTGGAATATAATGGTCTAATCCGGATTCCAGGTTTTCAGCTATCTGTAAGCCTTTCGTTGCAATACAGTCAGTCATTACGGTGTGAAAATAGTTTACTGACAGGCAGAGTTATTTTCATCCCCCCATCTCGGAAAGAGATTTTTTGCTCTTCTATATCTGAGTGCAAAAGCCGTTTTTATCGTCATGAGGGTAAAGTAAATTTGAATTTAGAACATCGTGTGCACTAAGCATGTGCATTCAAAACATCATTAAACCTATTTACTTCTACCTCTATGGTGCCGAATTTATCATATTTTTTTTTTAATTTGTTAAGAACTCAGACTCAGAACCTTCTTGGTGTACTTTTTTTAAATGTTTTGTGCGCGCCATTTTCTTTTCACGTCATCGTGCATCGGTCATATTGTTAACACCTTAGGTTTTATATAGGTAATATGACTGAAAACAAGTGTTGAAAACAAGTGAAAAACCTAATAATTATGATGAATATCTATGTTCCCAAATAAATATTTTGAAAGGACAGTGATATATAGACGAGATATGAGGAATTTAAAATTTCTATAGAAAATTTATTTTTCTCATAACTCTTGTTTAAATCAGTGTAAATTCAAAATATGTGTTTGGGAACCTATATATTCTCTAATCCAATCAAAATAAATACACACTAAGTACCTACCTACCTGAATATGTTTGATTTACAAATTATTTTGGTATTACGTTTGTATGAAATTCGCATGGTCCGCAGGCCTCTTATTGAAGCCTATCCAGCTAATAGAAAATCTAGGATCATCAAAGATACATGTATTGCATCAGCCCCTATGGTATGAATGTCGCACACATAGCCTAGGTAGATAGCAATACATACTTAATAACAATAATCTCCGTCTAAATCTAGACCAAGTTCGTCAAGTTTTATCCGTAGGTGACATAGGTGAATTACTTAGATATAATAGGAGTAATGGCTGTATTGGCCTAGTTATACAGTACGTTATTATTACATCTTTCTAGAACTTTTCGATACCTACATAATTGAAATTTGGAGATCAGGATTATTTTATCGATACAAGTCGATTTTCCTGAAGAAATAGTTTACCTTACCGAACTATTTTCAGTTGATTGGTAATTAGTTAGTAATCAACCAAGACTATCGCAGTTTTCACCGGCACAGTCGGACATTTGGTAGGTAGGCTTATGACAACATTTGCCACAACTCCCGGGGTAGTCTTTAAATTTGTATAGATACGTCCCCTAGGTTGTCGGTAATTTCATGATAGCATGGCATGGCTGACCAATTCGTTGTGGCAGCAGTAAAATACCAGACAGTAGTAATTCGTTGTTCAAATAAAACGGATGTAAGTAAATGAACCGATGGACTGGCTTCGCTTGAATCACGGTTGATTACTTTGTGCGCATCTTGAACCACGGCCGATGGTTGCGGCTTGAAGTTACCTTAGGTATCTATTTGTCAACGATTTATAAAAGTACAAAATCTACTTTAGCAAAACCTCTAGCATAATTATATAAATCAGGAAAATTGGCAACAATCAAATTGCATTTGGCTAATAGTTCGCACAATTTCGATATTATCAGCACGTGTTAGATTGTTAGACAGGGCGCGGTTCGCCTTGTCTTTTATTCATTACGAACTGATCTATGTGACCTAAACCCGTCAGCCTAGACTATTATCTACCTACGTTAAATTGGATATTTAGACATGCCACAGCTTATACGATGTCGTCAGACATAAATGTGCAGTTCAAACTAATAAAAATAATTGGAGCCATGGTACATAATACATACATCATGCCGCTACCCAGTTTATGGGGCATAATTAGCAAACCAGAACGATTTCTAGGCAATAATTACATTCGTCACGCTGTCCCCTCGGGGTAAGCCAAGTGCATCGTCACACTAACTGCAATTCAGTTCTGCGTGCATCCTGCTTAGTGGCTGGTCTTAGCAGTCATTTGTGCGCGAAAATGTTTTTATTTGATAAAAATTTCACATTACTACTCTGTACTATGATAGTTACCAAAGCAGAGCGGTGGTATTCCGCGGCAATCATTGAAAGGAGGGACGCTCTCCACAATTTTTCCAATCCGCAGTTTAGAACGAATTACAATATACAAGATCGATTCATGCCTCTAATGTTAATCGGTCCTAAAAAAACTGAAAATAAACACCACGAAATCGTTTCTACATCTACCACATTCAGTAACGGTTTAAGGAGCGATAACAATGTATCTTATTTTAATTCTGATGACGTCATAATAAACTACAACAACACAATAGAAAACATAAATGTTTTGAAAAGAGTACGACCTAAAAGAAAACATATTCGCAAAAAGTGTGCCGTGGTGAGGCGTTCAAACCAGTTAAATTCAAAACAGAAGTCTAAAACAAGGTTTCTAGAAGTTTTCCAAGTAGTAGAGTTTGATCATGTGTCCTGTACATCTAGCAGTGGTCTTGAAGGGACGTGCCTGCCTGAAGCAGAGTGCATCGATTCCGGAGGAGCTACCATGGGGACTTGTGCTGATGGATACGGCACTTGTTGCGTTAGTAAGTGATATCCAGTACTATAAACTGCAGTTATTTATTATCCCGTCAGTCTTTTTAACATCTTCTTTTTAGAACAGCGTTACATCTTCATGGCTCGAGAATGACAGTTGACTTTTAGAAACTTTCTATTTATTTTCTACCCACTGTTGAGGTACAGCTCTAAGAGGATCATGTCTTCAAATTGCCGCGCGGGTTTCGTCACCAAGGCATTTTGTGGAAACCGGCTGTTCGAAGACATGCAAGTGCTAACCGTTTTAGGAGCAGTGGTGATGAAAGAAAGTACACAAAATAAAGCGCCTACCTGGGTTCGTATACTTCGAACTCTCAACCTACGACTTGTAATTCGGGGCTGTTAGTATCGGGCCTCCACTGCTTCAGTAGCTGTTCTTTTGTACGAATGTAGAATATTCTATAATGACCAAATTCTTAAAAAATCTAAATATTCCAGCTCAATTAGGATGCGACAACCGCTCTGCTGCGGAGTCAGGATGGTTCACTAACCCAGACTTCCCGTCGCCGAGCACTGAAAGACTTTCCTGTGCTTTTACTTTGGACAAAGCTTCTGAAGACATCAAACAGATACGTTTGGACTTTAAGAATTTTGAGGTAAGCCCCGAATGCCAAGTGCCTTGCGTTCCAGCCTTACACATTAGTAAATAGACTTAATAGTTTATCTGAACGAATCCTACAAAAAATATTAAACGCCCTGTTTAAAATTCTATAAATAACGGGCTTTGCCAGCCTATACGTCTAAATCAAAATCAAAATATTTTATTTCACATAGGCCTAGATGGGCACTTATAAAACGTCGAAAAAGGTGCACGGTTCGCGTTGGTAGATTCCATGGAGAAGAACCGGCAAGAAACTCCATGGTTACTCTTTTCAAATCATTTGGTATTACAATATTATTATGTTTCATTACTTAGTACTACTGTATGGGGGGACAGCGTAGGCCCGACAATAGGTCGTTGCTTGCTATACAAAAAATTTAAAAACAGTAAATGTACAAAAGTTAAACAGCATCCGGGAATCTAAAAGGCCTACAATGTTCACTCATTCACAAATAATAGGTAAAAAAGCATCTATACAAAGGTAAGTAAATTAAAAAAAAAATATATATTTAATTAAAGAACTAAATTAAAAGAGTGACACAAATATTGTCATCAGTGCTGTAAACAACTATTCTGAGCAAAATATGAGAAAAAATGATTTAAAAACTACTTACTGCAATAATCTGAATCAAAAGAAAAAGAATAATGAGATTGAGAATAGTTAGAGACATCCACAAATCTGTGCCGTTTATGAGCTACCAAGGAAGCCGCATGCGCAGAAGGAATCATAGCCAAACTTTTTTGTCATCAACGTACCTAGTCCTTGATTTTGTAAATGCTTTTTTCGGAAACGTTTAACACAGTTTTTGAACTTTCCATCGGTCAGTTCTATAACTGACTTTGGCAACTTGTTATAAAAGCGTATACTGTTTATAATAAAAGACTTGCTAGTTTTTGTTAATCTGAATTTAGGTATTACAATTTCATGTTTACTGCGTGTATTTTTATTGTGGAAGTCGCTTCTAATTTTGAAAAGCCCTCGATTTTTGCGGACATATAAAATACATTCAAAGATATAAAGTGAAGGCAGAGTTAGTATATCGATCTCTTTGAATTTTTCTCTGAGTGACTCGCGAGGACCCATTTTATAGATCGCGCGGACTGCCCTCTTTTGTAGTATAAAAATGGAGTCAACGTTTGCTGCCCCACAGCAGGATACCGTAAGACATAATACTGTGGAAATAAGCATAGTATAAACTAATCTAGCTGTGGCTACATCCGTTAACTGCCTTATTTTCCTAACTGCATATGCAGCTGAGCTTAACCTACCCGAAAGAGTTCTAATTTTGAATCTATAGTAATCCCTAAGAATACAGTTTCCGCTATAACATCAAGTTTATTGCCGTCAAGATTTAAATTTAGATCACGTTGTGGTACATTTGGCACGGAGAATTTTAACGTAATGATGTATGTCGTATTTAAATAAATTATAAAATTTGTATCATTTCAGCTGCTTCCACCAACAGATGGTTCATGTCAAGATGATCAGTTTATTGTATCAGGACAAAATGTTAATAGCATAATACCGATCCTCTGCGGAATCAATTCTGGTCAACACGGTAACAAACGCTAAGTATTATTTGCATTTTCAAGTATTTTGTTCCTGGGTTCGATTCCCAAGCCGGGCAAATCGCTATTGAGTTTTTGCGTTGCGAATTTTACTACAAGCAGCCAGGAGCCTGGATACCTGCCCGTTGGATGGTAATGAGCTCACATACACATGAGAGACTTCATCATCTGCCTAGAGCCTCGGCAGATGATGAAGTGAGAAAAGGCTAGGCTCTAGCCATTTCTCAACTATGTTGGAGTCGGCTTCCAGGCTAACCGGATGCAGCTGAATACACCAGTATTTGAAAAGAAGCGACTGCCTATCTGACCTCCACAACCCAGTTAGTACTGGGTAATACGGAACCCCTTGGTAATTTAAGACTGGTTGCCAGACTTTTGGGCCACTGACTACCTGTAACGACTGTCAAAGATCTACAAATGACAGCCGGAACCAACTTTCCGAGGCACGGAGGAAACTCGATATTTAGTGGGTAGCGAGCACGGCTTAAATTAAAGATCGACCCGAGCGGCTGTTATTATTTAGGCACGAGCTCCTCTCATCGGATATCCTACACATGTGACTTAAACTTGACAAAATACAAAATGACGTGGTTCAGTGGGTGTTATTATAGATAGCTATACAACACTGCCCAACGCTTCAGAGAACTGGACGTGATGATTTCTTTTTACCTCAGTTAATTAGCTTAGTATATTTTACAATTTCATGCCTCGTTTGATACCAAAACTTGTTTTCAGTTTACATTGAAGTTGGTTATGTCGACGGACCCATTTATCTAACATTCCAAACCGTTTCTTCTGATAGCAGACTATTTGCAATTAAGGTAAAGTACGTCTATCTACTTAATATTCCTATTGTATGGTTTAACGGGCTGCATGGCGTCCGCAACACCACGTCAAAGCGCGTATTTTGCGTATGGGCTATAATCCACCACGCGTGCCCAGTGCGGGTTGGTGGATGTCACATGTCTTAGATTTTTTGGTTCTTGGACATGACGGTTTCCTCACGATGTTTTCCTTCACCGTTTTGAGAGCAATAGTGATGAAGGAAATTACACAAAGTAATGCGCCTGCCTGGGTTCGAACCCACAACTTACAGTAAGACTTACTTACAGTTCGTAAGTCGCCGCCGCGCCGCCGCCGCCGCGCCGCCCGCCGCCACCGCAGCTAATATTCCTAATTCGATATGGTTCACGATCACATACCTAATAAGAAGGAAACAAACATGTCTCTTGTTGAGCGGCGTTTAAATAGGTAAAAATAAATGATTTCTGCATAAGAATCGAACCCGGGAAACAAAATGTAAGATCAACCAATCACTCAACCCACGTGCCATTTTGCTAACCGTGCCGTCTCGCGCAGTGTTAGGAACTCCTATTATTTTTACCACTCGTAAGCTGTAATTATAGAAACAATTAAAAAGCCATTGTATCTCGCGTACATGTACGTTCACGAAATGACTAAAAAAACGAATAAGTCAACCAAAAATATCAATGTTCATAAATAAACTTTTATTACATTACAGGTAACGCAATTGACGTCGTCAGATGATCTAGCTGCACCAACAGGCTGTCTGCAATACTACACAGAAACCCAAGGCTACTTAGAATCCTTCAACTATCGAGATAAATCTGATATCATCATTGCAAGATCCCCGAGTTATTTAGTAGGTATTCCATTTGTAAAATAAATAGGTCACAAAAAACATGTCTTTTTGGGGACTGCCGCTATAAGTGCAAACTAAGTACCTAATCTACATATATCTGCTACGGGTTGTGCTACGCCGTAGCTCATCGGCTACGAGTGTTACGAAGCGTTAGGTGATGGTCACGCGAGAATCATGTTTTTTTTTCACCCAAATAGTGCTTTAAAAATAATAAAAGAAGTTTTCACTTCCAAAATACAGTGTGGAAAGTTGGAGTGGGTCCGGGAGGGGAAGAACCCCAAATATTGATATAAACCATTCGAATTTTCAAAAGAAAAACTGTCGTTTTTAAACCTGCCATGGATTCCCATTGCCTTTTTTCCACGCAGTTCATTGGCTTTTATTACGCGCATTTGAATAAACTATGCATTTCAATTTCAGAACAATCTCAATTACGCTATGTGTATAGAGCGTAAAGCAGAGATCTGCAGTGTCACATACACGAACAGCGGTAACATGCAGATTGTCAATTACGAAACATGTAAGTTCACATAATAGCAACATTATTACCTTAATCACTGTGACTTGGGCTGCATAGCTATTAAATATCATTCGGTCTGCAGCCTATAATGCTCAATTGACCGTAGATAATGCCTGACAATAGACTGCATTGTTATGATAAGAATTCGTTTAGGCGTATCAGTACTGTTTTTCGTTGTTATGATGATAAAAATTATGTGACTACGACATATTTTCAACCGACTTCCAAAAAGAGGAGGTTCTCAATTCGACTGTATTTTTTTTTGTGTTTGTTACCTCAGAACTTTCGACTGGGTGAACCGATTTTAATGATCCTTTTTCAACCGACTTCTAAAAAGAGGAGGTTCTCAATTCGTCTGTATATTTTATTTTTTGTGTTTGTTACCTCAGAACTTTCGACTGGGTGAACCGATTTTGATGATTCTTTTTATATTTGAAAGCTGGTGCTTCCCGTTGGGTCCCGTTTTAATTTGTTGAAGATCTGATGCTGATCTTCGGAGATATACAATGGAACTCTTCAAAAATAGACGGCAAAGCTGCAGTGATTGCTGCATCCGCTTGTAGGTTCATTGTTTATACTACATCATGACGTAACATCACGCCTGTATGCTCTGAGGGGGTACGCAGATGTGTACAATATACCCAGATTTCGACAATGTTTGTTACGTCAGAACTTTCGACTGGGTGAACCGATTTTGATGATTCTTCTTTTATTTGAAAGCTGGTGCTTTCCGTGTGGTTCCACGTCAATTTGGTTAAGATCTTACGCTGACCTTCGGAGATATAAATGGAACTCTTCAAAAATACACGGCAAAGCTGCAGTGATTGCTGCAATCGCTTGGTTGTTTATTGTTTATACAACATCGTGACGTAACATCACGCCTGTACCTATGCTTTGAGGGGGTACTCAAAAGTGTTCTATAATACACCCAGATTTCGACAGTTAGGTGTGTTTAGTTCCATTTATTGGGGATAAGCCCTATTACCGTGACATGTATTGTTTTTTTTTTTATTTTATTGGAAAGGATGTACTTCAAGGGTACACTGATGAAAGTTTGGGTAGGTTCTGATTACTTCTGATTATGGGATCCATGACAAAGGAACGGAACTCTTAAATTCTTAAGAGCAAATTAACGATACTCGGCCGAATCTTTTATAGGCTATCCGGATATTTGAGTCACCTACCATAACGTCGATATTAACCGACTTCAAAAATAAGGAGGTTCTCAATTCAATGTTCCCCGATTACTCGAAGATGCCTGGACCGATTTCTTTTTTTTTATTGTTTGAAAGGGTATACTTCCCAGGTTGTCCCATAATCATCAAATCAGGATCTGATGATGGAATCCTGGAGAAATGGAGAGAACTCTTCACATTTTATAGGCACACCAGCAGCGATTTGGGTAGTTTTAGGAAGTGTACTTTCTCGAAGTGATTCCATTTCAATTTGGTGAAGATCTGATGAAGAACTTCAAAGATAGGCAACGGAACTCCTCAATAAATGAAAGCAAATGTACTGGGATTGCTGAAATTTCACATCTGTCTATTGTTTACACCAGTTCATAACAGAAAATCACGCCGGTACGCTGTGAAGGGGTAAGCACATGTGAACCACTAAAAAGTGAAAAATAAAAACTTTTTTAAGTAAGTAGGTAAGTACAAAAAATAAAACGGACTTCAGAGAAAACAAAAAAGTGAAAAATAACTTTAGCTTCAGAAGTTGGTGACAAAAAATCTGGATCAATCAAACAAAGGTCACCGACTTCAGAAGCTAAAGTTATTTTTCACTTTTTTGTTTTCTCTGAATTCGGTTTTATTTTTTGTAAAAAAGTTTTTATTTACCTACTTTACGTTTGAATTAACAAACGAAAACGGAACACATTCGGGGTAGAGTGTAAAACCCTGGAAATAATCCTGCTGTGCTGATCTATGATCGTGATGTTGAGGTACGCTAGTTCTATGATCTATTCTGTGGTTGAGGTTAATCCAGATAGTTATCTAGTGCTTTGTCGCCCTAGATACGTCCCGTCGAGTAGCATTTAACAAAAAGTTTTTTGAGCATTAACTCTATAACTTTCACTAGTGCGTAGTAACCTAGATCCTCGCAACCGCCGTGCATCTATGAACTTGGAAAAGGCAAAAGAAAGGAGTGTATAAGGATAGGATCGTAGCAAGTAGCGTACTGTTGTCGAACCTCAGCGTCCTAAACCTACCCCCATGGGACAAGATGTCGCCTGCCGGGGCTGCGGGTCTGTTCGAAAGAGACACCGCGGCCCCGGAACGTAAAGGGCGAGGAAGGAACATGGATGGTTTTTAGTCAGTAAAAGTCTGACACTGCCTTCCGCTCCGCCCCGAGTGATGATTTTCCAATCAAAAAAAAAATGGATAAAGATGTCAGTTTATTATGTACCTAGGTAGTTCCTAATTGTTCTTGTTTTGGTTTAACCAATTCCTTGACCCCGTACTACTTTCTTATTCGGGACAAAACTCACCCTGAATCCAATTCCCGGCTACGGCCTTGCCTAATGACTACTAATGAGTAACATTTATCATTTAAAATTATAAACGCTTCTACAGTAGGGTAAACTTGCATAATTCGTACCCCTTAAGGGAAAACCATCATATTTAGAAAATTAGTAAAGATAAATTAGTTTTAATTATTAAGAATTTTTGTTTGCCTAATGCTTTATTGTTTCTATAATCAAATTTAACATAAACCTTATAAACTTCTCAAAAATAAACAATTTAAAAAAAACTGAAAAAAGTACGATTTAAGACCATTCATCCCAAATCGTACTTTGAGTTTTATTCATTGGTATACAGTATTGAGAATCAGCATCAAAATCAACAATGTGTTACTAAAACAAGTAGGAATTCTTAACAAATTCGACGGATGATCTTCGCCAATTCTCGGCAATCATCGCTAAATCGTACCAGTACGTTTTAAGCTGTTTTAAGAACTTAACTCAAGTACGAAATAGGAGCAAGAGCCAAACAAATTTTAAATTTACCGGCAAAAAAATTGACAACAGTTACGAATATGATAACACGTCAGATGAAATCGTAAAGATACACATTAATACGTATCAAATCGTAAAATAGGTTATACACGACTTTATTTGAATAAAACTCTTACGAAATGTGTAAAAATATTACAGCAATAGTCGAAAAAAGCTTACTTTTTCAATATTTTTGTCGAGAGCAGCTTCACAGGTGTTATCTGTCAGGTGGTAAAATGGCCGACTGTTATTTATATTTTTTGACACTAGAGGCGCTGATAGCTGTTACCAAAGCCGAGTTTTAAGTGGAGTACGAATTTGGCGTAAGTACGAATTAAGCAAGTTTACCCTACTTACCTTACAGTGATAAGAAGTATGAGAACAATAGCGTTACAACTGACTGTACCTACTGGCGCAATAGGTAGGTACGTCATAGACTTCTCAGTAGTTTTACCTTGTTATTGTATTTCAGTTTAGGCGCCATTTTCGGCTTTTTCCTCACCCGATATAGGTAGTTCAATAAACTTTTTTCATTAGAAGTATGTGGGGTTTCCCAAAGACAGGCGCGGGAAGTACCTAGGCCAATTTTCTGTAACAATAGGTAGACTTAAAACTTAAAGGACAAGGAAATACTGACATGATGTGCTAACTCCAACATTGCTTCATTCATTATAATTGATAGGCTCTAGCGTTTGACTAGGTACTTACCTCGTATTTGTCGATGAAGCTCGTTCGCCTACCCTAACCTACTCACTCTAGACTTTATCCTATTGAACGCCAGAGCTTAGAGGTCCACGCCAAGCTACAATTTCACTTACCATTTTGTCACATAATTTGTGTCGTTTAGCGTACAGGGCACGCGGTTGTTTGTCACGTATGGCATGCCATGGCATTCAAAAGATTAAAGACAGCCCAGATAGCATATTTGTTTCAGTAACAAATTGAAAAAGTTCCGTTATTGTTTCGAAACAATGCGACTGTGTACGTTTTGGTTAATGTGTCGTAAAAGTGTCTACAAAGTTTGACCGGAACGTGTTTCAGTAACTCTTTGTAGTCGATGAGTGTTGACTCATCGACTACAAACTGACTTACTGACTTTGACATTGCGTCATAGCTACAAATCCGTACATATTGTGTTGACAATATGTACGGATTTGTAGCTATGACGCAATGTTACCATACAACGTCGTAACTTAATAACCAAAATGTTACCGTGTCGAGAAGTGCCCCACTTTAGTCGCAGCAACCGAAACATAGTCGTAACAGCGGCCAAAAATGTTGTGTAGGTCGACTTTTTAATATCGTCTTGTTTCGTAACGGCTACCAAAAAATGCTATCTGGGAGTGCTTCTAAAAAGTAAGAAAAAGAAAGACCTAGAATGCACGCGTACCTAATAGTCTGTATGTTGATAGACGGACTGCCAGTGATCCCACCTGGTCAAGCGGGAGTCGAAATCCTGAACTGTCCAGACGATTGGTTGCTGATAGCTGCGACTAGACTTTGCGGCGAACGCCTCAACGACGGCTCTGTTTTTCAGGACTTCACTGTGGATGCGCCAGTAACAGGTTTCTGTTTTTAAACTTACTTTTTTACTGGATCTTATATTGGACATATTTCTTTAAAATATAGGTACCTAGGTTATACTCATCATCATCATTAGTAGCCTTTTTGAGGGTGGTTTATTTCTGTGAATAGGGCTCCCCTCTTGTGTGCTATGCTTCCCTGGTCCGCCGCACTAATTGGGGACGGTCTAACCGAATGCAGCTGAGAATACTATTATTTTACATGGACCAACGGTTAGTACTGGATAATAGATACCCTTTGGTCGACTTTCGAGCCACTGACTACTAGTGACTACCTGTGCAATACTTGGCGGCAGTTATTTTTTTTTTAATTTTTACTCTTTTCTTTCAGATAATGGTGCAGGACCTATTGTAGTATGGTTTCGTTCTGACGAATCTTACGTTGGCGATGGCTTCCAGCTGATGTACCAGCAGAACTCATGTAGTACTTAATTATAGTTAGTTAAACACAGTAGATATTATCTCAAATATGCATTTATTCTCTTATTAAATGATTGGTGGTGTACTTACCTAATACTGTTATTATTAAAAAAAACTATCTTTGACTAAATAAAAATATTTGCTATCAGAGTGCATTCAAATAACATTTGTGCTATTACTGTAAATTGGAATAAAATCATAGATAAAGTAAAGCTATTCTATATAAAATCTATACTTGGTTGGAAAAGCATTTTTGGCAGATTATTGTACTTTTTTTATCCCAACATAATTACCTTTTCATGGGAGTGGTAAAGGGGCAAGGGGGAACCTACCTCCCCCAACCTAGCCCCATTCCACAGCGCGCGAAGTGAGTTCCGTTGCATGTATTTCTCATATTTTTATGGTTTAATTTCGACAGATTATAATCTACCGAAAAATAATGCGTTATATTGTTAGCAGTATGTTCAGTTGACAATATTTCAATAGTTAAAATCTCGCTAGAGACAATACAAAGGTCAAATGCATGAACAAAAAAATATAAAAATAAACTGGCAAAAAGTTTGTATAAAAATAGGTTAATTATACAATTTATACAACAATTAGGAATGAAGCTAACTTGTTGCAGCTTTAATTGCTGTATTTTTGATTCAACAAAAATATGAATAACAATTTTAAGTAAACCTAAGAAAAATACATAATTATTACAATTATTAAATCATTTACATAATAGTTTACACATATATGAAATCAGTATCTGATTAACATTTTATCCTAATTTTCTCAGACCATGTTTATTTATGGCATCAATTATTCCTTATTATTGAATAGAAGTTGGAATAGAAGTTGTATATTTTCTGTTACAAATTAAGAGCATATTTATTTATAAACACATTTACATTTTTAATTTTTCTTTTATTGTTATTTGTTTTTAACATTGCCCTTCTTTTTAAGACCATCTCTAACAATATTATGGAATGAGAGTAAGATTCCAACCATGACAATTCTTAGCAGTCCCATGGAGAACACTTGTAGGACAACTTGCCAACCACTTTCAATGGATCCTCCAAACAAAGTACTTAGTAATGTGCCAGAAAGGCTGTACACGGAATATGTCTTGCCCACCTGAAAAAAAATAATAAAAAAACAGCATTTAACTCTCTCAGATTCAGATCTTTATTGAAGCTAGAATAACATACTGAGAATACTTAATTGTTCAGTTAAAAGGAAAAATTTCAATTACCCATATTTTTTCTTACCTACATGGTCTGAAACTAGCTATTTGCAATACATTAGAGGTGCATTTTAATAATGCTTAGGCTTTTGGCCCTAAATTAAGTACCTGTGTTCATTCAATTTTAAAAATACTTTGATGTGTTTAAGTGCTTTTTCCTATTTAGGTTAAAGGAATTTTATCGTCAAAAAGGAAACAGTCCCAAACATGAGAACAGAGAACTTTATGGATGAATAATATGTTTTTCACAGACTCAATCATGGTTTATGTGCACCCACACAGTGCATTCAGATTGTGGGACTCACAGAAATAAATATTTACTGCCTTTTCACAAGAGAAAAACTACTGAATAGAGTATTTATAAATGACTTACGAGAGCATCATGAATCATTTGCTTTCCAACATCATCAGCTGAGTGCAAGCCAGCTGATCCAGAGATAAGTTTGGTTTCTTCTGGTTTAGTGAGATCTTCATTCTTCAAGCCAGGAGTGTCAGTGTCAGGTGGGAATGAAATTGTTAACCTTACGCCAGTACCCACAAGCTCCATAATCACAGACTCTGCTAGCCCTCTGACTGCCCATTTGCCAGCGCTGTAAGCACTGTACCCATATATACCTGGAAAGTTTAAGCATCAAACATTGAATGGTAAAAGAGCTAAATAAAGTTACATTGCAGAGCGAAATAAATCCTAATCTCAGAATAGATCAAGTTGAATGGAAATAAATATCAGCTCTAGCCAGTTATAAGTAAACAGAGTAGTAACTTACCAATTAATGCAGCTTCAGAACTTACAAACACAATCAGACCTTCATTTCTTTCCTTCATTCCTGGTAAAACATACCGAGTAGGGTATGCAGTGCCAAAATAGTTGAGATCAATCATCTGTTTTATAACATCAACATTTATTTTTTCAAACTCGCCGCATATGCACATCCCAGCACAGTTCACCAACATAAATATGGG
Organism: Xestia ashworthii; assembly: GCA_950022955.1. NCBI lineage: Eukaryota > Metazoa > Arthropoda > Insecta > Lepidoptera > Noctuidae > Xestia > Xestia ashworthii. The sequence goes on along the minus strand of OX465559.1, from coordinate 12,244,558 downwards.
GCCAAGTTTCTCTTCTAACGATTTGAAACTTTGCTCTATTGTTTTGTAATCAGAGGTCACGTCTAATCCGACAGATTGTATTTTTTGGTTGCTTTTATCCAAGCAATTAGCGGTTATCTCGGCAACAGCACTGGTCAGTTTACCGACCTCACGACCGATAACAGTAACATTAGCCCCAAGCCTCGCGGCCTCCACCGCCGCAGCTTTGCCTATTCCACTAGATCCACCAGTTATGACTACATGTTTACCTTTTAAGTCTTTGTAAATAACTTTTTTATCCAATGAGAAATGGATAACAAGCCCCAAAGCAAGTAACACAAGTAGAAATACCAAAATGTATATCAACATGGTTTCGTTTTTAGATACACCCGATATATCAAAAGTTTGAGGGATACAGTTGGAATATATAACTTAAGTATAGACTATTATTTTCGAAACCGCAGAACACCGGGCAAAACGTGGAGCCGAAACTAAGTTGTGATAAAATGAAAGATTGTTAGCTTATTTGCTTGCAGTCTGTCAGGCGCACTGACGTCAGTGGTCAGACGTCAGTAGACTTTGACAATGACAAACCACAGATTAGATAATAATAGCGACAGACAAATCATTTGACATTTTGAGTAATCGTAAACCTAATAATAGGGTGGGGACAAAAACAAATAGACGTTCCAGAGATAATAGATATAATCATTGGGCTTATTGGGGCCATTATTTTATCAAAACGTTGCGTTGTCACTTTTTATTTGTAATCAAGTCGAAAAAGAGGAAAATAATCATTTTCTGGCTGTTTTTATTGTGAAACTCATAAAAGCAAAATACCTTAGAACAAGACCTTTTGTGAAATTTGTTACAAGTAAAAAACCCGGCTACTGAATAATCACGATATAAATTAATTCGTGGTTCGACTCCTCCTATTGTCGAAGTCGGAGCGATTGACACCTTATTCGTCAAAATCGGATGAATAGTTAAGGGGGCTTCGGGGCTAAAGAAGAACTGCACAATTACACAGGCTGCAAATCTATCTATCTATATATGTATATAATGAAAGAAAGTCGTGTTAGTTTTTCCACTATTTATAACTCAAGAACGGCTGAACCGATTTGGCTGAAAATTGGTGGAGAGGTAGCTTAGAACCGGGAGACGGACACATATAATTACATAGACATGTACATTTTTAGTGGGTAGGTAGTGGGTGGGTAGTGGGTAGGTATTGGGTAGGTATTGGGTAGGTAGAGGTAGGTGGTAAGTAGGTAGTGGGTACGTAGTGGGTAGGTATTGGGTAGGTAGGGGCAGGTGGTAAGTAGGTAGTGGGTAGGTAATTAGGTTAGGTAGTTGGTAGGTATTGGGTAGGTAGGGGTTGGTGGTAAGTAGGTAGTGGGTAGGTAGTGGGGAGGTGGTGGGTAGGTAGTGGGTAGGTATTGGGTAGGTAGGGGTAGGTGATAAGTAGGTAGTGGGTAGTTGGTAGGTAGGTTGTAGGTAGGTAGTGTGTAGGTAGTGAGTAGGTAGTGGGTAGGTAATGGGTAGGCTGTACGTAGGTAGTGGGTGTAGCAAACGTGGCTTTATTTAGCTAAAAGAATTACAGATACGAGTAGTATTACATCATTGCACATACTGTCATTGTAACAGTTGTCGTTGACAGCCTGGCCACCATACAGCCAAGGAGGCCGCCATTAGGTATATCACCTCATTCTTCCCCGGTCGAGTTTTCACTCCCATCTCCATCTACCACAAAGTCGCTTAGATAGGAGGGCGGCTTTCTGGACCTGTTTGATCTCCGCGGAAGAGCTTCGATCTGGAGTATTGGAGAAGGCGGCGAGCTACGTAGATCCTCTGAACGTTGCGGCGATGATGCCGACGGGGTGTCAGTTTCGGGTGGCGCTGTAGCGCTGTCTTCCATCTCTTCAGAAGCTGATTGAAAACTGTCATCTCCACTGTAGTCAATGGTATTCGGGAACGGTGCCAATTGACGGTTCGATACTGTTGACGTTTCCCCATTGTTCCGTCGGATAAGAGAATAGTGAGGATTAGTTTCAAGGAGTTCAGCTTCTTCGACTAGAGGGTCTGTTTTTGATTGTCGGACATTCTTCTTTACCAATATCGGGCCTGGTGTAAGCCAGGACGGCAGTGAGTCTCCGTTCGGTGATCTTCTAGGGTATGTAAAAAGTTTTTCATGTGGGGTGGCATTAGTAGCTGTACATAAAAGAGAACGTACACAGTGCAATGCATCCTTCAGTACCACTTCCCAGTTTTCCGGTGAAAGCCCCTTTGACCGGAGGCTGAGTTGGATAGTTCGCCAGAGAGTCCCGTTTAGACGTTCCACTTGTCCGTTACCCTGGGGGTTGTAAGGGGTCGTTCTAGATGAGGCTATGTTTGCTTTTCTTAGGAATGACTTGAATTCTTCTGACATAAACGATGAGCCCCTATCGCTATGAACATAGAGAGGCTGGCCAAACGTAAGGAAGAGATCTTTCAAGCAGTTGATGACAGTGGCAGATGTCATATCTTTACATGGATAAGCAAATGGAAATCTGCTGTACTCGTCGATTATCGTTAATATGTACTTGTTGGAGGTGTTAGACGGCAATGGTCCTTTGAAATCTATGTTGATACGTTCGAGAGGGGCCATAGCTTTGATCAAGTGTCCTTTGATTTTGAGAAACCTTGGTTTTATCTCGGCGCAGGTCGGGCACGAGGCTGTCATCTTCTTGATGTCGTTCGCTGAATAGGGCAAGTTTTTGGATCTCACCCAATGATACATCCTTGTCACCCCTGGGTGACAGAGCGCGTTATGGAGCTCTTTCAGCTTACTGATATTCATATAGGCGCATACACGGGATAGAGCATCCGCAGCTGCATTTTCGCAGCCTGGTCTATAAATAATTTCATACTTGAAACAAGACAATTCTAATCTCCAACGTGAGATTTTCTCGTTCTTGATTTTACTGTTATGATTCTGATTGAACATGAAGGCTACCGATTGTTGGTCTGTTATTAAAAGGAAATGTTTGCCAATAAGGTAGTGTCTCCACTTCTTTAAACTTTCTACTATAGCACAAGCTTCTTTTTCGATTGAGGATTGCTTGCATTCGGAGTGTGACAAAGTTCGTGAAAAGAATGCTACAGGTCGTCCTTGTTGAGTGAGTGTAGCCGCTAGAGCGAATTCTGAAGCATCAGTTTCAACTGTGAAGATTTCGTCAGTAATCGCTGCTAGGGCTGCCGCCTTGATGTCCTGCTTTATTTCCTCGAAATATTTGAGAGTGTCGCTCGATAACGGGAAACTTGTTACGCAGGTGAGGGGTTTTATCTTTTCCGAGAAACGCCCAATCCATTTTGCATAGTGCGCGAACATTCCTAGGACTCGTTTCAGTTCACTTAATTTAGTCGGTGCAGGGAGGTCTAGTAGAGGCTTTAGTCTATCTGGATCAGGTCGGATAATATGATTTTCCACGGTATAGCCAAGCAGACTGATCTTAGTTTTATTTAAAACGCTTTTTTCTTCGTTCAAAGTAAGATTATACTTTTTAGTGGCGTCCATAAAACGTTTGAGATTGCGCTCGTGATCCTTAACATCCTTGCCGCATACGGTTATGTCATCTAAGTAAGCGTACGTCCCATCTAATTTTTCTTCAGATATTATGAAGTCAAGAGTCCGTTGGAAGGCAGCTACGCCATTGGTAACTCCGAACGGAATGCGTGTGAATTGATAGAGTTTTCCATTCGCTTCGAACGCTGTATATATCTTCTCATTTTCCAGGATTGGGACTTGATGGTAGGCTGATTTTAAGTCTATCTGACTAAAGACTTTAAATTTGGATACGTTGTTCACAACCGTTTCGATATTTGGCAAGGGAAAGGCATCTAGATCAGTAAATTTATTGATTGTCATTGAATAATCGATAACGAGCCGCTTGCGATGGGCCCCTCCTCCCGCTACGAGAACTTGGGCCCGCCAAGGGGAAATACTTTTTTCAATTACCCCATCTTGGAGCAATTTAGACACTTCTTCTTTTATGAAGTCAGTGTCTTCTTTAGTGTAGCGCCTGCTTCTGACAGCAATTGGTTGAATATTTGGCGAAAGATTGGTGAAGACGGAAGCCGGCGGAACTGAGGCTTGCAGAACATTGATTTGTAAGGGCTCGCCAGGACCTCCCAGATTGAATTGGATGCTTGAATGTTGCTTAAGTAAGTCGTGACCCACGATAACGTCTGCGCAGAGGTTGTCAACTACCAAAAGAGGTGTTTGCTTGTAAGTATGTTGATTCATTTTAATAGTTGCAAAACATACCCCTTCAACGAACGAGACTTGGTTAAGAGAGGCAAGATTGACAGTTTGGTTGCACGGTCTTTTGCGCAACTTCAGGATGCGGGCGACTTTGCTGTTTATGAAACTGACTGAACTTCCAGTGTCCACGAGAGCATCAGCTTTACATTTGTTTATTGTGATATGGATTGTCGCACTTCTAAGACTTGAAGGAGAAGCAGCAGAAAAAATAGCCCCGCTATAAAATTGGTCATTGCTTGAGTTGGGACTAGGATGTTCTTCAATCCACACAGTGTTTATGTTATGCCCGGACCTGCAAACGCTAGCAAAATGGCCTTTCTTCAAACACTTATTACAAGTAGCTTTGCTAGCTGGGCACCTTATTCTAGGATGAACATTTCCGCCGCAGAAGAAACAGCGCTTGGCTGATTTTGACGAGGAGGACGGTGCAGTCGAAGCATTCTGAGACATTCGTGACGATGAAGCTACCGCCAGATAGTCCGGCTCTTTATCTCGAGTGATTTCAGGTACAGCATTTAGTTGCGGAGAGTTGGTACCGATCGTCTGAGCATCTTTCTCGGCCGTTTCCAAGGTGATGGCTTGATTAAGAGCTTCAGTTAGAGCAAGTGTAGAGTTTTCTAAGAGTCGTTCACGGATTTTCCTTGAGAGCAGGCCGGATATAAGAGCACTACGAATTGCCTGTTCTTCATGTTCTGTCGCGGTGACTGCTTCAAATTTACAATCATTAGCCATCAGTCGAAGGGCTCTAGCATATTCTGAAATAGTCTCGTCTGTTCTTTGTTTTCGACTGAATAAGACATGTCGAGCTAGTATCGTGTTTTTTTGTTTGACATAGATGTCTTCTAGAGCTTTCATAGATGCTTTATAAGTCGTGCAAGACTTGATATGTTTGTAGATCGATGCGGATAAATGGTTGATTAACAGCTTACACTTGAGAGAATCCGGTACTTCTTCAGTATTTTCTTCGGCGAGAAAGCTTTCGAAAGTCGATTTCCAATGTAGCCATTTTGCGTCAGCGTCCGCGACATCAGGTTCGACGTCAAACTTGTCGGGTCGGAGATACCTTGATAGCGATGATTTGACTAATTTTTCGTCAGGCATTTTTAGCTAAATAAATTGTAGCAAACGTGGCTTTATTTAGCTAAAAGAATTACAGATACGAGTAGTATTACATCATTGCACATACTGTCATTGTAACAGTTGTCGTTGACAGCCTGGCCACCATACAGCCAAGGAGGCCGCCATTAGGTATATCACCTCAGTGGGTAGTTAGTAGGTAGGTAGTGGGTAGGTGGTAGGTAAGTAGTGGGTAGGTAGTGGGTAGGTGGGTAGGCAATTCGAATTAAATTCATAGTTGACAGGACAACGTCTATCGGGTCGGCTAGTTACAAATATAAACTGTTAAAATCATAAAACGGATTTGGGTAAAAAGAGACACGAACGTGAGTGGAGTTGCATACCTTTTCGTTCTACATTGTTTCTTGATGGTTTCTATGAAAATGATTTACAATCTTGTTATAATGTGGGATCATCTCTCAGACTCTCACTGTACTGTAATATTCTGTTTCGCATCCAATGATATTCTATTCGCATTACTAAATTGTTCCTTTTTTTTCCTCTATTCCTGCCTGTGTATCTGTAATCTGTATTCTCACAGAGTATATAATCACTACGTTTATGGTTTATTTATGTATTCTGTTCTGGGCAGTGCTGCCACCTTAGCCCTTTTCGGGCTAGATCTAGCACTTTTTACTGTGGGTAAACTCGTTTTTTCATGTTTTAACCCGAAAAGAGCAATCTAGCCCTTTTCAAGCTATACGAAATCTTGAAAAATCATGAATACAATCTTGAAAAAATCGTTAATAGGGGGCTGTATTGATGATTTTGATGATTATAATTGTGAAACTAAATACGTCTTACAGTCGCGAACAACATTTTAATTGCAAAAAACATAAGAAAATTTGAATTTCGCGGGCTACTTGACGCTTTCACCTTACTACAAATTTTTAACCCTTTGCATTTGTATTTATGTGTTTAGCCCTTTCGATGGCAAAATTTGCTAAATCTAGCTCCTTCTTGCTTGTCCGACTGCCCTTTTTCAAAAACCAAGGTGGCAACACTGGTTCTGGGACTTCTGGGTTCTGGTCACGGCTGTGACAGCTTTAGTTCCAAAGGGTCCGTTTTGGCGCTGGCGTAGCATCGCCGGCGCCATACCGCCATCGCCATCTTGGTTTTGTTATGTCAGTGTTTGTCAAGCACATAACAATTATGTACTTACATAATTACATTGTCAAAAATCTTCAGAGAATTCTAACCTCTGAGTGTATTTTCCTTAATTTTCCTCGTATTTTACTGAGTTGAGATACACAATTTCCTCTGTAGTTTGAGACAATACTGATTGTGCATGTTAAATGTGCGATTATTCGTCATGGGAATCCGAAAGTGCTGTGTAGGTGGTTGCAATGCAACAGTGAATTTTCCCAAGAACAATGAACTTAGAAATCTGTGGATGCCTTCCTAGTGCCAACAAATTCCCTCCTCATTGGACTCAGGAAACGTGTCTATGAAAAACAGAAGAAGTTGCATAAGGCGTTCCGCTTAGTGTAGCTGGTGAGTTTTGTTAAACTTTTTAGGTTATGTAAAAGTCGTTTTGTTATAAGTACTCAGATCAAGTAAAAAGAGGACTATTTTGATTACTTGATTTGAGATGTTATAAGTTTTTTTTATTAAAACTTCAATTAACTAGAAACCAACAGAACGTAAAGAACATATTATAGCGGACATATACAAAAAACATATACAGAATGTAGGTACCTATACGGAAAACATAAAATCAACTTCGAAATATTAAAAATAACTGTATTAACTGTATCAAATATGTTTCCAGGGTGGGATGTAATACTTGAACATAATTATTTCAAGGCACAAGATGAGGCGGATGTACATGTACTACAACTGGTGTGTATGGTTATCTAAATATAGTCCCATTTATCAGTATTATTTTACTATAAGTATGAGTACAACTCGCCAACCCGTCTTGAGCAAGCATGGTAATCAATGCTCGTGCCTTCTCTGTTGAGAAGAGGCCTTTGCCCAGCAGTGGGTCAGTTATAGGCTGGTTTTATTAAAATGAGTACAACTTATAATAATATGTATTACAGCATTATTCTCAATTTTTCAGGGTGGTTGGTTGGTTGGTACAGTTGATCATAATCACTCCGAGGAACAAGATGACAGTGTCATAACATCATCAGTTTTGATTGGAACGGCAGGTATAGATATACCTACATACATAAATACCTTCTAATGTTTTAATTTTAATCCAATATAGGAAATAAGAAATTCCTCCACTGTGGCACCCTCAGAAAATATTCTTAGCAGTGTGAGGGCTCCTTAGTGCCCCATAACTTTTGTCATGTCATCACTTAAAATTGTTTGTTGTGCGTCATGCTGATGGACCTTTTTTCACTTTATTAACGTACATTTCTTATTTGTTGTGGCAACTGCGAGGGCTATAATTAACAGTCGAGCAACGTAACGTCTCATATACAAAGTGTCTCCATTTCTACAAAACTGGTATTTGTTTACTAATGTGTTCATTATTCTTATTTTCAGATAAATTACATGGTCTAGATTCTGGAGCTACAATGGCCACAACAGCTAAAGTTGTTGAATTTTTTGATGAACTGTTTGACAGTGTTAATGGCTATCCTGGTGGTGGAAAAAGGAGAAAATTAAGACGAGCTGTAAAGAAGACTCACTACATCATTCTTTTTGGATTGACGCCATCAAAAAAAATGAATCAGTTAGTTTAAAAACGTTTATACAAATATAAAACCTGTAAATTATCATTTTTATTTTATTATGATTACCTGAACCTCAAAAATAAATCAACTATATGAAGGGGCCATTAAAGTATCGATATCAATGAAAAAGTCGATATAAAAGAACATCACTAGTTATCGATAACAAGATTCCTGCAATCACTATTACACGTACATACATAACTATATCTATATACTTCTGTCAAAACCCCGATGGCTACAACAGCGCCAAAACGGACCCTTTGGAAACTACCAAAAAGTCACTGTCGTATCTGTAGCTAGCTACTAATATAGTAATCTGTGGTTCTGGTCTGTCTTCGTTTATTGATTCGTGTGTGTTTATTCGTCGTTCATGAGATTGTTATTTATTTTGTGGTGTAAATGATATAATCATTCGTCAGGCATTTTAGTAGTGCATTTCTTTCACTAAACCTAAAACGCACAGTAAGAGTAAGAATCAAGTTTGCTACCTGTAGCTTGTAGTTGATCATTTCAATCCGTGCAGTTGTATTCACATTAGTTAAAATGAATTATGAGACCAATAGACTCAATACATTTACCGACTGGCCTTCATCAGCACCCGTAGATCCTATAAGGATTGCAAAAGCAGGGTTTTTCTATACAGGCCAAGGTACCGGAGTGAAGTGCTTTTGTTGTGGTAGTTTTATATCGCAGTGGAATTATGGAGACCAGGTGATGTGGAGGCATCGGCAAATTCGGCCAGACTGTCCGTTCGTGTTGAATCCTGAGTTATCGGGAAACGTGCCTTTAGTCCTAGGGCCAGAGTGTCCTCCATCTACTCGTAGACCCTCTGTGCCTCCTGACGAAGTGCAGAATGACCATACATACACTGCACCCGATTATGGACTAACAGAAGAAGATGAAACATATAAGAATGATGCTTTACGACTTCTGTCTTTTATTAATTGGGATGTAAGAACATAATTTGTCTATTTGTAATTAGGTTGTATTAGAATTAATGTTACAATACTGTTTGTATATACTCCCAAGAGATTGAGCTGGTTGGTGCCAAGCCAAAAGTAATATTATTGACAAGAACTATTTTCTGTTTACAGAGCAGAGATTTTTGTAAAGATGTAAATAAGTATTACACTATTTGTTGTGGATACATCTTCAAGGTCATCAATGATTTGTGTTTTACAATGTTTCTCAATGTAGTGCAATGACATGTTTATTGGTACTGACTCAAAACTCAATTATGTTGGCTATATTAGGGGAAGAACCACATAAGACTGCAGTTAGTTTCAGATTGTGAACTTAGATTAGCAAATATTAGGTATCTGTAACATTGTTTATAGAAAATCAATTGTCTGTGTCCTTAGTCCAAATAAAAAACCAAGACATAGTGCTGCAAACCATAAAGTGAAGCCAGCTCAGAAGTACACTTAATTCTATGCATATGTCACCGTAAAATTGTCAAACATGTTATATTACAATATAACGTGTTTCGCTCTAGAGATATTGTTATATCTCGAATTATTGTCAACTGAACATACGGAAGTATCTCTGCCCCCATAATCGGGACTTGGGGCATCCCCCCGTTAGGTTAGTTAGGTTCCTTTAAACCCTGCACTCGGAAATAGGGGCCCCGCGAAGCGGGGCTCCATCGACTACGCTTTTTAAGGGAATATAAAGTGTTTTAAGGTTAGGTTATAATAATCGGTATTTCTCAGGAATGGTACAATATCTTGGCATGAGAGTTGTACCACTGGGCAAGGGGGACCCCTCCTTCCCTCCACACCGCGTGAGTTGACTACCATTGCATGCATTTCACGAAAGATAATGCGTTTTGTTGTAAGCAGTATGTTCATTTGACAATATTTCGAGATTTTACAATATCGCTAGAGATATTACAATATAACGTATTTTACAATTTTACGGTGACACATACACGCTTACATGCACACATTTACAAAATACAATTCAACTATGCTAAAAAAATGCAGAAATGTTTACAAAACTGGAGTCTGGATGTCGCTCGCTATTAAGAATATGACTGTTAAAAAGATTATGTTTTCAATAAGAAGAATCTATTGTAGAACATGTGCCAACACTATTTAATTTTTCTGCACTTAACTGTAACATTGTCATTATTATGTTCATGCACTGAATGAAGGATAATGTACAAAACCTTAGTCTGCTTGGCAATGCTTTTCAATATTTATAATGTTGTTATCTTTATCACAACTTGATGTTTTTAAGGAATGAGATATTGTAGACTTTACTTGCAATCAATTTCTGAAGCAAAATTTTGTAAATTGTAACATTATGTAGTTATTCAGTCCAACTCAGCTTCTAAAATTTTACAATAAGTACCTCTATCTGAGTCAAGGATTTTGCAATATACACCCTATTTGTTATGAAGCATCACAACTGTTTACATTTAAACTTTTTACAATAATCTCTACCCTAAAGATTTAAAGAGACTGTTTAATGTGACAATATATTTCTGCAGGACACGTCAGTATCCCGCCAAGCGCTAGTGAATGCTGGGTTCTACCACGCTGGTGAAGGTCGCCTGCGTTGTGCCTGGTGCGGAGGAGAATTGGCCCCCTACAATCACTTCAGCTCCATTTCACCTCTTGAAGTACACCGAATGTGAGATATAAAAATTATTAACACAGCATTTATTTTCTTATAGAAGATGGCGGGATGAACTGAACAAAACCAATAGCCAGTGGTTGACATGAGCCCTTGATTGAACTGTTCTGCCATGTGATAGGATGACACAGGCTAGCAGTATTGCCAATAAACTTTACTAAAAGTTGCCAAGTTCAAAGTATGTTTGCATTTATATTCATATAATGTCTGACCCCCAACCTTTTGACCCCAACTGATATAAGAAACTGTCTCATATGTACATTTAATTGGCGATTGTGGTGCAATATTTATTCATCTTTATTGGAGAACTAGCGGACGTCACGCGGTTTCACCCTGTAATACCCGATCCCGTGGGAGTATGGGGACAAAATGTAGCCTATGTTACTCAGGGTGAATGTAGCTTTCCAATGGTGAAAGAATTTTTGAAATCGGCACAGTAGCTTTCGAGTTTATTCATTACAAACATACACACACACACAAAAATACAAATTTTTCTCTTTATAATATTAGTGTAGATATCAAGTACCTACTCCATTCACTTTATTACACTCAGCAGAGTCCAACTTTGTTGAAGCAGTTTGGCAGAATTATACTTTCAGCTTGATGCTACTCGTATCAGATAGTTTAATTGGAATAATTATGATGCAATTTTCTGTGTTCATTCATAATCTAACATCACACCTCAGCCTGTAGTCACCAAAAGGTTAGGTCGAAGCCGTCGAAGGGACTTATGTACCCAAATTATGCCAGATATTTTAAGTCTCATGTATTCGGGATTGAGCCTTTATTTGTTTTAAAAAATAAACATGAAAGAAACGGTAAATGTAACTCACAATAATGCTCCTTATCTTACAATATTTCGATTTTGGAAATAAAAAGGAGTTTTTGCGTGATGCGCGTTCAAACGAACAATTAATATTGAATATTTATCTTTAAAAACATCTGATTTCTGTGGTAGCATGGCGTCAAATGATAAAACCTCCATTGTGTCTCCTGCAGGTATTTCTCCCGATGCCAGCACGCGGCAGGGCTGGAGGCATCTCAACATGTCGAGGCCGCCAACATCGCCGGGTCATCGTCGCCCTCGCTGTCGCCCTCGCCGCCCAACGATACCCCTCGTGCACAGACGCCACCCGCTAACTTGAATAACCTGCCGCAATCGTATGTTATTTTTTTAATATTCATAATTTTTATCTAAAGATTTTATTTGACCAACATAACTTGAGACGCGGTAAAATTTGGAAATACGGTTTAATTTGACAAGTAGTTAACGTTTGTCTATGCAAGCTGCGCCACCCTTTTTTTTTTTTTTGGATGGGAAGTCATCATGTGACATCTCCCACTCTGGGCGGAGCGGGAGGGAGTGTCAGACTTTTACTGACTAAAACCCATTCATGTTCCTTCCTCGCCCTTCATGTTCCGGGGCCGCGGTATGTCTTTCGAATAGGCCCGCAACCCCGGCAGGCTTCGGCCCTTGCGGGCTCCTCTCTTATGCTGACATCTCTTTGAGGCGCGCGTGGAACACGAACGCGCGCTCGACACGGCCTGTCGTCTTTAGACGGACGGACGGCTAGCTAGCCCATTATAGCCAACCGTCCACAGGCCCGCGTCTACGGTGGCCAGTAGCCACCACGTGGCCCCCGACGCCCGGTGCGTCTCCCGCGGCGGCCGGGAAGAGAGGATCTCTCCCTCTCTCGTTCCGCCACCTCCTTCGCTAGCATGACTGCTTCGCAGAAGGAGGTGACGGCTTCCCATTCCGTCTCGCTCCGGACCATGGATTGAACCAGGGCCGGACGCGAGAGGTCGCCGCCGCCGATCGCCGCTACGAGGACACGGCGGTGCTCCGCCCACGCAGGGCAGACCTCCACCGTGTGCTCCACCGTGTCCTCCGGTCGATCCTCGCAGTGGAGACACCCGGGCGTTTCCTCCCGCCCGATTCGGTGCAGCCGTGCAGGTACCTCCCGAAACATCCGTGTCCGGTGAGGACCTGCGTCAGGCGGAAGGTGAGGACGCCGTGGCGCCTCTCAAGCCACTCCTCAAAGAGGGGACTTACCGCCACTATCGTGGCGTGCCCTAAGCTGCGCCACCCTGACGTCTTAAATTATGTTGGTTTGGTCAAGCAATAAATACGCGCAGTTTAAATGTGACATGATGCAAATGAAGCACAAAATAGGCAGATGACTAATTCCATACAATACGTGAAAACATTCACGCATAACCACAAACGTATGGCGGTATGGTAGTGAGTGCAACCGTCGAGTGTCACTAAACACAAGTGTGCATGCCGTCTCGCTCTTCGTATGTCGTTGAATTACGCATGCACTAACTCCTTCAGCTGCCCTCCTGTCCCTCCACACTTACACAAGTTACAAGCTAGGTACTACTGCGTGTTCGAACATGCATGTAATCACAAACATATGGCGGGAATTACAAACAAATGCCAACCGTTAGTGCGCTTGCGCTCACTATACTGTACGTAAACACTGTCTACGTACAGTGAGTGCAACCGAAGAGTGTCTACTAGACACGTGTGCGCCTGCCTTCTCGCTCTTCGTATGACGTTAAAGTGCGCATGCACTTGGCCAATCAAACAAGATTCCAAGCTTGCGTGCTTGTGTGTGCAAGCACGCATATAACCAAAAACGCATGGCGGCAATTTCATAATATTGCAAACAATAAACAAATCCCTAGTGTCGATGCCGGTGCGGTTGCACTCACTCAGTGAGTCACTGTACCTGGACACGCTTGCCTTCACGCTCTTCGTATAATATGACGTTGAAATGCGCACACACTCAGCCAATCGTACTCCTTCACTTTGAAGTATGGTTAAAGTGCGCACGCACTCAGCCAATCATGATCCTTCAGCTATGCTCCTTACCTTCACTCTCACACAGGTTCCAAGCTTGTATGTGTGATAGAGATGCAGCTACATAGAATAGCACCGTCGCTTTCTACTTTCGGCAATCAAATTGTGATGCCTTGGACACTTCGCAGACTGTTCGACAGAAGTTAATTATACCCGACCCGAGTACAATATTAAACAGACACCATAAAATTATTTCGGTATACAGACGACAGTACTGCAAACCAGTAAAATATATAGCAACACATAACTAATGCATTCAGCAATATAATTATTTCCTCATAAAACGAATTTCATTACCTACGTAACAAAAACCAAGGTTTTGACTACGAACGAGACGCACTTGAGTCTATAGGTACTTTAGAAGGTGATATAATTGAAGGGCATTCATTCAGCTGTTTACTACGTAAATGTTCTAAGTACCAACAAAGAACAATTACATTGAATCCTCGGTCATAAGTCGCTTCCGAATAATAGGAAAATATTGTTTTATTCGGAAGCGACCTACATGGCCACTTAGTCATTTCGCACTCAAACAACAAATATGTAGTTCCCGATTGTACAATTAGTATTCAGTAAGACACATAAGGTAGCGGTTGCCACCGTTCGCACTGAAATACTCAATTTGTAAAGTGTTTATATTTATCAATAAAAGTTGTGATATCCATAATCCATTATCCCAGGTTGGATTAGACCAGTTTTTGTAAAATCTGTGAAGCCAGGGTTACAGTGAATGAATAAATGGCAATAGAGTTAACGGTACCCCTAAACTTTCCACTGCTGGTAAATTTGGTCATACCAATTTGGACCCAAGACCTAGTTTTTATCGGTGTGACTGTTCGGAATTTGAACTGACTCTCTAACCTAAGGAAACAGTGCAGTTGTTAAAGTCGTGTCAACATTTTTTCGTCTTTATTTTCAATGATTCGAATCAGGTAAGCATTCTTATCATTTGATTTTATGTCATTCATTTATCGAAGTATCTATTGAATGAATTGATATGCGCAAAAAAAGGTAATTACATCGGAAAGAAGTAGGTACTTACCTATCGAATTTGTTGTTAGTAAATAATTTATGAGAAAGATATCTGAATGAAGAAATCTTTTATTTCATTTTACTCATTCATAGATATCGTTGGGTTATTTACCTGACGTGACGCCACTGATAATGATACCGGTAGTGATATCGAGAAGTTACCCGTATCACTTGTATTAGGTACTCATAACACCTGTTCTTTTCATCATAAATTCTAACTTGAAATGACCACCGCGCAGATCGGTCGTTCTACAAGATAAAGCATTATTGTCACGGTCAAAGACCTCTCTTTGCTTCGGAGAGCAAAGACTTACCGACGACGACGTCCAAAAAAATCTGTCTAGCCGTGTTGTGATCTTGTAAAAATCAGGCAGCATTCAAAATAATGATAGCAACGGATAACCAATGTCTTCGCGGGTGAGTGGTCTGAAATAATGAAATCATATTTAATTAGAAGAAAAATAAAAAGAAAAGAAAGTAATCACCCATTTTTTCTTTTACGTTAAGTAATACTTTTTATTAGCATGTATGTCGTTAGTGCATTAGCCTAGCCTAATATGAAGTCTAAGGGGATGGACGATTGATGTATTATGTGTGAAGATTAGTATGATTCCAGTCCAAAAAGGGGTGGTGTGGTGCTATCGGTTATGTATAGATGTGTCTCTCTTTCGCACTGGAATCATGTTGTCATTATTATACGGCACTATTGCGATTAAAGCAAAGAAGTTATGGGCTGGATATAGGGTTAAATATGATTTCCGGATCAGTCACAACGGTCGGTCGGTCGTCGGTGTGAACCCGATACTGACAGATTTTCAGTACAGGATCTGTCTGGGGCTGCGTTCGCAATTCGCCAGATCAGAATTTTAGAGTATCGGGGATTCCATTGAATTGTTTATCGTGTTCGTATCCGCAACTCCGCGACTAAAGCGCGTATTTCGCTTTTAGAATATTCTGGGTTGTTTCTAAACTATATCTTGAGGAACTACTTAGTTCAAAAGATTTGTTTGTATGTGGGCTTCATCTCTCTCACCGAGAGCTGTATGAAGCCAGTGGGAACCTTATAGGCTGATTATATTATCATGTAAACGTATATCCCACCAAAAACATTCTGTAAAAAACTAGCCAAGTCTCGATGGAGCTGCTTTTTTATCTCTAAAAAGTAATGAAATCTAGACAAAGTCGTGCCATGTCTAAGGTTCCTTACTGCAATTTCTTTATTATTATAATTAATGTTGTGTGACTTGGCCGTTGAACATTAATTTTGTTTACACGTAATGTCATATCTATTGTCACTACAAAATTGACTTGTAGGTACCCACTAACGTATAAAGAATGTTCAACGGCCAAGTCACACAACATTAATTATAATAATAAAGAAATTGCAGTAAGGAACCTTAGACATGGCACGACTTTGTCTAGATTTCATTACTTTTTAGAGATAAAAAAGCAGCTCCATCGAGACTTGGCTAGTTTTTTACAGAATGTTTTTGGTGGGATTTCACTTCTTTTTGTAGAAACGAGGGGCATATTGATTTATTTTATTAGATTTTCTTATTTGACACAGTTTTTTTTCTTTTTAGAAGTGGTTTTTTTATTATTACAAATCTTTCTTTTCTTTTTTTCCGGTTCAGATTATTATATACAGTAGCAACAGTTTTTCGTATGGCCCATTCGCGTTAATTATTTATTATTTTAGACGGTTTAATTTCTGAAAGATCAGCGCGGTATTTACGCCTAAGCCGGTTGTATTCGGTGATCGCTGAAGCTTGAGCTTTTATACTCTTGAAGTCAACATTTATGAGGTGAACCACATGAAGATTGGTTACTCGTGAAAGCGCCACGTAGGCTTTTCCACAAGAGAATATGGAGGTGCCAATGTCCATGAGGGCATTTTTTAGACTTAGACCTTGGCTCTTGTGAATTGTTAGAGCATACGCTACACAGATTGGGAATTGTTCTCTGTACACGTAGGCCCGAGGTATGATCTCAAATTTTGACTTAATAGGCAATAATTCGTGAATCAAATTATTAGAGAATTTTCGAAGTACTGTTTCTTCAAAAAATTCCTAACCTATTCAAATCTTCGAATTGTTATAATAACAACTTCCTAACCTTAGCAAACCTCACGACATAATAAGCGAAATCAATGAAATGCAAATAATCCCTCCTAATCCCTAGCAAACGTTTTCAAGTGCAGTAGAAGAATGTCGTAAACGACTGTAACGCGGCCGGTTGCCACTTCGCCATATAAGGTTATCGGAAAAACAAACGTAAGCGCGTTTTAAAATACAGTCAGCGCCATCTAGCGACGTTTGCGGGTATCACCGCCACTCTTAGTCCAATGCATTATATTTTGACAAAATTTTTTAATCATCATCATAATATTAATATTCCCACTGCTGGGACACAGGCCTCCTCTCTATACGAAATTAATATTTTAGTGTAATTTGTTTATTTAATTTGTTTAATGTTCGAGTAGAATAAAGTTAATCGTTCGACTATTTCTTCTTGTAAACTTGTAAGTATAAGTACAAAAGCCAGTCTAGTCTTATCCAGAGTTTTCCTTTAATTTTATTTATATGCGTATTAAAAAAGCAAAAGCAGGAGGCATTCGCCCAGCAGTGGGACGCTATAGGGTAGATTAAATTAGAAGATGTGTCCCACTACGCTGGATTTTTGCAATGACAGTTGATTTTTTTTATGTACCAATAGTAGAAGGGGGCATTACCATATCTATACCTACTAATATTATTAAGCAGAAGAGTTTGTTTGTTTGTTTGGTTGGTTGAACGCGCTAATCTCAGGAACTACTAGCTCGAATTGAAAAATTCTTTTGCGTTGGATAGTCCATTTATCGAGGAAGGTTATAGGTTATATAACATCACGCTGTGACCAATAGGAGCGGAGCAGCAATAAGAAATGTTGCAAGCGGGAAATTCACGCGAACGTAGTCGCGGGCAGAAGCTAGTCTCTAATACAGCTGAGACCAGCTGAGGGTTCTTCATCAGATACTTCAGACCTTCGATTTTTGACATCAAATGAAGCGGCCAACCAAGTTGAATATTTTTTGTAAAGGCGGTATGTCGATCTCTCTAATAGTTTGGTTGGGCTCTTGTGTTTTCTAATCAGGGTCACCACTTCACCAGGTACTCCAGATCTTCGACTATCCTAGTTTTTATAGTTTTCCCTTTATGTGGCCATTAAACCCTAACTCTGTACCAAATTTCAGCTCTCTGAGTTTATGGAAAGTACTAGTTCTATTTTGATGATCATGAGTGAGTGAGTGAGTGAGTGTCATAAATGCGAAACTTTGCTTTCGCCTAACTTCGGAACTAAATGACCTACAGACTTGAAATTTTGGATTTTATGTATGTAATTATAGTTTACTGGATGACGAAAATTTCTGCGTTCTGGTCTTATCCAGAGGTTCTCAAATAGGGGCCTGAAAATGCGGCGAAATGGTTCCAGTAAAGGATGGTACGGCAGTGTTTGCTTCGCGCTCGACTTGGCGGGGGCACTGCCGTGCCCCCAGATCTAGGCGTGGTATTATTAAAAAGTATGCGCTGTTCCCAGGTCAGGCGCGGCTCACAACGAGCGCGTACTCTCGCAGGGCGGCACGTGGCGCCACCTGGGCGTGGTGGGCGGAGGCGCGAGACACCCGCAGTACGCGTCGCTGGCGGCTCGACTGGCCAGCTTCGAGCGCTGGCCCGCGGACCGGCACCAGGCGCCCAGAGCGCTGTCAGAGGCGGGATTCTTTCATACTGGGACTGACGATCAGGTAAATGAGTATACTCAGCAAATTGCAGACTCAGATCAACTGCTTAAAGGCCTTCACTACAGCGAAAATCATCAAAGTGACAACCGTGTGTCAACTGCTGTGATTAGTTGAATTAATAAAAATGTTATCAACAGCCAACAGAATCACTTAAACGTGTGTTTATTTGTAAATATAAATATCTCTCAGGTACACGCGGTGCGAAAGAAATTATTGGTTGTTTAACTGACCATCCTCGGTTATTCTGGACCGCGGCTCTTGTTGTTTTGTTGATGAATAGTATCATTGCCATATTGTTCCGACCCTGACTTTCATGGCATTGCATAACCACCCATATAAATATTATTTGAATTTGTACGGAAGTGTTATGTTAGCACTATTCCGTTTTGGAAAATTACTAATTGTTAGAGCGGTATAGCCATACCCGAATGAATAACCTCGAACGATAGATCTACTTGGCTTACCATCATTTCCTAGTCGGAAAACTCAAGATAAAAGAGCGGCCAAGTGCGAGTCTGACTCGCCCATGAAGGGTTCCGTATCAATATTGTGTAAATTGCGGTTTACGATATAAAGGGTGTAAAACACCTTTTAACGAATCCAAAAGGCACTTAATCTCCCAATCATTTCGATCATTTTTTTGTTTTACACCATACCTGGAACCTTCTAGTTACGGAGAAGTTGGGGGTCAAAGTTCAACTTTTTGACAAGTTTTTTTTTAAACACAAGGTTTTAATGTAAAAAAAAAAAATACTTTAAATACCCCTACGACCACCGTACTATTCAATCCATCCATCAGCACAATGTTTTAAGTGCGTTACATTGAGGTCTATCACAAAATATGATTTTTCACCCTAAAAAAAAAGTCGTTTCCCAGCAATAATTTTTGCGTCAAGTTACTCAGTTTGATCTAGATCTCGTTCAAATCAATTTTCGCTGGAAGTTTACATGATAATGTACATCATATATTTTTTTTAGTTTTATTATTCTCTATTTTTAGAAGGGGGGGAGGGTCACACATTAAGTGTCTCTTGCGCAAACTATTCACTTTAGAAAAAAATTATATTAGAAACCTCAATATCATTAGTAGGTATGGGTTTTAAGAAAAAAAAAATGAGTTTCAGTTCTAAGTTAAAGGGTTATGGGAAACCACCAAAATGTATTGTTTTGGTTTTTCTATTTTGGTGTGCAAATCTTAATGCGGTTCACAGAATACATCCACTTACCAAGTTTCAACAGCATAGTTCTTATAGTTTCGGAAAAAAAGTGGCTGTTACATACGGACGGACAGACAGACAGACATGACGAATTTATAAGGGTTCCGTTTTTTGCCATTTGGCTACGGAACCCTAAAAAGGCAATTAAAAATAACAAAATTGACATACATCGTTAAAAGTCGACTCTAGTTTCACGATACTAATTAACACGATTCCAATTTTTAGATTCATAATGGATAAGATAAAATGTTACATGATAACCCTTTCAAAAGTAATAAATTATAAATTGTAGGATTAGTTGCTGAAATAAAATCGTCATCCCGAATTTATTAGGGAGGATGCAGCATATCTTATTTTACTTCCTATGCAGTACTAAAATTAGATAATATGTTCAATATTCTGATTTATAAGAAAAACTCACACAAACTCACACACTCATAGAATTTCTTGCCCATTCTTCTCAATAGAGGTCAACACTTTGGAATGGGCAACTTCACACATATGCTGTGTGACTGAGCCTGCCTGTAACATGGCCTCCTTGAAATAAATGCTTGATTAAAATAATGAATAATTCCAGGTCCGTTGTTTCTACTGCGACGGCGGGCTGGGCAAGTGGGAGGCGGGCGACACGCCGTGGTCGGAGCACGCGCACTGGTTCCCGCACTGCGGCTACGTACTGCTCGTCAAGGGGCAGGACTACGTCGACACGTGCCGCAACAGGAGCCCCGTGCAGCGGACTGTTAGCGTTAGTACCTATTGTTGAGCATGGTTCCCGCACTGCGGCTACGTACTGCTCGTCAAGGGGCAGGACTACGTCGACACGTGCCGCAACAGGAGCCCCGTGCAGCGGACTGTTAGCGTTAGTACCTATTGTTGAGCATGGTTCCCGCACTGCGGCTACGTACTGCTCGTCAAGGGGCAGGACTACGTCGACACGTGCCGCAACAGGAGCCCCGTGCAGCGGACTGTTAGCGTTAGTACCTATTGTTGAGCATGGTTCCCGCACTGCGGCTACGTACTGCTCGTCAAGGGGCAGGACTACGTCGACACGTGCCGCAACAGGAGCCCCGTGCAGCGGACTGTTAGCGTTAGTACCTATTGTTGAGCATGGTTCCCGCACTGCGGCTACGTACTGCTCGTCAAGGGGCAGGACTACGTCGACACGTGCCGCAACAGGAGCCCCGTGCAGCGGACTGTTAGCGTTAGTACCTATTGTTGAGCATGGTTCCCGCACTGCGGCTACGTACTGCTCGTCAAGGGGCAGGACTACGTCGACACGTGCCGCAACAGGAGCCCCGTGCAGCGGACTGTTAGCGTTAGTACCTATTGTTGAGCATGGTTCCCGCACTGCGGCTACGTACTGCTCGTCAAGGGGCAGGACTACGTCGACACGTGCCGCAACAGGAGCCCCGTGCAGCGGACTGTTAGCGTTAGTACCTATTGTTGAGCATGGTTCCCGCACTGCGGCTACGTACTGCTCGTCAAGGGGCAGGACTACGTCGACACGTGCCGCAACAGGAGCCCCGTGCAGCGGACTGTTAGCGTTAGTACCTATTGTTGAGCATGGTTCCCGCACTGCGGCTACGTACTGCTCGTCAAGGGGCAGGACTACGTCGACACGTGCCGCAACAGGAGCCCCGTGCAGCGGACTGTTAGCGTTAGTACCTATTGTTGAGCATGGTTCCCGCACTGCGGCTACGTACTGCTCGTCAAGGGGCAGGACTACGTCGACACGTGCCGCAACAGGAGCCCCGTGCAGCGGACTGTTAGCGTTAGTACCTATTGTTGAGCATGGTTCCCGCACTGCGGCTACGTACTGCTCGTCAAGGGGCAGGACTACGTCGACACGTGCCGCAACAGGAGCCCC